>OX457042.1:14131052-14201052 GCA_949752735.1 Lumbricus terrestris
GCAATCTGATTTCAATTCATCTATTCACCTCCGCTCTCTACCGATGACGGACCAACATCGATACAGAAAAGACGACATTAGTGAGTTATTTACTTCTAAAATCTAAACGCTACTGAGATGTGCTACTCGTTCAATGATGCATTTATTTCAGGAATCTGTATACAGAGCCCCATCAAGAAGGCCACACAGAGGCACTCCTAGTCCAACAACAGTGATGCAGGTGGTTTTAAGGATCCTGTAAAGCACTGATGAGCCGACCCTAAATATAGAGGCATCCATTTAAACACCCAGTATACTATAGACGAAATGTATCGTGTTTTACGCATTTTACATTGCATGTATAGGCCTAATTGTATGTAAGCATTATTTCAAGTAGCAAATAGTGAGTAAAGCTTGTAGATTCTACTAAAATCAGGGGGTTTTTTAACGTGCAGTTCTACACAAAAAGGGCAGTTATAAATGGATTCGTGTAGTTGTAGAAGCACTTCCGTCACGTTCCGTGCAGTTAAAACTAGTAAAAATAGGTCATTTTCCTCAGATTTGGAGTAATTTACCATGGAGGATGAGAAAGGAGAGAAGAGGATGTGCAGTTCTAAAAATTCCTTAAAAACAGCCCTGACTAAAATACAGATATTTGCGCAATGGCGCACTTTAACTGATTTTGATTCATGCTTTGGGGTCACTGCAGTGTGATTCTATAAATAAAAAATAGTAACGAGAAAGGTACGGTAGTCTAGTAAACAGAATGCCCTGATGGCAGAATGTTTTTGTTTCTGTTGAGTTTACCCGTTGAGATTCATGAATTACTGCAGCAACATAAACTGTATTTTGGTGATCAATAAGGCTTACAGATTCAATCGAGTTGAACTTGAGAGTCTCCACCTCTTGAAGACCAATTTAACAACTGACCCACACAACGCTCATGATAATTTCATTAGATATAACCGAGTTATAATTATCAATCAATCAGTCAGTCAATCATTTATTTTGAAACCAATCATTTATTTTACAGTTATATAATTGCAATCACATATTTAGCCTATAGGGAATAGCCATTAAGTACTGTTTATGTTCTATTAGCTCTGATTTAGGCCTATAAGAAATAATTATTGTATGTCGCGCAGGTAAATGGGCCGAGCAAGACGTATTACGCAGTCGCATAACAAAGGTCTGGGACGAGAAGCAGGCCCAGAGAAAGGAAGCTAAAGCGGCAGCACTGTGAAACTTCACGTTATAAGAAGTCACTCTACACTCACTTTGTGACTTCGGACAAAGGCTGAGAATCACTCGTCGTCAACTTCTCGAATCGTCTTCCGCTATTTTAGATTCTCAAAATAGTCTTCCTTCCGCATCTTTCAGTATTAGATTTCGCAGTGTTTTGTTTTTTATCCATTGCATTTTGGAAGACGTCACGCTATTGCATTTCTGTATATTCAGTCAAGTATTAAACAATTTAGACTGCTGTTGGATAATAATTATTACGAAGTATACGCTACAAGACGTGCATATGGTTTTACAGATCTATAATTGCATCAGAATATTGAAATAATTCTCGGAAGGTAGCGAGACAGTTTAGTCACTGTGTCATAATCAATGTTTGGATTCTGACCTATTATTCTGAAGAAAGGAATAGTGTATTACGTACAGCTTCATTGCATTGTGTAACCTTGCAGCTTCATTCGCTAGGGGCGCCGTTGTGTCGAGCGTACGGCACAATGCGTTGACGACAATCATCCCAATTCCTAATCATCATTGCAAAATTAGATCTATTCGTCGTGCTTCGGCTTTTTACCATATAATTCTGATGGAGCGTAAAAGTTGAGGAGTAGGAGAAGAAAAAGGAATAGTATAAGAAGGAGGAGGGGGGAGGAGGGAGGAGGAGAAGGAGAAAGAATGAGAGTAGGAGAAAAGGCGAGAGGGAGATGCAAAAGAATAAGGAGGAGGCGGACGAGGAGGGTGACGAGGAAGAGGACGAACAAGAGGAGGGTAGCAGTAGAAGGAGGAGTAGTGGAGGAATATGAGTAGGAGGAGGAGGTGGGAGGAGAAGGGGTAGAAGGAAGAAAAGGCGTTGAAAGTGGTGGAAGAGCGCTGACTGGAACGAAGATATGAGCTCTCATATAAAGCTCGTTCTGAGGGCAGAGGATATAAAGCAAGATTTATTGTTTGACGGTTGAATCCCTGAGGGATGAAAGTCAGATCGAATGACGAAAGTGGCAACGAGAGCCGAATGAGAGGGAGAGAAAGAGACTGAAGAGGAGCTGTCAGTGAATAATGGGCGCATCATCTTCATCTTCATCATCATCGTCATCATCATCATTGTCGCGGGTGCAGAGCCAAAGTTCGAGGACAACAATGACATCCCTGGTCCATTGTTGTGGCCTCTCCGGAGCCGTAGGGGAAGGGTGAGGATGGTTCCCCGTTTATGGTCAACCGAACAAAGATCCGATGGGATCCGATTATGATTATATAGCGCCGATGGCAGATGCGCAATTAATCGAATGCCAATTAAGCATCCCTGTCCTCCCTCACCCTCCCTCAGACCCTCACCCTCCCTCACCCTCCCTCAGACCCTCACCCTCCTTCACCCACCCTCCTGCCCAGACCGCACACCGGCGTCACCATGACGTGCACTCTTCAAGAACTATGGTCTTATTCGCGACGATGGTGCTGAGCGAGAAATGTAGCGGTGCTTGTGCGGTTGACCGACGACCACAGCGTAATAAATTATAGTAAATGTGTAAGCTTATAGCATCATTTTTTAAATAAATCATTCTTAGTTTAGTTCGCCATGTTTTGAAAAGCTGAATGGATGGATGGAAGAATAGAGAGATGATAGAGGGATAGATAGATAGATAGATAGATAGATAGATAGATAGATAGATAGATAGATAGATAGATAGATAGATAGATAGATAGATAGATAGATAGATAGATAGATAGATAGATAGATAGATAGATAGATAGATAGATAGATAGATAGATAGATAGATGAATTGACGGACGGACGGACGGACGGATCGATGTGTAAGAAAACAAGCATACAGAGCGCATGCTTGTGCCAATAAGATGGCATGCAGCTTTATTCCAGCTACATTTCTGATGGTATTTTTCAAGGTATCAGACAGCTGCTCCTATATACATATATTTATGTGTAGACTATACCTGTTTATATAATAAGCAATAACTAGTGCTTCATCAGCCAATAATTTATGACAACGAGGGACTCCTGAGCACGTTCATAAATTAAGTTTCCTCCATCGCAAGTTAATTAAATGTCATGTTATTGCAATCAATAAAATAGCTATTAAACTGCATGAAGTACATGAACACGATGTACGACGTCCTATATATCTTTGACCTTATTTGGTACAAAGAAACTTTTGCTTCTATAAGCAGACTAAGCATACATGTATATAATTATTGTGTCAAACTTTCGCATCAGCAGAACTATGAAATTGGTTATGGGGCAAATTTACTATAGCCTATAGTCTAAAGGGGATATTGCCGTAAACATCTTCGCAGTTGTGTTGGTTTATTTCAAGTGATTTAAACTCGGGCTCAATAGCACGGCCGGTACATGAAATATTATAGACACGGACCTTCAAAGGCTTCAATGGCGTGGCGCATATCTACATAAATAAAAGAGAAGATTCTGTCTGTCTGTCTGTCTGTCTGTCTGTCTGTCTGTCTGTCTGTTGTCTGTCTGTCTGTCTGTCTGTTTGACCGGAATCATCGGCGGAATGCATTTACACAGTTTTTGAGCTTTTCACTCCAAACCTTCAATACTGTGTCGGTTTCGGCATCGGACGCGTAGTGGAGGTGTTCGCGAATCTCTGCCACCATGGGGGCCAGGGTGGGGGCCAAAAAACCCTCATTTTTCCTGTTGGCCTCTGCCCTCACAACCTTATGATAGCACTTTTCTTTCGGGTCCCATACGTACATGTACAAAAGCAGCAGTTTACACCGTTTTAGAGGTGTTTAAGGCCAGGTTTTTGCCAGCTCGGATTTCATGGGTCGCGTACCGGTGGAGGTCGGGGTGGAGGGGTGGGAGTGGAGGGTGGTTGTAGGCGGGGGGTGGAGGGGTGGGGGCGGTGGAATGGGGAGGGTGGGGACGGAGTGGAGTGTTGGGGTGGGGTGGTCGGGGTCGTGGATTTGGGGGGTGGTCGGGGTCAATGGGTGGGGTGGAGGGGTGGAGGGAGATGAAAGGAGTGGATGGTGGGGTGGAGGGAGGTGGGGGGGTCGTGGGGTTGGGGGTGGAGGGGTGGGTGGGGGGCGGTGGGGTGGATGGGAGAGCGGAGTAGGATGTTGGGGTGAGGGGTCGTGGAGTGGGGGCGGAGGGGAGGGGTGGAGGGGTAGGTGGGGTCGTGGGGTGGGGGGTGAAGGGGTGGGGCGGTGGGATGGGGTGGAGGGCGGAGTGGGGTGTTGGGGTGGGGGTCAGGGGAGTGGGTGAGGAGTGGGGATGGGAGTGGGTGGGGTGGGGTGGGGTGGGTGGGGTGTTGGGTGGGGGTAGGAGATGGGGTTGTGGCCGGAGCGGGTCGAATCCTAAATTTCCAGGGCCACGCCGGGTACCCCAGCTAGTATTCAATAATTATAAAGTATACAAACGAAGGTGAAGGACAACGCCAGATTGATTCACTGATCAATGAAGATCGAACCCATACATGTATAAGGTGCGAGGAGTTAGAAACACGTGATCAATTGTACAAGTGCATTGATAGGACGGATACAAGAATTTGTCAATAAATTTGAAAAAGATTTTTGTTCACGTGGCGGCCCAGACGGAATAATACACACGCACATGTAGGTCTACATGCATCTCTAAACTAACAGAACGTGTCGTACTCTCTCGCATCAATGACTACTTGACTTCAAATTCACTCCTTAACCCAAACCAGTCCGGCTTTACTAAAAAGCACTCCACCGAAACACTTCTCACTTCACTCTACAATAAACTTGTCTCTGCCATCTCTCATCAACAAGTCTCCTGCCTTTGCCTCCTTGATGTCTCTGCAGCCTTTGACACCATCGACCATAACATACTACTCCAAAGACTGTCTTCCTGCTTTGGCTTTACCGACACTGCTCTCCTTTGGATTCAGTCTTATCTCTCATCACGCACTTTCTCAGTCAAAACACTTGAAACATCATCTCAATCACGCCCCCTCACCTGTGGTGTTCCGCAAGGTTCTGTCCTCGGGCCCCTCTTGTTCATCCTCTACACCACTCCACTCAGTTCACTCATAAAAGCATCCACAGTCGACCATCATTTATATGCTGACGACACCCAATTATTCATCTCTTTCTCTCCAAGCAGCTTCTCTGACTCCATAAATAATCTTCTCTCTGTGGTCACCCAAATCACCTCTTGGATGACCTCAAATCTCCTCTGCCTTAACCCCTCCAAGACAGAATTTATACTAATTGGCCTCAGAGAGCAACTCAAGAAAATTCCTGATCCCTCTATTTCCTTCAACAATGACTCTTCTTCCAACCACACTTTCTCCGCAAATTCTCCTGTCCGAAACCTAGGTGTAATCTTTGACCAGCATCTTAGCTTCTCCGACCACATAACCCAACTTTCCCGCACTTGTTTCATGCACATACGAGATCTCCGCAGAATCCGACCTATGCTTGACTTTAAAACTGCATCCACAATAGCCACATCCATAGTTCATGCGAAACTTGATTACTGCAACTCTCTCTTCCTAAACATTGATATAACCCAAATTAACCGCCTCCAAGCTATCCAGAATGCCCTCGCCCGTGCAGTGACGAAAACCCCCAAACGTCACCACATCACTCCTGTCCTGAAATCACTTCACTGGCTCAAAATACCTGAACGCATCGAATACAAAGTCCTCTCACTCACTTACAATACACTTCAATCATCCCAGCCGTTCTACCTTCGTCAGTTGTTCACCATCCAGCCACCTCGTTCAACACGCTCCTCATCCTCCATTACACTGCTTCGCCCTCCCATCACTTCATCACTGAAATTCGCAAACCGCTCCATAGCCATTGCCGTTCCACCTCTCTGGAACAAACTTCCGCCAGCACTTCGGCAAACTTCCGACCCATCATACGAACTCACCAAAACTCCACCTCTCGCTATCTCCCCACAGGTCTTTCACTCAAAATTGAAAACATTGCTCTTTCAAAAATCCTATCCTGATTCTTCTTCTCCTTACATCCCCCGCCACTTCAACTCTAAACATCACCCACCTTAGCCGTCCATCTATCTGCCTGCCTGACTCTCCGGACTTGACCCGCTGCCTATCGATTTTGTTTTGATTGAGCGCCTGTGAATAAGCTGGTTCCCGCGACTTGGCTTTTGTGGGCGCTGTAGAAGTTTCGAGATTACGATTACGATTACGATATGTGTGCCTCAGTAGTTTTTAGTTGTATAGTGTATACCATGGGCGGAGTTTACCAGGGGCTAGGGGCTAAGCCCCAAGAAGGCCCACCAGATTCAGCGTCTTTAACGGTGAATAACTGAATATGGTATCTTTTCACGGGCTATCCCCCCCCCCCCATGAAGGTTCAGACTCATAACATTTTCGGGGGAAATGGCTCTTTTCACGAAACTTCAATCGAACGACTAAAAAAAAGATGTTTTTCAGGAGATTTGAAACTGAATGACTAAAAAAGTCATCAACTGTTTGGGCCGAGAAAATATCGTCGGCACCTCTCGTTCTGGACCAAGTCTCCTTCCCCAAAAAGCCCAAGTTATTTTTAGCCCCCCCCCCCATGAACGAAAACCAAACTTCGCCCATGAGTCATACACTTTCATCCACACTCACTAAAACTTCTGGATTCAGAATTAGTTTAGGAGTGAGTGCATGAAGAAAGGCGACAGAGTGAGGAGCATGGGTGGAGACCTAGGGAGGACAGGGGGACCCCCAATAAAAGTGTGGGGGGACGGCCCATGCATTTGTCCCCCCCAATCGTTGAGCGTCAAGACTAAAAAAAGGTCATCAACTTTTTTGTCGGTGAAAACAATTGAAAATTTCGTCAAGATTTGGGCGGATGACTAAAAAAAGGTCATCAACTTTTTTGTCGATGAAAACAATTGAAAATTTCGTCAAGATTTGGGCGGATGACTAAAAAAAGGTCATCAACTTTTTTGGCGGTTTAAATAAAAATTATTTTCGAGATTTCGCCGGTCGTCAGAAATTTTCGGGAAAATCTCGCGTCTTTCCGCCCCCCCCCCCCCCCAATTCTCGGTCCAGGTCTCCGCCTATGGTGAGGAGGTGAGTGAAATGAGGAGGAGCACATGTAGATTGAGGAGAGATGTGTGCCTGAAATGGTGATTTATCGAAAGTCAACGATGCGTGACAAAAAATGATGGATCATCAGTACGACACGCATCAAGAAACATTGTTTAAAGTGACAAAAGAGTGTTCCCACTGAGAGCTTGTCATTGTAGCCTATACATATTCAATTATACTTATACGCAATATATGTATAATGTATAATAAGCCTTTATATACGTGTAGCTATATATAAATATTATATATATAATACGGTATACATACAATTATACAGTGAGCAGAACTCGCCTATAACGCTCATGCAGGGCTCATCTGCGAGTATATATATGTATACCATGTCGCGATAAATTCTGCATGTGTGCATAGAATACGTGTATCACTGCTATCACAGTATCAGCATGATTGCGCTTCTCTGTATTCAGCTATAACTTACAGATCTGTATATACCGAGCGCCATAGTGCATTTATATATCTGCCTATATAAATGTCTCCTATAATAAACAAGGCGCTATATGAAAACTTTCGATTTACAACACGGTAAACTATGCAGATTTAGCATCGTAATTTACCTGTAGCCTATACATAAGAGTGTTTATATACATGGCATCGCAATGCACTGCTCGAAAGTACCTCGTGCATTGAATCATAAGGTGGGACACGGTGGGACATTTTACGGTATAAGAGTTGGAATGCTGCGGGTTCGAATACACCTCAAGCCGCCGCGTAGGCCTATAGGGACCTTGAGCAACTCCTTCGCTCGCAATTGCTCATGCGCTTCTTCCTGAATTTATACGATTCAATGTCCGCGATATATGCATGGTCTGGATCGCCTTTGCATGCGTAGAAATTTCTAAGGGGCTATATAGCAAGTGCTCACACACGCACGCACGCACGCACACATACACACACACACACACACGGATACAGATAACCCATTGCAAGAGAGCATCGAGGCATGTAATCTAAACTGAATTAGAAGCGCATGCATCGTTTCTTTATCTGCTCAATTCCTTTCACTTGCATGGCACACATCTGCGACACCTTTCTACTTCGTTCATTCGTTCATTCGTTCATTTCAGGAATTTGTATAGCTATATGCCTATTCTCTGTTGCAGGTGCGGCTCGTTTATCTGTTTACACATCAGCGAACCTTGCAGAGACAAATGAGTGTATACCTATATATACACGAATACGTCACCGTGCTGCACGCAACTTATATAGCGCAGATAGAATTCATTTGGGGCGGAATAGGGTAAACTATATAAAAGTCTGCAATGCAGTTTATGATGCGCTTATCTATGCTGTTCATGCATGAGTGAATCTGTCGTGGACTATATACACTGTGTCCGGATAAAAAGTAGACCCCAAAAAGAAGTGTAATAACTCGGTCAAAACTCTTAGGATTTGTCTGAAATTTTAAGCATTGCAACAGTGACCATATATACACGAGATCCTAAAGCCGATTAGAAATATTCGTGAGTTTGTCTGATTTAAGAGCGTTTAAAATGCAGCACCAAAAAATTGAACTTTCCAACATGGAAAACCTGAAAGGAAGTGAAATTCAGCTATATCCGGTGTTTAAAATGTCCTTCTTGTTCACGGACACACGACCGTAGATGTAGTAGAGTAATAGTTGTCCCGGGAGACACTCGGCTTCATATCCCGCAGATATGGCCGTCCAGCAGTCTAGACCCTTGATCCGGAGTACACGGACTGGAGGAGCGCGTTTTTCGTTCACGCGTTTTCATGACATCGATAACCGTAGGGCGCAGAGCGCGTCTGATTGAAGAGTGGCAGATGTTTGACCAAATGATCATCGACCGGACCATCAAACAGTAGCGTCTACGTCTACGGTCGTGTGTCCGTGAACAAGGAGGACATTTTAAACACCGGATATAGCTGAATTTCACTTCCTTTCAGGTTTTCCATGTTGGAAAGTTCAATTTTTTGGTGCTGCATTTTAAACGCTCATAAATTAGACAAACTCACGAATATTTCTAATCGGCTTTAGGATCTCGTGTATATATGGTCACTGTTGCTCTGCTTAAAATTTCAGACAAATCCTAAGAGTCTTGACCAAGTTATTACACTTCTTTTTGGGGTCTATACTTTTTATCCGGACACAGTGTAGAGCAGGCGCCGTGAGCTATATCAGTTTAATCATTGTCCAATGTCCATGTATTCATGTGTATTCATATATATACAGCAACACCATGCACTATCATCACTGTCATCACCGTCAGTACTTGTCGCCTGCAGGCAATTGACGGAGATGGGTACGAAGAAATTGATGCCATCATCTTCGGTCAGTGCACAAGGCCACGACTCCTATATATCTTACCTCCGTGAGCTATATATGCAGCTTTACATTGGGTATCCAAGGACGTCGTCAGCTACGCTCTGCTGATAGGGGAGTCCTCTTAGTTCCTTTTGCTCGTACTACTACCATGAAGAATCGAGCCTTTTCTGTGGTTGGACCAGTGGTCTGGAATGGCCTTCCTTTTGAGCTGTATACGCCTACACCCTGGGACTCTACCAGGATCCTTCCTTACTAAACTTAAAACTGTTCTTTTTGTGCGCGCTGGAGTCGGGAGCGCCTCTGAGTAGTTTTTTCTTGAAGGAGCGCTATATAAATGTCCGAATGAATGAATGAATGAATGAATATCATTTTACTCCAAAGTTAGAGTTCATTACTATAATTATACAATCATCATTGTTATAACTGTGCTATAAGTTGTCGTCGTTGTAGTCTGTTTAGTGTTTGAGTTAGGGCACTTGCAAGCATTATCACCATCAGCACCGTCGTCGCCATCATCATTACAGACTTATCTATTTAAACAGTCGAATATAATTGCTAGAAACTTTTGAACTCTTGTACACCGCAGCACCCTTTCCTTCGGCCTCGGCTGAGCCACGGCGCTATATAAATCGTCTTATTATTATTATCATTATCATTGTCGCCATCATCATCATCATTATTATTAACATCATCATCGTTGTCGGCGTCGGCGTCATTATCATCATCATCAGCAGCAGCAACATCATCAGCAGGCAGCAACAGCAGCGCATCAGCATCATCATCATCATCATCATCATCATCATCATCACCATCATCAATGGCAACAGCAGCAACAACGACATCATCATCATTAACTGGTCCATCGATTTCATATAATTGTTATAGTCCCACATAAATAGAAACATTGTATTCACGGTGTAGTAATATGACCTTCGAAACAGTATTTCTAAGCATGTATACTCATGCATATAGTAGTCGTGCACTGTTTCCCAAGCCGAACACCTTATACTCTAAGATATATAGGCATGTTGACATCATTTTTGACTGCGTGTATACATCGTACGAACGCATACATCACCAGGATACCCATGGTTGCATGCAGGTGCATGCCGTCCTGACCCGTCACTATAGGCTAAGTATTTATAAAAGCAGTTTTTATCGAGATTTATTTTCAATAATAATATTACTGTAACCTCTGAAGACGCATTTTCTTCATATTTGATCTTTGTGTTAATTCAGCCTAGGGCAAGAGTCAATAGTAAATCAGCGATTGAAAGGACAGTGTGCACATGTGGGAAATGATTTTATTCAAAAATAAACCGACGTTTTGCACTTATGGATATATGCCTAACAATGCTGTATTTTAGATTGCTATTGCTTCCAGCGGCAATGATTTATTATTATATGCGGGCACCTGATATAAAGACAGACGTACTGGCTAAGCTCTGTCTTGTTAGTCTACACATGAAAGAAAACTAATTGACTGTATACACACCCTGGACACCTGCATGCACTTTTAATACCAATGTCTACTAAAAACAGACAACGCTTGGCTAAAACAGACGTTGTCTGATCATCATTTCTGGAAAAGGTCACAGTAATTACATGAAGACAAAAAACACTGTTGTGGTAATCAATGAGTGCTTTGTTCACGGCAGGCGAAGACCACATTAACTGTGTCCCCCCTGGCTAGACAAACAACGAATGGGACAGACATCTTAGCGTGTGTCTGCGAAGCGACTTAACGTAAACATTCACACCTTTTCAATTTCTAAGTGTAAGGGATATCTTGCGGTCCGCAACTAAAGGCCGATTTTATTTCGAACGGTTTCTCAACACAGCGGGGTTCACCTGCCAAACCCTCTGTGACTGTTAATTATAGACCTACTGGACAAAAACCCTTTTGTCATCGAGACGATACTTGCATCGTTACCCCGAACCCGATTAACCTCGGCTGCGTGTGGTGGGCGGATGGGAGGGTGGGTGGGCGGATGGGTTGGCTACATGGTGTCGGGAACGGGGTAAGCGACCCGTTTAGCGGATCCATGGTAATTTGCAACTGCATTTATATACGAGTCTTGTATATAAATACATGTAGTCTATATATACGAGGAACGAACGTGCAATGGCCATGGATGATGTGTATGAAACAGGCGCCTGCAGCTGCAGCCCTCCATGATCCATCCCAGTCGGCGGCAATGGCGGCGCGTGACATTTTCCAATCACCATGCGACCGCAGCCGCCTTCTAAGGGCGTCTCTCTCTCTCTCGGTGATCGGCAAGGGGCGGGAATGGCGTGGCGGCAGAGGCGGCAGAGGCGACTTCAGGAAGCCGGTCGACGTGCGACCGCCAACGTCATTGGTGTTCGGCGGTCTTTTGTCGGTGTTTTACGATCAGTGCGGCTGCCTACCCGCCCGCCCGTTCGCGCGCCGCCCGTCCGTCCGTCCGCCCGTCCGTCGGCCCTGCCTGGGAGGTCAGAGAAGGTCTGGCGGCGGCAGAGTCGGCGGCAGGAGACAGAGTCGATTGCGTTAAGGCGATATAGTTTACAGCGGGCGTCGGCCGAACTCAAAAGTCAGGCGGAGAAGAGTCTTTGACTTCGGTCGGTTGAGGAAATCGGATTTAACGAGCCACAGGTCAAACGTTTAAATATTGCTGAACGCACGGGAACTTTTCCGGTGAACCCATGCAGTATCATGGGAACCTCGTCGTCTTGACATGTATACTGCAGGCGATTTAGGGTGATTGCATTTCGCCGATGGAGTTGCGAGATGATAGTTTCGTTCACTCGTTTATTTAAGATGATCGTTATTTTCTCAAACGCTTTCAATATTCTTTAGTCAGATGAAGAAATCAAGGCGAGAAACATTCGCAACTTCACGTCTACTCGGCGCTATATGAATTAACCTCTGCATATTATTGCATTCACTTCGTCACACATGACATGGAAGTCATGCATGGTGATTCGTCCGTGCATTTGGTATTCCGCAGGTATACCTCTGGCTTCGCATGAGCGCTTCCATGTGCGCGTTTCCGACACAGACGAATGATTCATTAGGTTATAGCACCGATGCATCATCATCCATCATGCATATGAATCACGATGCATGATGCACTGGGCTAAGTGATCACAGGCTGCATCTGAAACCACTGTAAGAACTCCCACGCAAGTGAATCGCGAGGCGAGATCCAAGATTTTTATACCCACTTAAAAGCGGTAAATCTGCGCAACGAAAGAGCTGCTGGAGTTGGATCACATCGGTACTGATATAGTTCAGTGGTCTAATACACCGAATGTCGGTACAATGTTTACTGAGCCTTGCATCATCCGGCGAATGCGACAGTCAACAGAAGACGTTTTTTAAGTGGAGATCTGAAAGTTCTTTCTTTACGCACGGATTGCTTAATTAAACGATTCGGTTGACAGATTCTGCAGCAGGTGGTCGGGAGCCTCTCGTTGACAGGTCGATGAATGAGATGGCATTCAGAATGGAATCGGGAATTCCGTTGAGGTTCAGAGGCTGCTCGCTTCTCTTGGGCATCCTCTTTCTGCCGCTTTGCTCCGTAGACGGCTCCTGGCTGTAAGTTGGTATCGTGTGTCTTCATAATAATTATCGTTTCTCGTATGACATTTCTCAGGCAGAATATTTAATGTATGTATGTATGTATGTATGTATGTATGTATGTATGTATGTATGTATGTATGTATATATGTATGTGTGTATGTATGTATGTATGTATGTATGTATGTATGTATGTATGTATGTATGTATGTATGTATGTATGTATGTATATATGTATGTATGTGTGTATGTGTGTATGTATGTATGTATGTATGTATGTATGTATGTATGTATGTATGTATGTATGTGTATGCAGGCTTGCGTGGGTGTATCAAGAAACTTGCAATAGCGATTATTCAGAAGTTTTTAAATGTTCAGTGCTTGCAGCGAACCAAGCGCCATAAAGATGCAATGGAAAATATTTTTCTTATTGCTGCGTATACGTTACTAGTTTTATCCGGTTTCAATACACTGTCAGTTATAATCGATGATATCTGTGCACAAAAATATATGGAACGTTCTATAGCACTGTATGTACGTCTGTGTTTCACGAAGATACATGATATCTATCACTTGGCTTCCGACCTATAGCGAGCTCCCTGCAACGGAGTAAACACTGGAGCGGTCCGCTGGAGTCCTATTAATGGCATCATAGAATCGCATATGAACGCGGCTGTTTAGTTAGCAAAATAAATATCGGTTTTGCGAGAGACGCACTCCGAAAGCCGAATCCCAGATGTAGCCTGTGCACAGTTAAATAGGCCTAGTCATGATGAAGTGTCAAAAAAGACGTAAGTTAAGGCTGTGTTCACTTATAATATAGCCTATGTAATTACTCCCATGCAATACGTTTTGTCAAATATTTTGACCAAAAGCAGGAATTTATTAATCAAATTTTACAGGCTTAAATTAAAGCAATTCATATTTACGCATGCAAATAACCAAATTTCATCAACAAAATGTGAACAGAACAAAAGTTATAGCCTATGACGTTCAGTGGTCCAGCCACTGTTTTTTATGATTTAAAAAAACATAGAACAAGAAAACGCTGCAGAAAACGAGTTTATTAACATTTTATTGAATTTTACCAAATAATTGTTATCAAATAAGCTTGATATTGCTGCACAACTTGTGTTCGATGTCTCTGTGCACCATCGGTGCCCACGCATGTTCTGCGTCTCTTTGTAAGGTAGGCCTATAAGGTTCCTGATGACCTTAAGTTTATGTGCCCCAAAGTTTGATCTTCCCATGCATATCAATTCCAATGCGACCGTCAATTCTCTTAACGCTTTTGTTTTGGCAGCAAGTTATGATTTTTCTCCAGCGTACTCTCCACACTTGATAATCCACCGCGGGTTCAAATCCTGAGATTTTGGGGCCAGTGGTTTCTTTCAACGAGGCCAGGACAATAATACTAACGTTGAGCCGATTTCCTTTCATCAACGGCATGATTCTTAAATCTCAATTCAACTCTTGTAATTTCCCCACTCTCACTGTTTACTAGAGTGCGGTATATATAGGCTACCTATTAGTGTTGATTATAGCTTAGCTCCAAAACCATGCTTATGAAGTGTCTGGACATACATTTTGTCTGTATAATTGACACCTTGGCTATTTGAATGTTTCAGAGACTTCAATTTTACGGTATTCTTAACAAATAATGAATCTGCAGATTTCTTTATTTACAACTTGATTTCTATCTTGCTGAACGATGTCACATGCAGTGACGTGCATGCTACGCTGGTACCCTGTTTCTTTTCCAAATAATAATAATGATCAATGATTATCTGGCAATATCAAGTTAATTTGATAACAATTATTTGAGATATAACTTAGTGAAATCCCTTTTTGTTATTTGCTGCATTATGTTTTGGATCGTAAAAAAACAGTGGGAGTACTCACTATATGTTATATGACTTTTGCTCTGTTTGAAAGTTCTTGGTGAAATTTGGCGGTTGTACGCAGATATGAATTGCCTTTAAGGCTGCGAAATCTGATTGAATAATTCTCACCTTTGTGAAAAATATTGGCAAATGCTATAGAGGATCACTTCCTTGGCCCACCCTGGACATGCATAATAATAGCAGCATACATACACCGTGATTCAAAAAAGTAAGCCAACTTGTTTTTCATATAATTATCTCTAGCGTGATAACATATCACGCTAAAAAATTTCCAGATATTTAGAGAATTGGACCAAGAATACGATTCCAAAATTTCATGAGATAAAGTCGAACGGGTAAAAAGGTATGGATCTTTCAACTTCATATCCCGAAATTTCAGTTTACAAGCAATTTTCTGTTATAAGATTCAATAAAATGTTAGTCATACTGTTTGTCTTATATCTCTAATGCCTGATGATTAAGCATTCTGAAATTTTTCAGATATGTAGAGAATTGAACTAACAATATGATTCCAACAGTGTGGTTTGATTATTTAATTAAATAAGATGCTCAAAATGTCCTCCTCCTGTTTGCACGCAAACCTGGAGGCGCTGGCGCCATTGGGCCATCGTCGATTATCCGCCATCGTCGATTATCCTCTGGTCCAGGCCATCCCACACTTCCAGTAAGCGTTGCTTCAGATCGTTTATAACTTTATATCATGGATTGCTGTCTGGTATACTCGGTATTGCATCACGCTCCACACTTTATAGTCGACAGGATTCAAATCTGGACTGTTCGGAGGCCATAATGTGGGATAAATGAAGTCTGGCGCCTCTCTTGTCAGCATTTCGATGGTTCCTTGCATGGCTCTATGGGCTGGGGCACTGTCCTGTTAAAAAACAAAGCAGCCTTCTGGGGATAGATTTCTGATTACAGGCAGATGTGGTGACAGCAGAACGTCGCGATAAAAGGCTCCATTAATTTTTACTCCAGAATCACTGAAGACCAAACTTGGGAACTATCAAGCGTCGAAACCGCAAAGAACACCTTAACAGACTTGCTGAAAACTGAAATTTCGGGAGATGAAGTTTAAATATTCATATCTTTCTATCCGTTCAAATTTTTGAATGATATTTTGGAGTCCTATTCTTGGTTCAATTCTCTAAATATTTGGAAAATTTTAGCATGATTAATAATCAGGCATTAGAGATATAGGATAAACAGCATGAATTATATTTATTGACTCTAACAGAAAAATGCTTGTAAACTGAAATTTCGGTATATGAAGTTGAAAGATTCATATCTCTTTATCCGTTCAACTTTATCTCATGAAATTTTGGAATCGTATTCTTGGTCCAATTCTCTAAATATTTTGATTTTTTTTAGCGTGATATGTTATCAGGCATTATAGATATATAAAAAACAAGTTGGCTTACTTTTTTGAATCACGGTGTATGTATGCTGCTATTATTATGCATGTCCAGGGTGGGCCAAGGTAGTGATTGGCTTACTTTTTTGAATCACGGTGTACATAAAGTACATACATATATATATATATATATATACATATATAAGCAGAGACATGCCTGACCTGTATTTACGGCTAAGGAAATCGTGTCCATGCATATAACGGACAGTGAGGTCTATGGCTCTATGCCTACAGTGACGTGATCCGGTCCAAGCAGTTTTACTCGCATGTATACCCGATAAATGCACGCACCGCTGGCCACAAATATACACCAATTAACACTCGCTCTCGCACACACACACACACACACACACGCACACACACACACACACACACACGCACGCACGCACACACGCACACACACACACACATACACACACACACTTAATGCTGAATAATAATTACAAACACCACACAAATTCGCTATATACCGCGCATTTTTTAAACAATAATGTTTCTTAGCAACATACATTAATGAGTGATGTTGTGTAAAACTAAAAACTCTGGATATTTGCATGGTTGCAGATTTCACGCATGGCACATTATAGCCTACAGACTGCTTTGTAGACAGCGTTTTGTGTCTACTAATGTCCACTTTGACCACATTACCCTGCTAAAGGCATTGGCTTTTCAATTATCCATCGCTAACGAATACATTCCCAGTGTGATTGCGCTGCATAAATTGTCCATTAACGTCAAGCATTGGACGAAGCGCTTTACATGAAATTACAGGGTTCGCTTGGCTTATATATACATGTAAGTCGGCGGCATCTGTCTGTGAAGGTCGATTAAAAGTCGATTCACTGAACTGTGTCGATCCGCGCTTCCGACCCCTGCTGCATGGAGCCGTAGAATTTTATTCCATTATACCCGAGTGTCTGTCTGTATGTCTGTATAGGCTGTTTTTGTCCGTTGTCTGTCTGTCTTTCCGAGTGTCTGTCTGGTCTGTCTGCCTGTCTGGATGTATGTGCATGTATGCATGCTTTTTGTTTGTTTGTTTGTTTGTTTGTTTGTATCTCTGTCTTGTGTGCTAGCGTTCTGTCAGTATCTATGCTGAACTGTCAGTCAGAGAGTACTTATGTACTATGTATATCTTTTATCTTATATCTTATATAGTATGTATATCTTATATTATTTTTACATCTTATTTAGTATGTATATATATCTTATATATTGTATATTATATCTTATATCTTATTTAGTATGTATATCTTATATATTATATCTTATTGTATATCTGTCTTTGACTCTGTGCCATGCAGTCAATTTATCTGCTCATATATTGCATTTTTAGATATTATGCATGATGGGTCTTATAACTAAAGAAACAAGATAAATGCGTTGCAATCGTATGTGTTAGATATCTGCACGTGCGCTATATAAATGTCATGACTCAAGGATCTAAATTAGTAGACATTAATAAATAATATGTGTATACACTGTCTTTGTCTATAGGCGCCTTTGCTACTACAGCATGTGCTGCGTTACGGCGCCGAAAAAATTGTCATTACATTACATCACATTACATATCTGCAGTATACGTACACATGCATGAGTGTAAAATCTTTGGTGGTATATACAGGTATCTGGGTGCGGCATCGGTGGGCTTACCTGTGAACGACCTCACCTGCAGCCTGCTACCTGGATTGGTCCAGCAGCAGCTGAAGCTCTGTCAGGACAACCCGATGGCCATGCCGTTCGTTACCCTCGGAGCGAGGATGGGTCTGGCCGAGTGTCATGTCCAGTTCAAGTACGAAAGGTGGAACTGCTCGATGACGTCAGTGCAGAACCATTCCATCGTCGACACCGTCATTCAGATAGGTATGCACTCTATGCGCTATGCATACTCCGATGAAAGCCATAGGCTCATAGCATTTTATTTAGGGTCGGGTCAGAGGTTAAGTCAGAGGTCAGGTCAGGTGAGGTCAGGTCAGTTAGATCGGCACGTATACACTCATGCTCCGATGAAAACCACTGTACATAGTCTATGAGGAGAGAGCTGACCTCCTATATATAGACAGAGGTCAGGTCAGAAGGTCAGGTCAGAGGTTAGGTCAGAGGTAAAGTCAGAAGTACGGTCGGAGGTCTAGTTAGGTCAGTTAGACCTGCACCTTTATCTCATGAGATCAAGTAGACCAGGTCACTTTATTGGGTCAGGTCAGGTCAGAAATCAGGTCAGAGGTCAGTTAGACATACACCTTCACCTCGTGAAATCATGTCGGTCAGGCTGCAGATAAAGTGGATGATCACACACACATACACACACACACACACACACACACACACGCACACATATGTCTGCATGCAGTGGACGGTCATGAACGGCGTCCATGCACTTGCTTTAAAATCTGAACGCTGTCCAGCCACTGATTGGCGAGCACAGACTGGAAAGGTTAGGAGCGTCCATGCAGGCACTCCTCTTGGAGAGGTAAGGGGCGCCCAGGCACTTCTTTTGGAGAGGTAAGGGGCGTCCAGGCACTTATTTTTCCACACTTTAGGCACTGCACAGAAGGAACGAAAAGGTTGTAACCAAAAACTTACTGATTCAATTAAAATTTTCATCTGTAGCTCTTGTTTAGATTATGACCTATAGGCTGCTTAGAGCATATACACAGTGCTTAAAGTGTGGGAAAATAAGTGCCATGGACGCCCCTTACCTTTCCGAAAGAAGTGCCTGGACGACCCATACATTTCCAGGCGTTGCTGGCCGATAAGTGCCAGGACGGCATTCAGTTTATAAAATAAGTGCATGGACGCCGTCCATGACCGTCCAGCCACACTTTAAGCTCTGCATATATATATATATATACAGTGAGAGAAGTGATGCACGCAGTTGGGTGCTACCTTCTATGAGTTGTATAGGAATAAGCTAAAGGAGCGCCATGTACATGGTATACATGTAACGATAGCGATTAGAAAGATGGTATACAGGGCTTGCTATATATGCATTACACGGCATGACGCAAGACAAAACAAATTAAAGTAGGTATATGTTGAACAATCGTAATGATTTAAATATACGTGCATATATATATATATATATATATATATATATATATACATGCAGTTCAGGTTTATTCAATTTAAAAAGGTCAAACTCCTCGACCTTTTACCACATCCATGTATATAAACATTAGACACCGTATATATAGACATTCTAAGGGAGCTAGGGCCTATGTATTTCAAATTTATAATATATCAAGTTTATATTGATTGATTGATGTTTATTGGGAGATTTCCATCCTTACCCCTAAAGCAACTTCAAGGTCGATTCATAAGGAATCAATTAGAGAAATTACAGAGAGTCCGGAGAGGGGATATACGCTCACATCGCAGTTTTCGTACCATGAATCTTTCTTCTATAGAATTACGGGCCGATAAAAAGCAAGCTGAAGATGTTGCCACCCGTATTAAAATAGGGAACGTGGGAAGAAAACCTGCAGGTCCATGCAATGCATCCGCTGAAGGGCAAAGACATCTTGGGGCCTCGAATACAGACGATACTGAAATGTATACATGTATATCTATACGAAAGATCGGATTGAGTATACAACCATACAGCCACTTATATCAGCACAACAGATCTTTATTATAAGCCAAATCACGCATCTTCGTGCGTGTGTGTGTGTGTGGGTGTGTGTGTGTGTGTGTGTGTGTGTGTGTGTGGGTGGGTTTGCAATGCAACTCATTGCGCGCGAAGTCGTATAGGTATACTTGTATATGCCTTAACTTTGGAAGCTGATGATCAGAGGATTTCAATGCGGCATGTGCATATTGTAAAAGACAATGCAGTTGACCATGTGCGAAGAACAGCGTGGCCAAAGTGTAAGCTTAGATAATATATCGTCGCTTCATAGTTTAGTAATGATCGAGTAGATAAATTATAGGTAGAGCATTTCAAAGAGAGGGCAGTAGTCGTATAACTGCCGGTTCTACTCAATCCACGTGACCCACGCTGTATCCCTGCTGAGAATATATAGCCCAAAAGAAAGGGCCATACAATTCGAGGAAAAGAACCGGGACTGCGCCATAATTGTCGTATAGAACAAGAAATTGAAAGATCATGTTTGTCTGAAGTGTGAAGTGGACAATGCGAGGAGACTGAAAATGGCCGAAATGCTACTTCAGCTACAAATTTGGGACAAGACCTCGTTTTCTTTTGGAGACCAAGATGGAGACTTCAAATTGAATTCTCACCAGAGAAAGCTAGCGCAGATGCTGATACAAGAAAGTAGGAATGTGAGAGTATACAATACATGGTGTGAACATATACCCGGTAGGCGTGCTATAAATCTGACGGCAGATGTGATAGACGAAACTTGGGAAGACTATAATTATTATAATGGAAAGGGAATTGTAATAATGTAGTAATTTCGGGAGCATATATGAAAGCTTGAACCAGGACGATAAAAGCAGAGGATGAGACGGAGCGCCGAACAGTAAGTTATAAGACGCTTACGATGAAAATTATAAAGAACTTTTAAGGCCGGTGTCGCGTGACAGAGTCTCCCCCCTAAAAGTATCCGACGGAGACTTTATTTCGAAATGGATTATCCCCCGGCGAATCTGTTCCAGAATAAATTCGCATCCCCCCGACGAGTATATTCTGAAATAAAGTCTCCGGGGAGAGAATATTTCCTCCGTATCCGAAATAAAGTCTCTTCCGTTCAGCGTAAAATGGGCTACAATCGCATAAAACTTATAGATGAGCAGGTCTAACGGTTAGTTTACGTTGCCAAATTATTTTACAGGAATGTATACCGGTACATACTTTTATATCAGAAAATGTCTTCCAATACAGAGTTTTAACCAGAAGGAGACTCTGTTTCGGGGGATAAACTTTGTATCGGGAGTGGAGACTTTATTTCATGACATCGGCTTTGTCAAGACTCAAGAGTACAGTTCTGCTTGAATAACTGGTGATTGACTGTTTTAAATATTCGTTTCTTTTTTCTGGAGTCGTGTGATCCCTGCGATCTTCCGCAGTCAAATCAGATCATTTGGATGGTGTCATGCACAAGTGGACCAACCACCAAATTCATTATTGTCCAGAAAACGATTATTTTTAAATTACTCTTTCGGTTCGATGGAAAAATCTTGAATTAAATCATGTAATAGTACAAATGTGCTATTGATAAACGGGTAATATTGGTTTCAATAATTTGTTAGAGATTTTGAAAATAAAAAGGAATTTGTGAGTTGGTCCATTTGTGTCCTGGGAATTTGTGGATATTGTGAGTTGGTCCATTTGCATCCCAAGGAAAGTGTGGGTAATTGTTTCTTTCTGATGCTGTCAAATGGATCCAATGACTAGTAGTAGCATTAGTAGTGGTAGCAGTAGTCGTATTAGTGGTGGCAGTAGTAGTAGCAATAGTAGTAGTAATTGTAATAGTAGTAGCTGTAATAGTAGTGGCTTGGACGTGACTTGGTCCAATTGTACATAACAGAGTCGTCTCGATTCTGAGATGAGTACAATTGGACCAAGTCCAAAATTGCTTAGCTATTAATTAATTAATTAATTAACTAACTAACTAATCATTTTGATGGGCTAGAAGGTTGATTCTAGTGTCAAAACGTGCGAAAAATTATGCTTCATTTTATAGAAAAATGGAATAAAAAAGGAAATTTTGGTGGTTGGTCCACTTGTGCATGACACCATTTTATGTTGAAAGAATTATTCATTCTCATCTTGCTTTGACTCCACCACTGATTGCACTCTCACAGTGCCAGTCCAAAGCCTGGAAAAAGGAGGAGGGCGACGCTAACGATCCTTGCTATCACACAGTGTACTTGAGCGGAAACTACTACAACTACTACTACTCATCTTGCTTTCGTATTATCACATATATATCTCTGTCTGTCTGTAAGTCTGTCTGTCAGTCTGTCTGTGTCTATGTCTCTGTCTCTGTCTCTGTCTATGTGTCTCTCTGTATCTCTATCTGCCTGTCTGTTTGCTTGTCTCCTCTGTCTCTGTGTCTGTCCGTCTCTGTGTCTGTCTGTCCGTCTGTCTGTCTGTCTGTCTGTCTGTCTGAGGTCAGTTTCATATATGGTTATAAACAATTCACGGGCTAAATAATTTCATATATATTATACATGGTGGGTCTGCCTTCCTCAGTGATGACTGCATACATTACGATAGACCACACCACACAGGCGTCGAGGCTACACAGAGTATAAGTCAAAGCGACTAATTCAATAGGACGCGACAGATGCGTCAGAACCGCCCAACAGCAGGAAACCGGTTTCAATTGAATAAAGCTGAAGTGTTAATCAAATTCGAATTAGGTTCCATCTCAAATCCCATCGCCAATGATTGCATCTGAAGAGAGACTCACTGCAAGCACATCATTTATTTATGCGACAAGAGCAGCCATGATGCTTATATATATATACACTGTGTCCCAATAAATCGGGGCCCCTTTTAATAATGTGAATAAAACTGGCAAATATTCATCGATTGTCAAAATTTCAAAACTGTTTTTATCCTGAGA
Organism: Lumbricus terrestris; assembly: GCA_949752735.1. NCBI lineage: Eukaryota > Metazoa > Annelida > Clitellata > Crassiclitellata > Lumbricidae > Lumbricus > Lumbricus terrestris. Next base: position 14,154,027 of record OX457042.1, read on the forward strand.
TATTTATCTACAAATTGGTAATTTATGAACGGCCCTCACTAAAAAACTACGTCATAATGACGTCATTAATTTACATATCGAAACCAAATGTCAACAAAAATCGTTAGAGAATGGCGTTCAGCCAAGAAGACAAAATTGTAATAAAATTCTTACGGATAAATAAACATTACGGCGCAAAAAAGTTTATTCGAAAATTTCCGGACAAGGGATGGACAGTGAGCGGTCTAAATAAGCTTCTAAGAAAAATTGATTTGACCGGTTCGTCGGAGAAAAAGTTGGGTTCGGTACTTAACATTTGAATTCTCTGATGCAAATGACGTAATTGTGACGTCAATATTCATGCCAAAAACTTAATATTTGAATCAGTGTAAGATAATTGGAAATCAGTCGAAACAAGGGAATTGTAAATTTGTAATGCGCAACATTACATTTTGTCAGTGTTACCTGTAATTATTTATAAATGTGTCACTGTTATTTGTGAGCGTGTAAGGACCGCAGCTCTTGAGCAACTTGTCAACATGCATAATTATCATTGTGATGCTCACTTGCAATTTTTAATTGGCTAGCAGGTGTAATTCTAACGTCCTGCATGGGTCTCCAAATCATATAAGTTCAAATCCTGGATCCACCTCGGCAGTCTTTGATCTAAGCACCTGTATGGGGAATGTTCCTCAGTAATTAGGCCTACATCCCTCCAGAAAATTTGATAAAATAATGATAGACTAGTTCTGAATTTCTGTGTACTGTTAATACTGCTACATAATTAAAATGATATTGCGGGTATTTAGGCCTACTATTAGGCTATGATGTATGCTATATACAATCATGTTACAGTGCATTATATGGCCTATAATCCACTGTTAATAAAAGGGGTTCCGATTTATTGGGACACAGTGTATGTATATATATAATATATAATATATATATATAGCCCAGTCAGAATAATTATATCTATGCAGCATCCAGATATGTATATTTAATGTATTCAGGACATGATATATATCGAATATATATATCGTATATATAATTATATATGTATATATATATATATGATATAACTGTAACACATACATCTACTTGAAACAGTTTGCAATCCATCTTCATAAGGGTCGCTGGCATGCAGGGATACATACGACGGATCGGGATCCATCCAACCATCCATCTATCTATCCATGTCAGAGACGAGTCTCATCTCCCTCTGTCTCCCTCTTTATCTGTCTGTCTGCCTGTCTGCCTCTGTCTCTCTTGTCTGTCTGTTGCTGTCTGTCTGTCTGTCTGTCATTGTCTCTGTCTGTCATTGCCTCTGTCGCTGTATGTCTGTCTGTCATTGCCTCTGTCGCTGTATGTCTGTCTGTCATTGTCTCTTGTCTGTCTCTGTCTCTGTCTCTCTTGTCTGTCTGTCTCTGTCTGTCTGTCTGCCTGCCTGCCTGTCTGTCTGTCTGTCATTGTCTTTGTCTGTCATTGTCTTTGTCTGTCATTGTCTCTGTCTATCTGTTTGTCTCTCTCTGTTTGTCTCTGTCTCTCTTGTGTGTCTGGCTATGTCTACCTGTCTGTCTGTCACTGTCTTTGTCTGTCTGTCTGTCTGTGTCTCTGTCTCTGTCTCTGTCTCTGTCTCTGTCTCTGTCTCTCTCTCTCTCTCTCTCTCTCTCTCTCTCTCTCTCTCTCTCTCTCTCTCTCTCTCTCTCTCTCTCTCTCTCTCTCTCTCTCTCTCTCTCTCTCTCTCTCTCTCTCTCTCTCTCTCTCTCTCTCTCTCTGATGTGCCCTGGTATAAGTGAATCTGCGGCCCTGTCGCATCGCCGAAAACAGACGATCCATCATCGCGACTGACCTCCCATGCATGCATGCATGCATACCTATATAATACACGACGACGGCTTTAAACGGTGAACGGGCACCTCGCGGTATAGCGAGGGACACCTTGCAGTAGTCAGCGCCAGGCGGGGCACCGAACGAACACCCACCCTACCACCCACCCTGCCACCCACCCTGCCACCAACCCACAGGACCCGGATGGGATTGGATTTCATTTGTACCACGTTTCACCACATGCAAGCGCGCCGATATAATTTTATACACCAGGCGCTTTGGGATAACGCACGGAATGCATGGATATATATATAGTTATATACATATGTATATTTGTCATACATATATGATGAATTATATATGTGTTACTACATAAGCTCATAAACGGAGACATATTTATGTATACTCATGAACTGCTACACGGCGATTTGCAACATAAGAGTTGTGACTGGCCTCAAAGGTGGTCTCACTTATCCCCTATATACGGAACGATGGCATCATACAAGTGTATTTTTATGTTTATATTTATATAGATTTTGTATGCATATGTATACCTTCAATGTATGCAATGTATGCTTGTATTTATGTACGTAGCCTATGTAAAAGTATGTATGTCTGTATGTATGTATATGTATGTGTATGTATGTATGTATGTATGTATGTATGTATGTATGTATGTATGTATGTATGTATGTATGTATGTATGTATGTATGTATGTATGTATGCATGACATTGCATGTATGTATGTATGTATGTATGTATGTATGTATGTATGTATGTATGTATGTATGTATGTATGTGTGTATGTATGTGTGTATGTATGTATGTATGCATGTATGTACGCTCCTTGCCTCTCCATGGCTGTACTGACATTATAAGTGGTACGACAGCGTTCCGATTTTATAATAATTGCAATGCATGACGCCGTCCATAGCCGTCCATGCAGTCGCACTTTAAGCCCCGATTTAATATTACACGCTTTGCAGTCATTGTGTATAATTATATTTCAATTGTTTACGTTGCGTTCTGTTTGTGAAGGTACAAAGGAGACGGCCTTCATCTACGCCATAACAAGCGCCGGAGTCGCGCACGCCATAACGGAGACGTGCAGCGCTGGCAACCTGACGGAATGCTCGTGCGACACAAGCCACAAGGGCAAGCTGGAGCAGGAGGGCTGGAAGTGGGGCGGATGCAGCGACAACATCGACTACGGCATCTGGTTCGCCGAGACCTTCGTCGACGCACAGGACAGGGTCAAGGTCGCGGCCGCAGCCGCAGCGGAAGTGACGTCATCGTCGGTTGCCGCTGGAACGACGACGACGACGACGACGACGAAGGACGTCCGGGCGTTGATGAATCTGCACAACAACGAAGTAGGACGAAAGGTTAGGACAAAGATATTCATTGTCAACAGTTGCGCATTCGTTCACTGTATACAGTTTGAATCTTCAATGTATCTGCACATGTCTCAATTTTGAACCTGAATCTATCCTACTGTTCCATCGGCAGGGCAGAAATTTAGTTTAGATTCATAGCCAACGCAGCGGTGTTGTTACAGTGATTATATGCACTGTGCAGTGTGCACTCTCCGTGAGGAGATGAAACGGCGTGGGAGAGAACTTTTGCTCATACATCCAATGGAGCTTAAAAAATAAAGTCGCTAACAGTAACATTCCACTCCCATGCATGCTTCCTCGGGGCTAATAATAATAATTCATAATAATAATAATAATAATAATAATAATAATAATAATAATAATAATAACAATAATAATAATAATAATAATAATAATAATAATGATGATAATAATAATAATAATAATAATAATAATAATAATAATAATAATAATAATGATGATAATAATAATAATAATAATAATAATAATAATAATTTTAGAAGTCCCTGAGGGATCATGTTTACCTCGGGGCGAAAAAATTACGACAATTTATATGGCGCAGTAACACAGTAACAGGGTCGCCTTACAAAGCAACTATAGCATGCGGGACAAGCACTAGCGAGCAGGTATATTTTTTAGCTTGGATTTAAAAGAGTCCACTAAGCCGGCAGATCGAATAGCAAGAGGAAGTTTGAGGCTAACTGATTTTTTCACTGTCAGTTTTCTTGCATTTGCATCACTTTTTTAACTTTTAACATCTGTCACATACTTGTTTTTCTCGGCGTTTTTCCTAACTTAGATTTCGTCCTAATAATGTGTGTTGTCGTCTATACTGATGAATGGCTGCTGGGAATATATGCCTTTGTAGCATTTCCATCCCCCCTGTAATGTGTAAATAGCTATCACTTTCAGCTGCATATGCCGCATGCAGTGCTGACCGAACCGCAGTTTTCACAACGTTCAAATCATGGAATCCTGTGTATTGTAATTGCACTTGTAATTGTAATCGTACATTTATATAGCGCCCCTTCAAGAGAACTCCTTAGAGGCGCTCCCGACCTGACACCAAACCACAATCAAAGAGAATGGTTTCAACATGCGTTTCTATACATCACGTCATGAGTCTTTCATTTGCAGCTCTTTGCACCGTTGCTTTTTTGCCCTCAACAACCTCCATATTACTTCCGTCTTTGTAGCTTCAATTATTATTTTACGGAAAATTCCTTTTCGCTTGTATGGTTTTTCTTCACATCTGCCAACCTCCTCACATCCTATTAATATTTATTTTCGGCGATGAGTGTTGCAATATTATTTTCTCAATCGTTCGTCATCTCCGCTTAGGCTACTTGACTGCATGCATCTTCGTGCACATGGTGTCGTATATCTCACCGACACGTTCGGTCGGGCGGTGCAAGTCCCAAGGCTGGATAGAGAAGGAGGGCGTCGCTATTCATCTTTATTTTGACAGACACCACCTAACCATCCACACAGCATGGTCTGAATTTTTTCGTCGTTTATCTGCAATGGTATATTGTCCGGAAAACTTGTGTATATATATGCATAGTCAACGGTTGTCAGGTTTCGTATACCATCGCAATTTATCAATCTTCTGAGCATCCGGGTCTTCTCGATTCCCATTGCATAAACTTCCTCTTCGCGGTCCGTTAGTTGTGCATGTGTATAGGTTGTTTGTTCCAGGTATTTCCTTATTATATATTATTACAGGCGTTGAATGTTGAAACTTAGCGATTATAAATACCGCTTCGTCTGCATTTAGCATTCATGTGCCACTTTCTTTGTTTACATATTTTGTGCTCAAATTCAGAATTGCTGCTCAATTGGTTCTTGAAACGGTTGTAATTTCTTTCAGTTCAAAAGTCAAGCAGCAGCAAATGCCTTCGAGAGTCTCTATCCAGGCGTTATTCGAACTTTCGGCAGAAATGTTTTCAATTACCCACGCATTGGCCTAAATTAGCCTACATCTTCGCTTATAGGCTTATAAGCAGGTGTACCGTGTAATTCGTAATTTTTGCATCTTTTATATAGGCCTGCATGGTATGCTCCCAAGTAAAAGCAGAAAAAATCAAGGATCTTTGATACACCTGCTGCACATAACATTTTTAAACGGAAGTGCCACATTATAATAAGAACGCGCTGAGTTATGGATAACTTTTTAACGTTCACACTCACAAAATTACTCTCTTTATAAACGAACGTGATGTCGGTGAGGAATACGACACCAAGAAGATGCATCTCGTGTGCACTGAAAAATTATTTTGTTCGTTCGGGGTTAAGTCCTTCAGACACGGCGGCGTCTTTGAAGTTATAATATACATACTGCAGAGGATGATGATGATGATGATGATGGTGATGGTGATGGTGATGGTGATGGTGATGGTGATGGTGATGGTGATGGTGATGGTGATGATGATGATGATGATGATGATGATGGTGATGGTGATGGTGATGGTGAGGGTGATGATGATGATGATGATGATGATGATGATGATGATGATGATGATGATGATGATGATGATGATGATGATGATGATGATGATGATGATGATGATGATGATGATGATGATGATGATGAAGTTAAGATGATGATTATTGGCTTAGCAATGGAGGGGATTGGATGGCAGCGATGATGATGATGATGACGACGACGATGATGATGATGCTGATGACAACGATGACGACGATATTCATCATAAAAAATGAGCAGTAAAAAATTATAATAATAATTTTTAATCAGACAAAAAATCATGACACGCCACCAATTTTTCCGTCGTACACTCGAGATAAGTTGTTGCTCCATAACAATACAAGAAACTGTATACATGTAATACATAATGATGTAGGACAGGGCAATTTAATTATACTTATAATGCATTTCATGCGGCAAACAAATGCGAACGCGTTGAGCTTCCCAGGGTGAGAATTGCCGGGGGGGTTGGGGGGTTTCAACCCCCCCAGTCTTTCTTTGAGCCCCAATGATCTGCTTGCAGATACCCAGTATGGATTCAGGAAAAATCTATCTACAGAATTGGCCTTAATTGATCTTACTAACCAAATTAGTAAATCCTTAGATGACCATCAGACTACAATTGGAATCTTTCTGGATCTCTCGAAGGCCTTTGACACTGTGAACCATGAAATACTTTTGCATAAACTTGAACACTACGGAATACGGGGTACCCCTCTAAAGTGGTTCACTAGTTATTTATCTAATAGATACCAATATGTTTCTCTCAATAATACCTCTTCATCTTTCTTACCTATAATATGCTGCGTCCCGCAGGGCTCAATTCTCGGCCCCCTCCTATTTCTTTTGTATGTAAATGATATACAATCTGTGACCGACTTGAACTTGATCATGTTTGCAGACGATACGAACATTTTTGCAACTGGTCATTGTCCTATCCTTTTGGCTGCATCATTAAATAGTAAACTGGAGGAAATTTGTCATTGGTTCGCAGCTAACTTACTTTCTCTGAACCTGCAAAAAACTTGCTTTATGGTATTTACTAGAAAAATGTTTTCTGATACTGATGTTAATGTTACTATAAACGGAGTTTCTTTGAATCGAGTGCATGAAATCAAATTTCTTGGAGTGGTGTTCTCTGATGACCTTAAATGGAAGAAACATGTAGATATGGTAGTCAATAAGGTATCGAAAATTGTGGGCATACTCTATAGGGTTGGCCATATTCTTGATGCCGATAAATTAAAACTACTATACCACACTTTACTGGAGCCACACTTGACATACTGCTGCTCTGTATGGTCGTCACCGCATAAAAGTGGGAATTTAGACCGTATCCTAAGGCTCCAGAAAGCTGCCGTAAGAATTATTACCTGTTCCAGTTACCTTTCTCATTCAAATCCCTTGTTTTATAAGCTGAAAATATTAAAAATTTATGAATTATCCCATTTATCGAAACTTGTGTTCATGTTCAAGTCTGTACACAACTTGTTACCTAATCAATTTTGTAATTATTTTATGACAGTTGATCAAACCCATTCTTACAATACCAGGACCGCGTCCAACTATGTTGTCCCTTATGCACGAACTGCCTCCAGAGCACATAACCTCCAGGTTCTGGGTCCTCGTTTATGGAATTCCCTACCTGATGACCTTAAACGAGAAATTTTTTTACCTGCATTTAAAAGGGGAGTGAAATCAGACTTTTTACTGAAATATACTGAATGCTAAACAGGTCTTTCTAAACAATTCATCGCTTAACTTTGTACCGATTATCTTGCTGTTATGCATACCTCAGCACCTTTTCTTTTTAGTTTCGGTTCTTGTTTTCTTAATTTTTGTTTTCATATATCCTTTTTTTTACTAGGCTAGGTACTGCACCTGTGTTTCAATTTAATTTTGTTTTATAATTTTGTACTAATTGTGTTGCTACTTTGTTGTATAATATTGGTCAGTGCTAACATTCATATGGTCTCAACAGAACTTTTTTGTTTACAACTGTGTGACATGTATCGTTGACTGAAATGTAAATGTAATTTAGGGGCCAGGTTGATATAAGCTTTTAGCTTTTTCCGGGCTTCCTGTTGCTCAGAGACCGTTTCTGTATCTACTACTTGTACACATGTTCTTTTTGTTTCTTTGGCAATAAATAATAATAATAATAATAGTAAAGTCTATTTTTCACAGCCCAATTCCAAGTGGATAATGGTCCAACCCCCCCAGTTATTTTTTCACAATTCTTACACTGGCTCAGCTTCCCCCATCTTATCAGACGGTCTCGCATTCTGTCCCCGATTCCTGCCCTTGATGAGGTCTCAAAAGGCTTTCATGCTCGTTCCGCGATAGCAGCATTTTTAATATGGAAAGCGGAATTTGTCAACGAATAAATAATGCCACTCTTGTTGGAAGGACGACATGCAGTGACCCCCCACCCGTGAGATGATCTTCCCCACCCCCACCCCACACCCACCCCCGGTGATCTTTTATGTTGGTCGTCACACTCTATAGAGTCGACTGTCTTTTCTCTGGGCATCCACTTCAAGCGTTTGCTGCAGTGTTCGTTTTATGGAGCACGATAATAAAAATATAATGTCTGTATGAAATACAACCGACAACATATATACTATATATAGTTATAATGCCTTCCTTATCGTCTGACAGAGAACAATGAAATACTGCATGCTGGCTGACGACCACTGCAAGTATAAAGCCATTCGTTGTTCCTTTGTCTGCGCTATATAAAACCGTCCCCTATTAATTCATGATTGATTGATGTCTCAGAAGGCACCTGTTCATCTCTCGCTCGGTTCGCTGCAGTCTATATAATGACGATTTGATGGTGAACTCCAGTGTAGGCGATTCCTAAGGGGGGGGTGTACATGCATGCCCATCACTGTGTCGTTCGCCATGCATCATGCAGCCCCTCTCGTGGGAGTCGTCCTTTCGATGTCGTTCGGAAAAGATATAGGGAACGCATATAGTATGAAATGGTCCGTCATGCCATGGGAGCGCAGCAGCGAAAACGAGTTGTTCGTGATCTTTGTCGATCGATCCTTTATGGGACACAGAGGAGACGCACAAGTTCAGAAATAGATCCGAAGTGAGATGGGTCTCGAATGGAGGAGATTCGAAGATAATCCTATCACAGTCAGAGGGTTAAACGCTATATATATATATATATATATATATATATATATATATATATATATATAAGCTCATATTATGCGAAATGTATAGGCTATGAGTCTTTTGTCTGGAATGGTGAGTTGAGGAGAACGCTGAATTTGCGTGCGATATACGATCTTGATCTGCCTCGTTCATTTCATGGTCACCCTTATTATCGTATATATCAAATAGAGCTTAAAGTGTGGCAGGACGGTCATGGACGGCGTCCATGCACTTATTTTAAAATCTGAACGCCGTCCTGCCACTTATTTGGCCAGAACAGCCTGGAAAGGTAAGGAGCGTCCATGCAGGGGCTTATTTTTCCACACTTTAAGCACTCATATATATTATTATCAACCAACACATATGACACGTTTGATACTTTTGTAAAACACAGGTTGTATAGTTGATTCCGTTTACTTTACTTATTTTCTTACTGTTATTATTTTCCTTATAGTTTCATATTGCCTGAAATGCCTTATACGTTGTCTCAGTACTTTCAATTTTCGGATTCAGCAAACCTATGTAGAACCTAATTAATCATTAGTTTAACGTCATCGTTAGAGATTATACGTGCAGTAATAGCCCATATTTATAAATATCATGCCCTTACAAGAAATGAAATTTAGAAGAGTTATCTTAATATCAACTTCATAGGCCTATAAAAAGTTATATATTTTCCATTTCCGTTTTTTCTGTTTTTTATTTTTTTAGGAAAAAGAGGTTTCTTTAGACTTTTTTTGGTTTCTATCGTTTTTTTAATATCCATGATAAAAACCGTCATCAACAGCAAAAACGACATGATACTAACAAACTCGCACTTTGTTTTCGTTTTGTCGAAACCGCCACACACGAGCAACATTAATATTGCACGGTGAAGGAAACGGTATCTGATTTAATTATAGGCTAGATGTTGCCATGCTTCTGGTTCTACTTAGTGGTGCAAATGAAACACCTATGCACACATGCCCCTATACCATGCATGGCCTTCTGTGCATACATGATGCATAGCCCATAGAATACATTATTGGCGTATACACATTTGGTATGCACTGCGTTGACGGCTGCCGACTCATTGAAGTAGGGCCTGTATACTTTCATGACTTTTACTGAAAGAAGTCATTCTGACAAGGGTGTTGTAGCGTTTACACACTCACAGACTACTGCAGGCGGTGTGGTCTCCTTTAATGTAATCGATTTGCATAATGATACGGGATTCCTGTAGAGGTTATTAGCGTAAAGGGTTTCCCCTTAATCGACTATTAAGGTAGACTTCAAAGGGCCGCCTTATTTTCAAAGCGGCTTCGACTGCAGTTGCTGGCTGCTATGGATGCGGGAAGCGCACGACCGGTCGAGTTTATTGGTTGCTTTCTGATCAGAGGAGATTGGAGTTGTGTATACGACGGAAGCGATTTGTATCAGTCGTCTCGAACTCATCGCTGAATAACTAAACTTCTAAGCGAAACAGTCGTGTTATATTAAATTCTGGGTGTTCTGTGTGTGTATGTGTATGTTTGTTTGTGTGTGTGTGTGTCTATTAGGCTTTCTGTGGTTTTCTGTGGTTTTCCCTGGGCATCCTATATACCCCGATGAACATGTGCTAGTTTTACTTTGATGCCATGTTCTTTGGTGAGCAATAAGCTATGCTAGCAATTTATTCTGGTTGCATGTGGTCACCTCTCCTCTCCTCTCCTCTCCTCTCCTCTCCTCTCCTCTCCTCGCCTCTCGTCTCGTCTCGTCTCCTCTCCCCTCCTGTCCTGTCCTCTGCTCTGCTCTCCTGTCCTGTCCTGTTCTATTCTATCTCATCCTATCATGTCCTATCCCATCCTACCCTATCACATCCTGATTTTTTCGTATCTATGCATACCTCATGCGCTATTCTATCTTTCTATCTTTTCCTTTCCAGTCCTCTCCAGCCCTTTCGTATACCCTCTAGTGCCTATACCCTCAACTGATCTTTCCTCCTATCATCTCCAATCCTGTCCTATAGCCGAAACGTGTTCACAGTTCTAATTTCTGAGAGAGAGAAAGAGAGAGAGAGAGAGAGAGAGAGAGAGAGAGAGAGAGAGACAGAGACAGAGACAGAGACAGAGACAGAGAAGAGAGAGAGAGAAAGAGAGAGACAGAGACAGGCAGACAGACAGAGACAGAGTGTGTGTGTGTGTGTGTGTGTGTGTGTGTGTGTGTGTGTGTGTGTGTGTGTGTGTGTGTGTGTGTGTGTGTGTGTGTCTGAGTTAGTGAGTGAGAGGAGGGAGGAGTGGTTCAATAAACAATACTTTAAATCAGCTTATCCTGCACATGTGAGCCTGTAACCTCTTATCTATACAGCATGCGTGTTCACATGTAGTTCTATAATACTCTTGCCTGATATCTAGTGCTATACCTTCTGCCTGTCCACAAGTTCAATTGGTGTCTTTCTGCGCTTGTCTAGTCCACAGTGCATCTCCCTTTGTCACTCTACAGGGGTCCTACGTATATATTTTTCTATTTTTCGTCTTATATAAAGCTCAGAAGCAATGTTTCGTTAACCTGATCTCCGCACACACATTATATATTCAGCAACAATGATGTATCAGTTGCAGTTGCAGTTCTAACACACGCTTTGAATAATGCACGTATAGGCATTTGAATAGCTCGACTTAAAATGCCATTGATCATAGCAGGACCAACTATGACAAAAATGCAATCCGTTATAGGAACACACACACACACGCACACACACACACACCCACACACACACACACACACCCACACACACACACACACACACACACACCCACACACACACACACACACACACATATATATATATATATCTAGCGTATACGCAGCCGACCCGCAGTGGTTCATCACTAGGGTCACTTGTCGCCATTATACGTTTGATTTGACTTGACGTGTGATGGCGGCAGACTGTAGCTGCAGTGCGGCATTGTGGTGCCTCCCGGGGCGGTCACTGTAAACGGAGGAGGAGCTGGAGGAGGAGCAGGAGAGGAGGAGGAGGAGGAGGAGGAGAAGGGAGAGGCACACCGCTCACAGTACGTGTATTATACTATGCTCCTTGTGTCTGTCTGCAAACCACTCCGTCTGATGGCTGCTTGTCTGCCTCCATTGTCCACCATCTCTCTCTCTCTCTCTTCAAACTGACGGCTGAATGAAAGTCACCAAAATGGCAAATTCGTAATTAGATTTCTGAGTGTTAAACGTCCAGAATAATGTGATTTATTGTACCAATGACTACTTCTGTATATGTATAATTTTATAGTTATGATTCTCACATATAATTATATATAATGCACCGCAGGTAACAGAAAAGTTTGCTCTATATATATATATGTATCTATAATCTATATAAATATATAAATATATATAATCTATCGCGGAACGCAGTTGCCGATTGAATAATCGCTCGCTTTGTAATGCGGAGAGTTCAGGTTAGAACCCGTGATCCATGGCAGTATATAGAAGGATATATATATATATATATATATAATCATATATATATATGAACATATATAATTCCCTAAGAAATGGATGGATGAATGTATGGATAGATGGATGGATGGATAGATGGATGGGATGGATGGAGGGAGGGAGGGAGGGAGGGAGGGAGGGACGGAGGGAGGGAGGGAGGGAGGGAGGGACGGAGGGAGGGAGGGAGGGACGGAAGGACGGATGGATGGATGGATGAACAGATGGATGGTGTGATGGAGGGATGGATAGTTCGTCATATATTGACGCTTGATTCATGAGTAACTAATAACTATAACAATAAGGACATTAATTTTTTTCTCTGTCCGTTTGCATATTTGTTCTGTATGTGACCGTATAATTATATGTCCCTTTAATCCAACCACACCCATCCATCCGTCCATTGAACCACCCAAATACATCCATCTATCCAGCCATCCATTTATCCATCCATCCATTTCATCCAATCATTCATTCCATCCATCGAGGTATCTACCCGTCCACCCACCCATCCATCCAGCCATCCATCTAACTATCCATCCTCCCACTCCGACCCATCCATCCACCTATCCACCGATACATCTATCAACTCAACCAACCACGCAACCACACATCCATCCATTCCGTCATTGTATTCTCCTCTCTCCTCATCTCGTGATGCTCAAGCAGATAAACGTTCCGTTGGTTATATGTCAACAATGTGCTAAATGTGTCAATGCATGACATACGACGACCTTTGAGAACATATTTACGTCGATCCAGCTAACACTAAAACTGTCTGCATGGTATAGAAAGACATCACTCCGTGCTGCATGGCAAAAGAATATATGACTGCCACCTTTTGTGTGTTCGCGTTTCTATATATCATTCTATTCTATATATCACTCTATATATTTCCGTACGTTGCATTCTCGTAGTGCTTATTTTCCAAGTCGATTCTCCCCCACTCTCTTCCATTTTGTCTCAATATTTATCTGTTCACCGCCCTAGTCTTCCTTCCCCGTCTGACCCAGTCTCCGTAGCTACCTGCAGAGAGATATATTTGTGGATATATATACGTAGATGATAGGTAGATGAATGGATGTATGGAGAGACAGACAAACAGACTGATAGACAGACAGACAGACTGACTGACTGACTGACTGACTGACTGACTGACTGACTGACTGACTGACTAGCTGACTGACTGACTGGCTGACTAGCTGACTGACTGACTGACTGACTGGCTGACTGACTGATCGACTGACTGATCGACTGACTGATCGACTGACTGACTGACTGACTGACTGACTGATCGACTGACTGATCGACTGACTGATCGACTGACTGATCGACTGGCTGACTGACTGACTGACTGACTGACTGACTGACTGACTGACTGACTGACTGACTGACTGACTGACTGACTGACTGACTGACTGACTGACTGGCACGCAGACACACAGGCAGACAGAGAAAAGAGGGAATAAAAGAAAGAGATTGATTTGTGTTCTGATGATAGTTGGGTGTCGTCAGCATTGCATGGGCGTGAATCGCGAACCCCTTAACCCCGATACAATTAGACATATATATAATACGGGAGCAATTGGATAAGAGCCACACGTGTACCCTCGACCTACCATCCAGAATCTTGTCACCTTGTCGACGTTATTTACGACAAATTAACTGCTAATAAGCATGTGCATCAGTAGCTTATCTTACAACAGCCGAAGATGTAAAGGAAAATTCTATGCTTGAAGAATAAGAAGCAGCAGAAGAAGTGATAGAAGCATGGATGTCCGCAGTCCGCTGCACAATGGTCATGGGCTATAGCTGTTTTTTTAAACAAGTGCCTGAAAATAACGTAAAATATGGATATTTTTATAGAAGACTAGCTTTTATACCCGGCTTCGCCCGGGTTCCGTCAATTTCCCCCCCCCCCAAATTTCCCCTCAACCCCACCGCCACCCCTCCACAACACGCCACCACTTACTCCGACCTCCGCCGGTACGCCACCCGTGAAATTTTTGTTTTCGGGGAAAAAAATTTCCCTCCCAAATTTTCCCCCACCCATCCCCACCCCTCCACAACACGCCATCACAAACTTCGACCTCCAATGGTACGCCACCCGTGAAATTTTGATTTTCGGGGAAAAAATCCCCCCCCCAATTTCACTCTCCCACCCCTTCACAACACGCCACCACTAACTCCAACCTGCACCGGTACGCCACACGTGAAATTTTGGCTTTCGGGGAAAAATCCCCCCTCCAAATTACCACCTACCCCATCCCACTCCACAACACGACGCCACTAACTCCGACCTCCACCGGTACGCCACACGTGAAATTTTTGATTTCGGGGAAAAATTCCCCCCCAAATTTCCACCCACCCCCTACGCCACCCCTCCACAACACGCCACCACTAACTCTGACCTCCACCGGTACGCCACTCGTGAAATTTTGGTTTTGGGGGGGGAAAAACCCTCCCAAATTTTCACCCACCCACTACCCCACCCCACACCTCCCTCCACAGCACGCCACCACTAACTCCGACCTTCACCGGTACGCCACCCTTGAAATTTAGGTTTTCGGGGGAAAAATTTCCACCCGAATTTCTCCCCCCACCATCCACCACCTCCACCCCTACACCCCCACTCCACCCCCCCACCCCCCACAACACGCCACCACTAATTCCGACCTCCACCGGTACGCCACACGTGAATTTTTGGTTTTCGAGAAAAAAATCCCCCCCAAATTTTCACCCACCCCCTATCCACCCCCCTCCACAACACGCCACCACTAACTCTGACCTCCACCGTTACGTCACCCGTGAAATGTTAGTTTTCGGGAGAAAAATTTCACCCCAATTTCTCCACCCCCCCCCCACCATCCACCAGGCCCACCCATACACCCCCCACTCGACACCTCCACCACCCCACCCCCACCCCCACAACACGCCACCACTAACTTTGACCTCCACCTGTACGCCACCCGTGAAATTTTAGTTTTCGGGAAAAAACATTTCCCCCCAATTTCTCCCCCCCCCCACCACCCCACCTTCCACCACCCCACCCCCACCCCACCCCCTTCCCCACAACACTCCACCACTATCTCTGACCTCCACCGGTACGCCCCCCGTGAAATTTTGGTTTTCTGGGACGAAGTGTGAAAATACATCCGGACATCCGGACATCCATACATACATACATACATACATACATACACACAAACGGAAGGACAAACTTTGAGAAATATATTATAGATTTATGCGTAAAAACTTTTCACTTTAACTGTGCAGCGTATAACATTATATTTTTAATACCTCAGGGAGGGAAGAAAATTGCTAGAATCGAAAATGTAATATAGTTAAAAGACAAGCAAACGAAACAAATGGTCGGTTTTCCAACAAGGAGAAGAGGCAAGAGAGGTGCCTCGTCTTGCCCCTATTTACGGGGGTTTGGTGCTTATGTGTAGACTAGAGAGGACGAGGAATGTGACGATGAAGAAGATGAAGATGAAGTAGAAGCAGAAGAAGAGAAGGAGGACGAAGGAGGTGAGGAAGATGTAGATAATGATGATGATGATGACCACGACGGGGACGACGATGATGACGATGCTGATACTGATGCTGGTGGCGGTGATAATGCTGCTGCTGCTGATCATGATGATGAGTGATGACGACGACGACGATGATGATGATGATGATGATGGGGATGACGATGATGATGATGATGATGATGATGATGATGATGATGATGATGATGATGATGATGATGAGATGGCCATATATTTCTTGCTGATTGGTGTATGACCCGTCACGTCAACAGGGTTGGGTCATAGGGTAATGCACTAATGCACGCAGCAATACGATATACTAAGAAACGGTGGAGAGGAACTTCAGCTGGAACTTAAGAAAGTCTTATGTTTCCCACTTATACTAGACACATTCTCCAGCGCTAAGCCACAACAAACACTCTCCTGTTTATACACTATATAAACACGCATGCACACACACGCGCACACACACACACACACACATATATATATATGTATGATATTATATGATATATATGATACGCATATATATATGTATATATATATATGATCATATATATTTTATATATGAACTTGCACTAGCAGAAATTTACATATTGTGCATATGCTGATACACTGTATATCCTGAATGAATGCTGGTGGCCTCATATATGTATATATATACATATATATAACACTGTATAAATATATATATATTGATGTTATTTTAAAAAGGAAGCTCGTGTGTGCTCATGTAAGTATTTATTTATGCACGGATGAAAGTATATATATAGATGCAAGCATAATATGAAGAAGAAGAAGAAGCATAATATATACTCATTTTATACATGCATTATATAGCCTACTATATGAAAGTTTTGAGAGAGTTTCTATAATTATGCCTATATATGTGTAGCCAGGCATGCACATACATGTATAGTATATATACGCATGTATATATATAACTAATGTATATATATATTTGTGAATTACTATGTATTCTCATCTCTATAAACGTGCGCACATATAGGTGTTTTGGGTTTTGGTCGTTGCCAATTCTGCGAATTTATACGTTATGGTCGTGATGTAAATTGAGCCTCTGGACCCGCCGAACTAATGACGAGGGAACGCCCCTTTCTGTTCCTTCCACGACCTGAAATTGACCTCTTGACGCCCCTCCAGCTTAAATGACCCTGCATCCATGCATGGATACACATTCCCAAATGACCTATCCCTCCATCCGCCCCTCCGCCTCCTATTCCATTTCCGCGTATATCCATCACAGACTAATATATCGCGGTTCATTACCGAAGCGACGCCATTGAGGACCCCAGGGGCGGGGTTGGATGACCCACGATCACCCTCTAGTGGCGTTTCTAATCACCACTGCACGGCCATATTTTGAACGGCACCGGCGGGTGGTGAAGATAAGGGAAGCGTATTCGCGAAAGATACCCTTCTATTTCCCCAGTTCCTTATCAATCCATGCAGTCCACCAACCCCATCGTTACATGTAAATCTATATTCCGATGAAACTGGTTTCATTAGTGCATGCACACACGCACGCACGCACACACACACACACGCAAACACACACGCACACACTGAGACCGCGTATTTACGTCAGTTCAAATATAATAATTATTGTTGCTCGCTTGCAGATACATTATTTATATGCAATCATGTTGATATTGAGGTGTTATAATATACTTGCTTGCTTTTATACTGTACTCTTTGGCATGCACATTTCCTGTGAATAAGCTGGTTCCTGCGACTTGGCTTTTATGGGCGCTGTAGAAGTCACGAGATTACGATTACGATTCTTGTGAACGATACCACAGTGCCCTTCGTTTCCTTAGTCATCATAATCATCATGAACCGTCGGCTCATCGCCCGTATACATGTAGGTGTCTGTTACCTTATTAAACGCCGCTTGTACTTGTTGCGCATCTCTCATTCTTCATCAACTTCCTCCTCTTTATCTTCTTCCACTGCACACTCATCATGGTCCGCCGAAAGCGGTAGAAAGATAGACAGACGGACGGACAGACAGACAAACAGACAGACAGACAGACAGAGACAGGAACAGGGAGACAGAGACAGCGACAGCGAGGGAGGAGGGAGGAGAGAGGGAGAGAGGCAAGGAACCAGAGAGGCATGGTAAATGAACGAAAGGAGAGAGAGACAGAGAGAGAGAGACAGAGAGAGAGAGAGACAGAGAGAGAGAGAGAGACAGAGACAGACGGAGACGGAGACGGAGACGGAGACGGAGAGAGAGACAGACAGACAGACAGAGACAGAGAGAGACGGAGACGGAGACGGAGAGAGACAGACAGACAGAGACAGAGACAGAGAGAGAGAGAGAGAGAGAGAGAGAGAGAGAGAGAGAGAGAGAGAGAGAGAGAGAGAGAGAGAGAGAGAGAGAGAGAGAGAGAGAGAGAGAGAGAGAGAGAGAGAGAGAGAGAGATGAGGGACATATTAATAGGGAGACGTGTGACGGTGTGATTAATTAATGAGAGTGCAAAATGCATGAGAGAATTGTCACATGTATTATACGCTGATGCAGAACGACTGTAAATACAGAGCCTGTTGGAAAAAACATGTGGACAGAAATAAAAAGACCGATGATATCTCTAAAGTATCTGTATCTATATCAACATAGGTGCAACACCGTATAAGGCGTATATGCTATAATATTATGTCGCTATAATGTTGCCACCGGTGATATGTGTTCAACATCATCGTCGATTATCACCTCCATTACGATTAACTTTTTTAGTGTCAAACTGTCAACGACTACAGTTTTATTGGTGCTAATGGTTCAAAAGCCGCCCTTGGAATACACTCGACTACAAAGAGGCGCCTCGTATAATTATCGTCAATCGTGTCTTCCGGATATTACATGCTACTAAGCAATCTGTGCAATATGCGTATACGTCCACGCCTGTCTCTGTCTCTGTCTGTCTGCTCTGTAGAATATTACATTTAAACGTAGGCCTATATATACGCAATAGGAATTGAAGGGAATTCCATATAAAAAATGCAATATATCGCACAACTATACTGTATAAAAGATATCGAAATGTGCAGATATTAATAAATTAATGCATATAATTATTTAGAATATATAATCGCCGGGGCTTTTACACCTACAATGCAGAAAATGTTTGTCCGTGCATGTGCGTGTGTATATGTGTGCGAGTGTGTGCGTGCGCGGCTATAGGTCTGCGGAAAAGTATACAATATAACCGGGGTCTGTTTCCATTAGAGATGAAAACCGTATTGAATATTAATCCTTGTCGGTGATGACCGCGTCTAATAACCCGTTTCGAACGACTCTGCCGAAAAGAATCTAAGTCGAATGATGTTTACTCAATAAACATTAACCTGTCGGCGGCGGCGGCGACTCCTTTAAGGAGAAGTATCTAAGGAGAAGAAGCAAAGGAGAAGAAGCAAAGGAGAAGAGGCAAAAGAGAGGAGGCAATGAGAATGGGGCCAGATCGTCCGTAGCTTATCAAAGTATCTGTTGTGATAAGCGCGTCTATATTATATATTCGCTTGCAGCGTCTTCTAGCGATAGAATTGGAATTAGCGTAGGCACTGCTTTATGTTTCTGATATCTATAGTCTGTATACGGTGGATAAGCCGCAGAGAGAGAGAGAGAGAGAGAGAGAGAGAGAGAGAGACAGACAGACAGACAGACAGACAGACAGACAGACAGACAGACAGACAGACAGACAGAGACAGAGAGAGGGAGAGAGACGAGAGACAGAGAGAAACAGAGACAGATAGACAGAGACAGACAGACAGAGACAGACAGACAGACCGACACAGTCAAACAGACGGACACACAGTCAAACAGACGGACACACAGTCAAACAGACAGACAGATAGACATACTAAGCGATAGACATATGCATGTAAAGGGAGAGAGACAGAGACATGGACAGACAAAGAGGACCCCATTTGAAGGGAGATAGCCGCGGTTGTGTAGTGGTGGCGTCGTTGCCTTGAAGCCGGAAGGTTCGAAGTTCGAATCCACCCCGCCGCGTAAGGACCTTGGGCAAGTTCTTCACTCACAATTGCTCAGCGCTTCGGCGTGAAACTCCGATGCAGTGTCCGCTCTGCATTCGGGAGCACCTCTGAGTAGATAGAGAGAGAGCTTGAAGGGGCGCTATAACAAGTGCACATACAAACAAACAAACGCCTGTTACCTATCTATAGGATTTATTCATCCGTGTTTTAGATGCTTCTTAAAACTTTTTTGCTTCACCGTTTAGTTGGACTGGGAGCGCCTCTGAGTGGTCAACTGAAGAGACGTTGTATATAAATTCAATTTAAATCAATTAACGGATGCATTTAGCTTGACTTCTATGGAGCTTTGTTACACAGTTTCCTAAAACGAGACAGCATATATATATATATATATATATATATATATATATATATATATATATATATATATATATATATATACAACTGTCTATGTTTTGTCACTGGCAGGTGTTGTCCTCCTTGATGAAGACGAAATGCCGCTGTCACGGCATTTCCGGTTCCTGCGGTGTCCGCACATGCTGGCGGTCGCTTCCACACTTCCGGGACGTGGGCGACACCCTAAAGAAGAAGTACGAGAACTCAGTCGAGATCTCGTCGAAGTCGGAGCAGGTGTTGAGACGACGCGAGAAGCGGAAGAGACGGGAGCCCATCCCCGACACGGAGCTTGTCTTCGTTGATCGGTCGCCCAACTACTGTCGCCAGGACCTCGATCGCGGTATACTCGGGACGCGCGGCCGCGAGTGTCGGCGCGGCACGTACGGTCCGGAGGGCTGCGAGTCGCTGTGCTGCGGTCGCGGCTACAACATGGAAGAGATACGCTACCTCGAACGCTGTCACTGCCGGTTCATCTGGTGCTGTGAGGTGAAGTGCAAGACTTGCGAGACGATCGAGAAACGATACACTTGCAAATGAATGTTGATGATGACCTGATGAGCCATGGTGATGATGACTCACGCCTCCCTTATTTATAAAGCAGTCTTGTAGGAGCCAGTGTATACGTTTACCGACCGACGTGTCTCGCGTTTGATGATGATGATGATATTGCAATAATTGTTATTATATTGGGCATGTGGCAACTGCATGTGGACTGCAGGCAGACACGTTGGGCGGGCATTTAAAAGTGAGCAGACGAGTGTCTGACGGTCGGCCACATGCAGTTGGTGATGAGTGTGGTTTATTGCGAACGGAAGTCTCTGGGCGTTCTCGCTGTGCACGAGTGCAATTGAAGGCAGATGCTTTGGTGAGAGACTTATTCAGAACTCGAACCTTAAGTTCGGACACTGAGATTGGATGCAGAAACGATGCTGAGAGACGATTCTTAACAACTTGGACTTTAACTTCGGACACGTGCACTAAATGAACGAAAATTTCAAGAATTCCCGTTATGTATACCCTACTACACTGCAGCCGTTTGTATAGACGACCAAGAACTACTGTTAAGAGCAGACGTGTATCGCATTAGAGCCTAATATATTTGACTTCATTACTAGACGTTTGCAAGCAGCTTTGGAAGATAAATGGGACATGTGTTAGTAATCTGAAGATGTAAAATGTCTTGTCTGATGACCCGTGGGGCAGGTTGAGTACTTGCAACGAAAAGAATTCCTCTTCGTGTTGGGTCTCTCTCTCCTCTCCAGCTGATTTGACTCAGAACTTCAGAAGTCATGAGCCTTACGTACAATGCCATTATTTTGCCCTGTTCTCTTTTCTTCTTCTTCTTCATCATAAATTATTTATATACAGGGTGGACCAAACAAAAAATTGTTGATATTTTTGCCAAAATAAGAATTTAAGGTTAAGTTTTACAGCCTTAAAGGTTATTCATATCTGCGTACAATATCCAATTATCACCAAAAACTTGCGAACAAAGCAAAAGTTATATCACTATTAGTGAGTCCTGTTAAACGTGATTAAAAATTCATACTTCTTAACAAAACATCAGCAGGTTTTAGGAGTTCCTTTTTTGGTCCACCCTGCTCGTATATGTGTGTATGTACATATACATGTGTGTGTGTGTGTGCTTAACACTGTTTATGAATGCCTGTCTGAATGCATGTATTATGTATTATGACAAAGATTATGTATTATGTATTATGACAAAAGATTACATATTAAGAATTATGACAAAAGATTGCGGATTATGTACCATTCATGGCCTTGCATGGACACGTTGAAAGAAAAAGGAATAGAGGAAGACAGTGAAAGAAATGGATAAACGATATCAAGGAAGATTTAACATGTAAACACACGAACTTGACCATGGTTGGCGAAACTATCAGGGACAGGACACTGTGGTCTGTGGAGAAACTTCATAAGGGCCTCGTCGTCAGGAAACTGATGGAAGAGAAGAAAGAAGAAGAAGTTTTATCTATGTATGTCATCATCTATGTATGCATGCATGTATGTATGTATGTATGACTTGTATGTAATATGTATGTGAACTTATGTATACACACAGATGACTAAACACCTTTAGAAGTCATACTCTCTGTATTACTTGACATAAATTCAAATAAATGCATCTCCCCGGAAGTGCATACGGGTAGACTCGTGCGTTAAAAACAGCATCAGTTGAAGCAAGTGAGTTGAAGCGTGAGACAAAGGGTATTGTCCCATCTTAAACTGTAGACCTATAGACCGGCATTTTATGGTTTAGAGACTTGATTGGGCTGCTCTTAAAGTAGCCCTATTAGAATTACAAAAAGCAATAGCGTTGCATGAGTTTTATTCACACACACACACACACACACACACACACACGCACGCACGCACAAACACACACTCACAAACACAAACACACACACAAACACACACACAAACACACACACACACACACACACACACACACACACAAGCACAAACACACACACACACACATATACACATACACACATACACACACGCACGCACACACACACGCACACACTCACTCACACACAAACAAACACATACAAACACATACAAACACATACAAACACATGCATGCAGACGCATAGGCCAATTGTAAAAGGTCTGTACGGAGATTACAAGGTTTTGATTCTCTAACTTTCGACGCTTCTCCATTTGTCAAACTTTCTTCCACGGCTATCACGTCTCACTGTTTTCCTTTCATTTGTATACATCTGGATCAGCTGTAATATTAATCCATTATCTCTTTGTCTCCAAGGACCGCTAATAGGCCTATGTATCGACTGCTTATTCGAAGGGGAAAGAGAGACTCCGAGTCGCAAGTTACTGACTCCAAGGCCACTGCTTTCCCTGGATTTCTTCTTCACTTCCACAACCACCTCAACGCTGACAGTTTCGCATGACACTCGAGTGTATTGGTATACCGTCCTGTCAAAGGCAAGTGTCGTTTTATTTTTGCGCAATTTTTCTGAAGCCGGATTTTTGCCGATGACAATATTTGTGCGGCGGTCTGAGCTACAACGGTCTCAATGGCTGACGATCAGAGACGGATGAAGCGAGTGTTAAAAATTAATTGCTTACGATATTTCTCTGCTGGGAAATTGGAATCGGATATATATATCCACCTATCCATCTCAGAGCAGCTCTGCATAAGGAGCACTTGTCGCAGCAGCAGCAGCAGCAGCAGCAGCAGCATCTGCATTGCCCTCAGGGCATCACTTCTTCTTTCAGTCGAAGATGCAATTTCATCATGAGCCCTCGATCAGTGTTTTACAGTTCAAACTGCAGGTCACCTCCTCTCGACGGTCTATCAATTGTACCCCATTGCGTCTGCCGGTGCCAGTCCAAACCCGGGATAAAGGAGGAGGGCGTCGCTAATGGTCTCTGCTATCACAAAGTGACGTTAAACTGCAACTAAGCTACTACCCATCAATTGTAGATTTAGACATAGGCAGGGTGAGAATTGCCGGGGGGGTTGGGGGGTTTCAACCCATCCAGTCTTTCTTAGAGCCCCATAGTAAAATCTGTTTTTCATACCCAAATTTCAAGTGGACAATGGTCCAACCCCCCCCCCCCCAGTTATTTTTCCACAATTCTTGCACTGGACATAGGCCTAATTATGCTAAACGAACGAGAGAGAGTAGGCATTGGCTTACACGTGTTATCTGTGAGTATAGGCTAGTTCCCTCGGCTGACTTAGCTTTTGTGGGGTTTGCGATTACTATTACGATTACCAACTATTTTTACGTAAGCAAGCAAGTAAGTGCAGGCCTATAGTATTTTACTCGGCCTACTCCTTAGACAAACGCACAATGGGATGACGAAATAGAATCGAAATAAAGCATAGAAGTAATAGCAATGCCTAGAAGGCCTATAATAATACTGAACAGTGCAGTTATAATACATAATAATAATTATGGTTAGATATAGATCTATGCTTATAGCCTAAGTTATAGTTATATATATGTAGTATATATATCTATATTATATTGGCCTATTACCACTTGTATTTAATGATTTCTTTAACCTTACCTCTGCTCGCCACTCTTATTCAACTAGAAAATTAACTGTTTATGACCTTCCCTACGCACATAATAATACTAGTCGATTCTCTATACAATATACTGGCTCCCAATGTTGGAACTCTCTCCCTACACATCTTCATTCCCTACCTAACACAAGATTATTTAAGCATAAACTTCGCCTTTATCTACTTAAAACACTTCCTGATATGTAATGGTTAAGGTTTCTGCTCAGTGGTTTCGCCAAGCCCTTAATTAAGTCTTTAGTTACCAGGTAAGTCATTAGTTAAGAGTTGTTTTTCTCGTTATATACCGAAATGTCGATTGCTTAATTTGTTAATTTGTTTTTCTCTCTTCCTCATCATTTTTTTATTCCTACAATTGAATGTTCTGCCATGTTTTTTCTTTTATATTTTACATGAATTATGGGTGGCCCTATTAGCGGGATTTTACATCCCTTCTGGGTCTCCCCTTCTTCACCAAATTATGTTAATGTATTATTCAATGCCTTAATTGTATTATTTTTGTTTGTTGTTTTGGTTGAGGAAAAAAAAAAATATATATATATATATATATATAGCTTCAGTCCTTAAAGTGTGCAAAAAGAAGTGCCGGGCCCCTTACTTTTCCAAAATAAGTGCCCGAACGCCCCTTACCTTTCCAGGCTGTGCTGGCCAATAAGTGGCAGGACGGCGTTCAGATCTTAAAGTAAGTGCATGAACGCCGTCCATGACCATCCAGGCACATTTTAAAGCCCTGATTAGCCTAATATTATTAGGCTATAAAATTATAAGTTTTATGAGCATCCTCACAATGAATCTCTTTCTAGTTATGAGGGCGGAACGTGGAATTACACGGCTGTGGGGACGTGGTACTTAGCCTACTCCTCCTTGATTGTAGACTCAGTAGACTCAGTAGAGTATTGGGTTTATAAAATCTTTGAATATGGGCAGATATGTTAAAATATCTAAACAAAGCCTTGCTATTTATCTTTCTCAGCTTCTCTCAATCGACCTGCGTTGTGACATACAAAGCTATTTCTATACAATCTGTATCAATATTTTGAAGTAACAAATTGGTTGACTTCCACAGTTTCACGCTTTCGCACGATAAAGATTTGTATTGTTTAGGGCCTACGTTTTAAATCAGTAGGTTTCTATATCAAATCCAGGGTCCGCCACCCTTGTTTGAGAGCAGCGCCCCTGGCGAATGCAAGTGTCAATGGACATTTGCCTGTGATGCGAGTAGCGCCCCTAGCGAAGGAAGTAGAACGCATTCAAGTAAACTGCCACGCAGTTTAGATAAACCGGTGAAGTGATAAAACCACACTGTTTCTACAATTTCGAAACTGATATTGTTTAAAACTAGTAGTAGGTAGGCCTAGGTCTGTGTCAGAAGTGATATTCAGTAGCCTAGTCAGTAGGATTAGTTTCGCGTTTTCGACCAATGCGCCAAATTCAGCTACGTCGCTCGCTCCCAGTGTGAGAATTGCGCAAAAAAGGAACGTGCACAAAAAAGACATGAATAGGGAGATGATATTGAAACGTCGGTCGTGTAACGGTGTAAGTCTGCTCCTCCCACCCAGACATGAAGAGGGTTGACTCCATGGCTGCGTTGGGATTTACCATATCCAGGGATCTCGGACTATTATAATACTCGGCACATTGAGCGGTTCCTTAGCACAAGTACCAGCTCCTGAGATTCGATGGACTTCCCCAGACTGCATTTCGTGGTGTAGCTATGGCAACGGTTAAATCGCGACTTCTTTATGCTGCTCCTGCCAGTTGTGGCCTTGCATCTGCCAGTGACCGAAGCAAACTTGAGCTTCTCTTTGTCAGAATGCAGTGACTCAACTTCGTGTCACTAAATGAGGGATGTCTTGACCTTGAGTCACTGGTCGAAGTGTTTAGGGATGACTGTTAGCAATAAGGTCCTGCGAAGTTTGTTCCCTTCCATAGTTCAGTGCCCTTATGACCTGCGCCCCAGGCCGCACTATTTTAAACTCCCTGATAAAATGACAATAACTATAATAGTTTACTCTACAGGCCAACCTAGATTAGGCCAATTTATAGAGTGACGATGACAATTAAGGCCGTAGCCAGGATTCTGTTACGGGGTGTGCTTACAGCTTACCCATACCTTGAGCAAGCTGACAAGACTTCGAATCAACTGACTAGGCTAGCCTAATGGGTTTGGCGAAGCTAGAGCTCTTGCGGCGCTCTCCGATCTAATCTACTGTAAAATATCACATATAAACAATTAAGAGTCTCAAAATGAAATCCCCTTAGTTATTACATCGTGTGCTAGTAACTAGTGGCGGCGCCAGGATTTCAGTTTGGGGGGGGGGGCTGAAGCCTCGTGGCGAAAATTTCACATTTTCATCCGTCTAAATTTCTGACGATTTTTTTTAGTCATCGACCGAAAATCGTGGATATTTCAATGTAAAAAATTCGGATGGCCCTATTTTTAGGGGGGCTGAGCCTCTTGTAGGGGGGCTTAGCCCCCCAGGTCCCCCTAGCGCCGCCACTGGCTAGTAAATGTATCATTTCAGTTTTACTTTATTTCATTGGGGGAGGGGGTGTTCAAACACTCAGAACACCCCCGGGCTGTTTTAAAGGAATTTTTAGAACTGTACAATCCCTTCTTTCCTTTCCCATCCTCCATGGCAAATTACTTATAGCCTAATCGGAGGAAATTCAGGAAAATGACCATTTTTGCTAGTTTTAACTGTACATAAGTGCTTTTACAACTGCACAAATCCATTTAGAACTGCACATTTTGTGTACAACTGCACGTTAAAAAAGCTCTGGAACACCCCATTGGACGATGACTTTTGGCCAACTGTCATTTAAAAAAATTAATTATTCATTTCCACAGCCACTGATTGCGGTTTGTCACTCAGGTTTTTAGTAAACAAAGATAATCCTAGAAATAGCTTGACTCTAGGTCTAGGTAGACCTATACCAGTTCTAAACCACGAGACTATCTAATCGCTATTAACATGAAAACAAGGTTCCGTTAACACTCCCATCGAATATGAAAACGAATTTAGCCAGGCACTTCTGCAGCAGCTGTTGCTTCCATCATGAACACGTGTTTTCAGCAGTTGCAGTTCCCATATATGAATGTAGTTCAACGTTACTTGACAACGTGGGAAAGAACAAAGCCATAAATTCAAAATCTGATCGTGTACACTGTCTCCTCCCTTACTCCTACCCACCCTTCCTTCTTCTCTAAGTAGACCCGCTTTCGTGCCTCCGTGACTACAACAGTTGTACACATAGTGTCTACACCAATATGGCTGCTCGCAAAGCTTTTCTTTCCATATCCGTCTCGTGACGCAGTTCTTTAATCCTTTCCATGCTTCCACTGGTTACGATAGATCTAGGCTACTTCTGAATGACCTCTTCCTCTTCTTCCACCGCTCATTGCCACGGCCCTAGCAACGTCTGGGTTGCGTTGGCCAAGGGCGGATACAGGAATTTTCGATGGGGGGGCCAAAATTTTTGGTCTTGTGAGACAGGAGAAAATTTTTTTGGTCAATCGACCAATTTTCCGGGAAAAAATTACCATTTCATCCGCCGAAAAAACTGATGACCTTTTTTTCTTTTTTTTTAGTCATCGACCAATTTATTTTTCGGGAAACATCCGCCGCTGAATCGACGGGGGGGGGCCAAGTCCCGTGTGATTTTCTAATGGGGGGGCCTCATGTCCTGTTTTTCTCTCCTGCTACATTTATTTAATGGCTTGTTGAAACCAAATGGGGGGGCCACGTCCCATGCAATTTTTAAATGGGGGGGCCATGGCCGGATTGGCCCCCCCTGGATCCGCCCCTGGCGTTGGCTAGAGATGTGTGACTACAGAATGCATGCTCACGTGTGCAGAACTCTTAAACTTAGCCAAAGGCATCTTGCACCGAATTCTCGTGAGATTTACGCCGGTCACGTGGCAGAGCTGGGCGCATGTGCAAACGCTTAGGCTAGGCCGTTCGGATTGCAGTTTGTATAATGACAAACTGGGATTGAGAGCAGCTGGATTCAGTTAGGCATAAAGGCCAACGTTTAATTATTCTATCGGATTCCGCAACGTTCAGTAGTGTCACCTCATAATTATCATTAAGAAAGTGGATCTAATGTAAAATTCTGCTATTTCCTCAATGGCAATCGTAAAATCGAAACTTCCACAGCGCCCGCAAAAGCGATATCGCGGGCACAAGACAAAATGTTTTCGCGCCATAGTCATCTTCAGGTGCATTCGCGAAACCATGCGGCGAAAATCTGCACAAGTGTAATATAATTATGTGAAAAACCTTTGCACTAAAATCTGGGTTGACAACATGCATAAACTCACCTATAAAAAACTTCGCTTATTGAAAGGCGCTAAATCAAAACAAAGTCGAGAGTTAGAACAGAGGGTTATGATTCGGAGAATCGAGCAAGACCGCCTGTGTTTCCCAGTTAGATCCATGTCTCAGAATTCCAGACACACATTGCAAGTCTAATTGGCAATTAGCCTCAAAGGCAGATAGGCCCACAGGTATTTTCGAAGAATAGCTGGTCAAAAATGAAGAAATTTCTAAATGGGGAGGGGGGTATGGCCGGATTTTCCCTCTGGAACCGTCCCTGATTAGCCTATGATAATTATTACGTCCGTGGCCAATGAAGAATCAATTTTCGCGTGAATTTTAAATTTGGACTAGGATATATAGGTCTAGACCTGTAGGTTAGGCTAATCGTTGAAAGCGCGATCGACTTTAAATGCCTGGTTGATTTGCAGGCAGCTACTTTTAGCCTGTTGTAAATACCGTCTCCATTTCAATGTACATCTGTTTTGCTTTCATGATAGGCGGCATAGGCCTATCGATGCGCCCTTGTCAGACGAAAAGAAAGGCTACTTACTTACTTACAATTTTCACGCCGAAGGAAGTTTGTAGCAAGTTGAATAAGAGAGCCGTAGGCTACAACATGACGAATGCCGCCATTGGATTGTATAAACAATTGAACAATGAACGTGCCTAGAAAGACAGAGAACCAAAGAAGAATGGAAATGGTAGGCCTACCATCGCAGGCGTAGACTACAGTTTTTGTAGACATCCCTCTTTCGCCAAGGTTTGAATAGGTAAAACAATGATGATAATACAATAAGTTAAACGAAATGGCGTGTGACTATGGGCCCTTATAAGATAAGATAAGAATATTCTTTAATATACCAATTGCTATCTGCATTTTGGTGTACATACAAAGTATAATAAACAAACGTACATAATTTCTATATCCAATCAATGTCAAAGTGTTTTAGATTAGCATAAAATACTAAGTCCAAATCCAATATAAATTTTAAATTTAAAAAAGTTATTTTAATGACCAACAATTTATGCTGCACTTTGGTTTATATATGGTATTACATTTAAATATGATAAAGCATCCTTGTTATAAATGATTTCCTCGTTAGGTTGTCCGCCCTAGGAATGATTCGGTCATGTAGTCCTGGTCTCATGGAATAAGGCTGGGGCCTCAATGGTGGGAGGAGTGAGTTCAATACATGTCCTGGATTGAGTAGGAGGGCAGCGAAGAGCCTCCCGTCCGCCGTGCTACACAGAGCCTCGAATGTAGGATTGTCCTCAGGAAAGTTGAATCGCCTCTGGATCCGCCCATACTACACTGTAGATTCCACACTTGTCTATGGTTTTACGGTTCAGTTCATTAAAAGGCGTTAGCACTTAGTTGATGCTATAAACACGGGAGCATGTCGATAAGGTTTTGCTGTCCCGCAGAACGATGCCGACGAGTTGACCTGTAGCCTATGCTTGCTTTGGCTATAGAACGCTACAGTTAGGCCTACTGCAGCTCCCGACGGTAGAGGCGCTGGTGTGCATCTGCCGGGGCCTGGCAATTTCCTGGTCGGTGCGGCTCTGTGGGCAGGTACAGCGGCGGCGGATGATACAGCGGCAGAGGTCGTGCTGACCAGAGGCTAAGGGCGACCATTCAAACACGGGCGAGGTCCCGAATGAGATAAGGGAGAGGACTAACGATATTTCGAAGGCGGGTGGGTGCAGTTCGAGGCTCGAAGGCTCGAAGGCATGCAGAGCCTGAGCGAGGCAGGCTACATGTAGCAAAGTGCTGAAGGGCTCGCAGTGCAAAGGGGCCTGTTTGGCTCACGCCCTCTGGCTGTTTGTTGCGAGTTTATATTATGTTAATGGCGCGCTCTGGCTATTAGCTTATAGGCAGACGAAAAGTACCGCCTGCCTGGCAGTCTTTCTGTCCGTCTCTGTTTGTTTCTTTATCCGTTTGCTTCTCTCTGCTTGTCTTTATCCATCTCCTGGTATGTTCGCCCCCATTGTCTGCCCATTTGCCTTTCTGTCTGCCGCTCGATCCGTCCGTCCGTCTATCTATAAGCTCGTCTGTGTGTCTGTCTGTGTGTCTGTCTATCTATCTGTCTGTCTGCCTGTCTGTCTTTCGCATTATTTTCTGTTAATGCTATGCTTGCGTCTTTTACACAACCAGCCTCTGCATTTCTGTACAGCGTGTGTCGGTGTATAGAGTCTATAGAGTCCTTCCCTACGTTCGTGAAGGCCTACACTGCAAGTCTTTCTGTCTCGTCGTAGGCCTATCATGTATGTGCGGGCGCGAGTGCATAATAATCCTGAGCATTATAGGCCGACGTCTGTATATATATACGCCGCAACGCGTGAGTCGAGCCCCGATCCGTCGTGTAACAAGCGAGCGTGCGAGTGAGCGAGAGAGTGGATAACCTGCATGCTGGCGATTGGTGAACTGCACGTCTCTGTCGGGCCGTGAGAGAGAGAGAGAGAGAGAGAGAGAGAGAGAGAGAGAGAGAGAGAGAGAGAGAGAGAGAGAGAGAGAGAGAGAGAGAGAGAGCCGCGGCTGCTGCTGATGTTGTTCTAATCGTAACTCTGTCGATCAGATTCAAGAACCGCGTTGCGTTTAGGAAGCGGCAACAACATTCTTCCAGAGTTGAATCGTAGCGTTGAAACTTCTTGACGAAATGGCTGGTACGGCCATTTCTGCTGCTGCTGCTGCTGCGGCAGCTACGACAACCTTTCTTCTTCTATTCCTCATCCATCCTCAAGGTTGGTCAGCTCTTCAGCCGCCGGTTGCTGGGCATTTTTTGTGAGGTCATATAAAAGACCCAGAGATTATGTAGATCTTGATACATACTTCATCATCATCTTCATCTTCATTATCATCATTATCATCATCATCATCGTCATCGTCATCGTCATCAACATCACCATCATCATCATCATCAACACCATCACCATCACCATAGGCGCAACCACCCTATGGGACCCACGGGACGCGTCCCCCCAACTTTTGAGTGGTCCCATTGACTTTATCATTATGGTCCCCCCCAACTTTTAGGACGTGATTCATTTGGTCCCT
Source organism: Lumbricus terrestris (assembly GCA_949752735.1). NCBI lineage: Eukaryota > Metazoa > Annelida > Clitellata > Crassiclitellata > Lumbricidae > Lumbricus > Lumbricus terrestris. The sequence continues at coordinate 14,185,750 of OX457042.1, forward strand.
CCCAACTTTTAGGACGTGATTGCGCCTATGACCATCACCCCCATCATCATCAAAGTTCGTGACGCCAGCCATTTGGCGGCGATGGTTACGAATAAAGATCTATTTAGTTGCTCAAGTCCTTTGCTCCCATCAGTGTTAGTCCACGTGATTGTATACGTCCTCCATTATAAATATTATTGTCTGTCAAGCGTGTATGTGTTGGGTTAATTGTCTGTGTTCCCATCGATTCTTTCATGTAGTGCATAAATTATTGTGTGAAATTATTATTCGCTCAACTAACATTCTTTTCACTTGTTGCTATATCATCGTTCAACGACTTGAATAATTTATATCCAATGATTGCCTAATTTGATCATTTCCTATTTTCTTCAATCTTGAAATCTCTGCAATCTTCCGAGTTTTTCTGCTCTAAGCTTTTTCCTTTAATCTTTTCTAATCCTCTTTTCTCGTCGTTCAGGATTCAGACCCGCATAAGAAAATTAGTTGCATCCTCGTTGCGTGCATAATTACATTTTTAAATTTTGCTCTCTGCTCCCATGCAGTCCTAAATTATATCATCGGGAACGTTTCACCATCCGGCCAACCCCCCCACCCCCACTTCACCTGTCTCAGTCTCTCTCTCGATCCAGATCACAACTCGTCTCAAATTGTCCAACTAAGCACAACAATCTGCCTCATGAATTGCTCACATTTTTTGGTTCTCTCTGTATATATACATGATCTTGCCAATCATCCACTATCAACTGCATCAAGCTTCTCTGTCCGCAACCCTCGAACCTCCCACTCAAACTAAAGTCTCAGAATTTACGCCAAGACTCAGCTGAGTCGCCGCTTTGAATTCTCGACCCAGACGACATCCGCCTTAACATCTCGTCTGTCATTCTAATCCTCTGGCAAACGGACTCAAACCTCCTTGGTAGCACTCTTATGATCAATCGGTTTGACTAGACACAGCGCTCGCGAATGAGCTGGTGCCCTGCATACCCTTGCACATGAGTGTATGTATCTAGATCTGGAATACGCATAAGAAACTTGCACATGTTTATAAGCATGTTAGTTTCTCACGTATGAAGTAAGCTTATGTTGCGATGCATAATATTGTGCTTCTTCTGATGAACCCATGCAGTACAATCAGATGTATACCATGCATGCCACTGTAGCACTAAGAATAATAGTCTAGATATCTCGTCACTATAGTCTATATAGGCCTACTGCCGCTAATTCAAGTCCTGAACTCTTACCCGTCTCATCTGATCCTCCGCCTTCCAATTCCCGACCCAGATGACACCTGCCTTAGTAGCTGTTTCGCCCCTCTGATCTTAAGGTAACTCGACCCGGACCACCTTGCGACTGCTCTTACGGACAACCTTTTGACGCAACGCAGCACTCGTGAATAAGCTGGTGCCCCGCGCTTGGCTTTCGAGTAGCGCTTTAGAAGTTTGGAGATTATACGATTACGATACGATTACGATTACTTGTTTGATTAATAGGAGTTTTATCGCAGCGCTCGCGCCAGAGCTACTCCCCGTGTGACCAGAGCAGCTGCTACCCGGCCACCGGCGACCTTCTGGTCGGTAGGGAGAGCAGACTGAAGGCCGGTTCGACGTGTGGTCTCAATTCGACGGAGCGCTACTGTATAGTCAGTCATCTGGAGGACGAGACCAACAAATGCTTCGTCTGCGACTCTCGGAGACCGTACAGCGAGCGGAACAAGATCAGTCACAGGGTGGAAAACATCGTCTCCACCTTCCGGAAAGACTGGAAGCTTCGGTGGTGGCAGGCCCAGAATGGGGAACAGAACGTGTACGTACAGCTGGACCTGGAAGCGGAGTTCCACTTCACGCATCTCATCCTTCGGTTCAAGACCTTCCGCCCGGCCGGAATGCTCATCGAGCGGTCGTACGATTTTGGAAAGACCTGGAAGGTCTATCGGTATTTTGCGTACGATTGCGCGGAGACTTTTCCACGAGTTCCGACGCATGCGATAACCCGGATTCAGGATGTCATCTGCGAGTCAAAGTACTCGGACGTTGCTCCATCCACGGAGGGAGAGGTATGGATAACTTCTTGATTTTCCACTTGGACCTGGAGGGGGAATGAATGCTGGTTGGTTCCGTTTGTTTGCTGTTGTCTTCATAGGTGCATATTAATAGGGACGAAGCTTCGCTTGGATGAAGGATAAAACAACAGTACCACTGTCACCACAATCACTACAACTTTTAGCGCCACAATCACCACCACTATTACAACACTATGACCGTATCTATGATCACCACCACGGACACTACAACGACCATCATCACCACCACCACCACCACCACCACTACCACCACCACTACCACCACCACCACCACAGGGGTGCCTATAGGGATGAAGCATAAAATAACAGCCCGATCATCACATCTACCACCATTTGGCCATCACGACAACTATCGCCATGACCACCACCAAAGCTACCACTGACATATATAGCAACCACCATCCACTACCATCACTGCAACCACCAAAATAATTGACCACTGCAACCACTACAACAACCACATCATAATCACCACCACCATGACCATTGACCACCACCAGCACTTTGACCATCACCTTTACCACAACCAAGATCACGGCCACTGCATCCAACTACTATCCATCACCACCATCATCACAACTACCGCCGCCATCACTACTACAAAAACTACAACCGCCATAATCATGACCTTGCTAACACCACCACAATCACTACCACCACGATCACCACCATGACCCCCAATTCATCTCCCGATTCAATAACCACGCCCTTCACGATAACGACCACCACTACCGCTAACCAGCTCATGAAGTCAGCCAATTGACGGTAAGGAAGGCGAATAAGTAATCTCAAGATGCTGTCTGCTAATACTGGCTTATTTATCAGCTACGATGCTGTTTTCTTTTTACGTTGAAGCCTTTCTACGTCATCGTTCATATAATCAGTCAATAAATGCTCAATTCTTAGACTGTTTCGCTAAAACAAAAAATAAAAAGGGTACACTGGCATTGCATTAAGCTGCAGCACAATGTTCTGTGAGTCATTGCAACAAACGTGTTTTTATGAGGTGCTCTAGCATCGTGTCATATCGCAAATGAGAATTTAAAAAGCACCTCTTGCAGCAGGCCTACTAGCTATTCAGGGGCGCTCTCATTGTGACAGCCCGAAGAAATAGGAAAATCTTCAAGCAGTGAACTTAGTGAAGGGACGAGGAATGAGGATGTCACCCTCCCTAAATAAGTTTCCAGATACATAAACATGGGCGAAGTTTGGTTTCCTTTTTTGGGAGGGCTAAAAACTTGGTCCAGACGGTGCGGCGCCGAAATTTTTTTTCGTTTTTCGGCCGGACAAAAGTTGATGACCTTTTTTCTATAAATTTCCCGGCTGTCCAGCATTGCAACCCACTGCAACCAATTTGATATCTTTAGGCGTACCAGTATGCTAAAAGGAACCTAAATATATAGATCTTTTACAATGCACCTGCTTCGAAGAATAATTTTAAGCTAAGATTAAGGTTGTTTTATACAAATAGGCCTACATAATATAGGCCTACTTACCAAGATAACTTTAACAGCTTAAGTTTCAGCTTAAATTTTTGCCACTTCACTTATCTTCAAATGTTTGAACACTGTTTAAATGGATTACTTGTAGCCTAAATTGTAAGGTCAGACGCTATTAATCACGTTGTGTTGAATGCTCAGAGACATAATAAAGTCTAGAGAAAGCACCGCCACTGCGGTGTGCAGCCGAGACTTTACTTAACCTCTGTGTTTTATATTCAACAGTATCATCTTTATACTTAGAGCGGAAGGAAGTAATGACTAATACATATACTTTTTGCTATAGACAGCAAATGTTTCTGGCATGCACAAGTTTTATATAAGATTATATAGTTCCTGCAATGTGTAAGGCTGTTTTTAGAGGATCAGCTTTGTAGGCCTAGTTGATTTTGGGTTCTTTATTCTCCATCTTCTTATCTGACCTTTTCTCCTTCAGTCTGAATAAAAACTGCCGTCACGAATGCCCTTTTATTTCGCCTGCTGATCCAGCTTATCTACGGAAAGGCCTTTCAAAGACTGGAATAACAGACACTTGGATCCGTTTTTCTGTCGCTCGTGGCAGTAGAAATTTGCAGGCACCCTGTGATGGAAAAATGTTAATTGGGAGCATTTCTGCAGTGAGAGCGTAGTTTTCTGTGTTTGCATGGAAAGATAGATGGTTGTTAACAATGATTTTACTAACACTGTCGAATAATTATAATGTCCACTTCCGAGTTCCGTCTGTGGCCTACTTTGGCATTCTTCTGAAAGTGGATGTGTTGAGAAGGAGGAGGAAGAGGAGGAGGAGGAGGAGGAGGAGGAGAGAGGAGGAGGAGGAGGAAGAAGAAGAGAAGGAGGAGGAAGAGGGTGTGTTAGTCTGGGGTGAGGAGGGCGTGTTAGTCTGGATCGTTGAGTGGAAAGGAGTTTCTAGCATTGATATTCAGAGTTTGAGTGTATATACCGAAGCATTATGTCAAGTGTCTGGCTCCCGATGCAACCTGCCAGGAAGGAAGTATATAAGGTTATTTACATGTAGTGTTGTTGAGTTAAGTAAGTGCCTCTTGATTTATAGGGAACCATTGAGTTAGATAAGTAATTATATATCACATCCGGTTTACGGAACAAGCATAAGTAAACAAAATTTACACAGGTACCGTACTGCATGAGTGGTTGGCTTCCAGTGATATCTTGCCAGAGTTGTTTTGCCAGCTGTTACGTGAGGCGGTCAGTGTGTTGGAATTCCGCTGCTGGCAGCATTCCATTTCTGAAGCCTTGTAGCAGGACTTCCTAAGAATGCTTGCCAGTCAGTTTAGCTATAGCTTTCAATGTTCAACAGTCAGATGGGCCTTTAATCAGTAAGCCATTTACCTTTCAACTCAGTTGCAGATTAGAGAAGAACTTCTGCAAATATGTTTACCGTAGTTCAACGAGTAAAATAAAGAAATTCATAAATTACCAGTTGGCAGTTTTGTATAAATATACATACTTAGAAATTATGATTTATACACATAAAACCGACGCTGAAAGTGATTGGGATTCGGGAAACCAATGCAATTCGATGTTAAAGAGTTAAGGGACTGCTCATCTTAATTGTTGAAGGCTTCCAAACCTTATTGCATGGACCGTAAAAGATATTGAGGTTGTAGGCTGCTAAGAATTTACTCAAGGTCCTTAAATGCTGACTTGGCCATCGGGTGGTATTATAGTCTTGAACCAAGACACTTCAGTTACAAGGCCATCACTCAGTAGATGGCCCAACATAATATACCACACAATCTATTATTGTATGCTATTTGTTTGTATGTATCATTTGGGTGTTGTTCGTTTGTCTTCCTATACTGTTGACGAGGTCAGTTATCGCCTGCATGTAATTGCCAAAATTGTCATTGATTAATAGATGGAATGTGGCGAATGTACTTGCGATGCATTCTATACTTCTTAGCTGCCATATACTTGAGTCCTGTGTGTTACTCAATTACTCGTTTATGCCTGCAGTTATTAATATCCGCTAGCCGTTGATAATAATTATTAGTGCTGCTGACAGACATCTTTAGGCATTGTAGAGTGTAGCCCTACAAATAATTGCAATGACTGCAGACTGTTTATCTTGTGCTAGTTCAGCTGTTTTAAGTCGGTGTGAAACACTCAGTGTGTGTGCATGGTGTGTGTGTTTATAAAACGTCTATTTGGGAACTATGAACCTAGAATGAAGGATTGAAGAATTCATGGTCAGTTCTGAATAAGTCTTAAGATGACTTGTTGAAAACGTTTCCAGAGTCGATTCTGATGAAAAAGTTGCATTTCTCAATGAAATATTATTCAAGGATAGAAGAGTTCAATGCAAAATGCAGCATACTTAATCCCATGGCTGTAGAGTAGAGTGTGACCATTGTAATACCGTATTGAAGCAGGAATGTCTTGTTTGCTGCTTCTAGTGACTGAGCTTTTTCCAGTGCATACCCTGGTTGCTTAGTTCATCAGTGTGATGGACAATAACCCCGAGAGGTTATATTAGTAAATCTCACTCGAGTCCTCAAGCAAAGTCAACTGCAAAATGAGTAAGCTGACTGTACATTTGTTCGTGGAGAGACCAGACGGCATGACCATATGCCTTCACATTACAAAGCTAAGAAACTGAAGCAACTGGCATATCATTGCTGCCTCCCAGAATTTAATTAAGAGGGTTTTTTCTTTTTGACTGTTTTCAACATTTTATCTGGTATATGTTATCTCCTCTTAACAGACATGACAGTTCCGATCAGAGATGAAAATCTGTGTTAGACTCAAAGGACAGATTTTTCTGAGATGAATTTTTTGCATTTGGGATCAAACGGGCCCAGTGAAACTTTGATGGGACCGTTTCCCCTCTGTTCCTAACGATTTGCACAACTGGTTTGCTGGCTAGCAATACTCAAAGATTTTTGACATCCATACAGCCTTTTTTGAGTACCAAATCATTCCATAGCCAAAAATAGCAATTTTTAGGGTAAGGCCACTTTGCGTTTGTTCAATCTTACCTGATAAGGGGTGCTGTCAGAGTTCTCTTGTTGGAACAGTGGATCCATTGTCAGGGTGTGAATAACTAGTTCCTTTTGACTTGACACTGGAGCTTTGTAGTTAGTTTTATGTTTAAGTTGCACTCTTTGTCAATGGCATTTCTTTCCTCAGAGTTGTTAAATTGTGCCAATTAGTCGTAGGTCATAGCAACCATTTGAGTCCTGCAGAATTCAAACTATGCCTTTATGTCAAGCAGATAGAATTGGATAGAATTGGATTGTTCTTATCTTGAAGCACCTTGAAATGGTGCTATATAAATTTATGAGCGAATGAATGAATGTACTTCAGAGTTATATTGACGAATTTTATTTGCGTGTCTAACCCTATCACGTGCTTTAGTTATATAAATCAAAGACGAAAAATGTTGAACTTTTGGGAAGGAAAGATTGAGGGTGATATCTTTGGTGTACTCTCTCAAGAGACAATTGAAACATGTTTACTAAGATGATGTGCTAATATACACAAAGCAAACTGATTCATTCTTTTTGAAGTTCTATGGAGCCATTGTAGCAATTCAGCTTGAATGTATGATGCTCAAAAACAGATTCACAAAATTCCCGACTGATTTGTATATATTTGAAAATCTGTGTTAGGGCAAAACTTACCTAGGTCAAATGCTTCAGGGCAGCTGTGTTTTGAGGCATTTTATAACGATATTGTTTGTGTTTATGTGTCAGGATATTTTTATTATCAAATTTAGCATTCTTCTGGTTCATAATAGATTGATCTTTATGGACTGATAGAAATGTGTAAAACGTGATTAGATATCATAATATTTACTATATATAGAACTTTTAAAAAACTTTAGAGGTTATTAATGTAAAACGTTTAAAAAGCTTTTTAGGGTTTTTAATATAGAAGCTTTTAAACAGTTGTTAGAGGCTCCTGATAAAAGCCATCTGACTGGTGTAAAGGAACACTTTGGGAATTCTGAATTTTTAATGCTGAAATTTTATATGCACCAACCGCCCGGTTGGTGCAATTTTTTATAAACCAAATGTAGGCTACTGATCGGTTTTATGCAGGTTAAGTAGCAAAATTGCATTATTTCTAAAATGAGTTTAACATGTTTTTCTATTGTTTACCTAAGGTGATTTTCCGAGTCCTGCCTTCAAACATTGAGATCAGAGATCCGTACAGCGAAGAGGTTCAAGATTTGTTGAAGATGACGAACTTGCGCATCAACTTCACCAAACTGCACACTCTTGGTTAGTACAAATTAGTCGTATTATTAATGGATATTAATGGATTAAATTCTCTCTCAACTATGGTGCCTGATGGTTCTAGAGATTAATGCGCAGAACTTTCAATCCCTGGTCTCAAATCCCAACACCCTCGTGTACAGCCCTATCCCACATGTAATGTATTAGCCGGAGATTAGAGCCGATGGAAGTCCCATGAAGTTGTTTAGTAAACCTTTCAGGAACTGCTTGATTTGTTTTGTGAAGTTGTGACTTAATTCCTGTTGAACTTTTCAGTCTTATCTCGCCCTTCTACTGTGACGAAAACTTGATGACCGTAAACTTTATTGCACAACGGAATTGTTTTTAATTTGCCTTCTGATCTGGTTCTGTTTCTTGTTTTTTTCTCTCAGCTTTCTCCTTCTGTTTGCTGACTGTGTCTTTGATTGTTTCTGTATGCTTCTCTGTATCAGTTTATGGCTCTATGTCCTGATTTCTTGTGTCTTATTGCTTCAGATATTTTGCTCCAGAGAGTACAGATACTGTTCAGAATTTCATATGTGAGGTGATCTGTAAATTTAAGTATGGTTTGCTGTTGATTTCGTTTTGGATGTATATATATATAAATGCTATAATATATGCAATAATGAAATATATACAATTACACATGATCTGTTGGTAGGTTGCTGAATATCTATGCTTTGTACTGTTGGATTGCTTATCTAGGCCAGGTCAATGGGTCACTGTTCTCAATTCCTTGGAGTGTTGCTTGGTATTGACCAGAGGCACACACACCCATTGAGACTAGTTGTGATGCTCTCGCACTTGTTCCTGGTATTCAGCACCTTTTGGATAGTTGTTAAGAGTTTTATGGCCAGATGCCTTCTCTGATCACCCTCTCTTTCGGACCTGTTTCTTGTGACAGGTCAGTGTTTATACATACTGGCCACAGCTGGTCCAGGCCATGGAATTCTGAGCAACTTTAATGGATGTGAAACTTTCTGCCCCTACTGTGTTATAACATTCCTATTGTATCGAATGTGAGAGTTTACTCAGCACCTCTTACAGTTCTAGGTAGCACTTTCGAAGTTCTTGCCTCAGGAAATTAAAAAAAAGTCTTCAAGCAGTGAAGGGATCAGCAGGGTGGCACTCCAACTGAGATCTTTCGTTTTACATTGGAAACTTTGCAGGTCTAGTCTGTTGATGAGTAGGTATGATCAAGAGATTTCACATGGCTATTTATACCACTGTCATGGAAATTGATTGAGTTGATTGCTCCCATCCTATTCCAGTATGTTGATCTGCACATGATCATATGACCATGTTATTCTGGTATGCATCTGCTACTATTTCCACAGAAGTCCATCTCCATGTTATTCTGGTTAATGCATCTGATACTATTTCCACAGAAGTCCATCCCCTGGTTCATCAGGAGGAGACCCCCATATTAATCTGCTATATAATGGCTGTGCTTGCAACTGTGAAAGACATTAAGCCGGTGGTGTTATGGAGTCCAAGGTTCCAATGGCAGGGATGACCTTTCACAGAAAGTGGAATCCCTGTAGTTTTATGTCTCAGCCAAAGATCCTTATCACTGAGGACTTGGGCCCGTATGCACATGAGAGTATAACTCGTATATTTGGCTTAAATCTGGCCTATACAGGAATACTGGGTTATTTCCGTATGCACGGCTTGAGATTAGCGAATAAAACTAGGTATAACGTTATTCCAATTCCGAGGAAGGAGTACGCCGGCTACTCCCATTGTGAACAATAGACGGCCGACGTTAGCTGGACAGCGCGAACAATAGGCAGCCGTCGACATTTCCCTGGGGCCCGTCTTTAGGTCTGAATCTGTTTACCCCACGCTGCACCGACCGCATATAAATATCTTTCACGCATGCGCGCTCAGCTATAACCCATTGAATTGGGGGGAAGAGCAAGCGTCATGCATCGTCGGGTGCAAGGAATGTGTAGATTAGTTATTCTCTTCGCTATTTTTTCTCGTGCATATGGATACATTCCAATGACTATATAGGGAATTGCAAAGCAGCGTTTAGGCACTATATGTGATTACCTTATGCTGTGTCCTGTGCATACCAGCCCAAGTTGGTTTGTAGGTAGTTGATAAATTGTTACTCATTTTAGTAGGTAGTTGGTAGATTGTTACTTACTTACTTACTCTCTTAAGTAGGTAGTCGATAAACTGTTATTCACTTACTTACTTAAATAGGTAGCTAGAAGTTGGTAGTTAATAGACTGTTACTTGCTCCACTTCAATAGGTAGTTTATAAATTGTTACTCACTTACTTACTTTAATAGGTAGTTGGAAGTAGGTATAGTTCATAGATTTTTACTTACTGCACTTAAATAGGTAGTCGATAAATTGGTACTTACTTACTTACTTAACTTTGCTTGAACTCTTAAATGCGGTTCCAGATGTTTCTGACTCTGTCAACAGATGTGGTTCAGATGATTTAGCTCTGGTTCTCAAATCCATTTTACAATCCCTCACTGAAGAAAAGAGGGATACAGTCCCTTAACCTTAAGCTAGCTTTTACTGAGTTGGCCATGGGTATGAAACGCTTGCGACTTCATTTACTTGGCCTCAGTGTATACATAAGGGTGAATAGCCAGTCCTCCCCCTGCCGTCTTATCTTCCACCGACAGTGTAACCTAGGCCTAATGTAACTGTTGCTTCATAGCTGAGTGGGATAGGAAAAAAATGTGGTCTTTGCACTGCGTCCCGACTGAAAAATTATGACTTTGCCCACAATTATACCCTTCAAACTTCTCATCCTTCTTACATTTACCAGAAAAAGGCTACCCATCCGCCCTGGTATATATTTCATTTCTTCTCTTTCACAATATCGGCCTCTGGACAGTTTCTTCTTGTCTATTAACTGAACGTCTTTCGTTTTCAGTTTAAACATGATCTTTTGCCATTCCATAAAAATTCGTCTATTTTTGGGTTTATGTAGACATCTTTAGGTTCAATAAAACTGGCGATAAATTATAATTTGCCTGAGTGTTTTATGACATTACACCACATTTGGGGCGGGCTTTCAAAAATCATGCAAATCTTATTCTGTCTATACTGGGTTACGGTTATTGGTGCTGAATTTACTTCTGAGGTTTGGCTCTCTCTCTCTCTCTTTGTCTTTCTCTGTCTGTCTCTATCTCTCTGTGTCTTTGTCAGTCTATCTGCCTGTCTGTTTGTCTCTCTTTCTGTGGGGGGTTAGTTATGGAGCATAAAAAATGGACGTTAGTCATCGATTACTAGGCCTACTTGGGCATAGGCCTACATGCAGTAGGCCTATTACTTATTGAATGTAGTGTGGCCATTAATTGCTCGCAGTGCTACTGTGTTGGACTACAGTCAGTAAACAATACCGTTGAAATACCGGTAATGATGGACATAGAGTCTAATAAAAGAGATAATGCGACTTTGGACTAAATATGGGACCATGATCATGATTTCAACAGATCTACAACTGAAGTGAATGATGTCTATTTGCATGTACATGCACATTGCCATCAAAGAAATGGTGTTAGGCAGATGAAGATGATGACTATGATGATGATTGTGATGATGATGATCATGGCATTGATGGTTATTTTGATAATAATGATGGCCATTATGGAGACGATTATGATGATGATGTTGGTGATGGTGGTGATGACAACGACGACTACAACAACGACGACGATGATGATGGTGATGATGATGATTGTGATGGTGGTGATGACGATGACGACTACACAACGACGACGATGATGATGATAGTGATGATGATGATTATAATCACTATAATGATGATAATTATAATAGTGATGTTGATTATTATGGTGATGATGGTGACTATGGTGGCTGTACTGATGGTGATGGTATTTAAAATAGTACACGTCAGCCAATTCAAATCTTCGGTAGCCACAAATGTTCAAGGAAAGAATGTTGGAATTGTTGGATGGATGTGCGGACGGATACTAACGTTGGGTTCAGAGTTGCTTCCACATTAGTATCTACTGCTAACAGACATATGCTTCTTGAACAGCCATCTGGCTCGATGTAAACCACACTTGCCCTCAACAGTTTGATGTGATCAAGTCTGGCTGGAACGGCACCAGACCCCATTCTATGCGTTGCACGGTGCACTGCCTTGCTCTGCTGCCAGGCCGTGCGGCCGAAAGCAGCGCTAACATCTGGATCTAGCGTTCAACGTTTTTCATATTCAACATTCGCTTTCAATCTGTTTCTCGTCATAAAATTCGGAGTCTTGGGCAGCATTTAGATTGCCTCGTGCGCGTGTTTTTAACGTTCAAAGTGATGCACGCTGTGATTGGAATTCCTGCTTTGCTCCTGTTAGCGGCTCACTGTACTGTACTGTACTCGGTTACCGTTGGTGGTGCCAAACTCTTTTTGGCTTTACAAAGGAGATCCCTTGGTTTTCAAAGTTGGTTTTGAGATAATTATGACACCCCTTGGATTGCAAATGCACATCGTTTGGCTTGCATATGCACACCCTTTGGCTTGCAAATTCACCTCTTTGGCTTGCAAATGCACACTTCCGAGCTTCCAAATGCACATTGTTTGGCTTGCAAGTGCACTCCTTTTGGCTTGCAAATGCACACTTCTTGGCTTGCAAATGCACACTTCTTGGCTTGCAAATGCACACCGTTTGGCTTGCAAAAAAACATTCTGGTCTTGCCTTGAAGGACACCCTGGTCTTGCCTAGGGACATTCTTCTGCTTGCTCAGTGATTATTGTTTGGGACACAACTCTGCATATCCTAGGTGTACGGTCAGTGTACGGTCCATCAGCACCCTCTAGCTGAATTGGATATATAGGGTGCTGATGGAGCAGAAACCTCAATCAAATTTTCTGCCCTTCCAGAGAATTTGATGAATTTGTATCCCAAACTCTCGATTGAAAATCCAGTTGGCTAACCAGTGCACTATCGAGCGCCTCCCACCCCGCCGCCAGTACCATTTAAACCTAACTATATATCTTTGTTCCAAGCTCACTCGTCACGGAAATTGATTCTGTACTTGAGTTAGAAACTGCAACTCTTGATGTGCCCCATGCATGAGCAGTTTTGGCTCCAGGGGTAGGGTGCAGGGAGGTGGGTTTCGATTGCTCGTCTTGATACTCTCCATTTCTCTTCCCAATTCAATCCTTTGATCTTATTCAGGACTAAAATTACACCTACTCTCTTTCAAGTTAATAGCTGGTCATTTTAAGAACACGGTTATAAATAATATTTGACTTAGGATTATGTGTTGTTATTTTTAAAACACCTAACTTTTGATTGGCTATGTATATAGATGACGGTTGGCTCTCTAGATGATGTACTTTTATTGTACCATGCCTGTACACCAAAATGCGGGTAGAAATTGGTTGATTAAAGAATATTCTTATCTTATCTTGTCTTGTTTTATCTTAGCTTACCTTGTCTTATCTTATCTTGTCTTGTCTTATCTTATATTAAGTTGCATATTGTTCAACAAAGTATTTCCTCTGTTTTCTCTGATTATGCTATCTATATCAGATAGACTTGCAAATTCAACCCTTTAGCTTGCAAATGCACTACTGACTTCTCGAATATATTTTGATATTCATTTATTCATTCAGCAATTTATATAGCACTTCTCAAGTGGGCTAATCAGAAGCGCTCCCAGCTCTAGCTCGTCAAAATGCGCTGTTTTGAGTTTAATAAAACAAATGCTGTGTGAGCCCCATTACAGACAACCGGCCCACCACAAAACAGACTATATAGGCCACACCACAAAGTCGGTTACGGTGAGGATAAGCCTATATTAAGTAAGCTAAAGTAGGTGAGCGCTAATTTTTTTAGCATATCCCTTCAGCCATATAAGATAATGTAATTGCTTATAGCTATTATCTCCGCGCTCTATTTTTTCTTCTGGAGCCGCGTATGCTGGGCTGACATACAATTAGTCTTAATTAAGTCGACGTACGATCCAGCCTGTGGTTACAGGATGCTCGAAAGAGAATTTTTTAGCTTATTAGTTTGAACTTGCTAGGCTACCTGTTTGATCTGTCAGGCTACGTTTCTCTAGTGGCCGTCTAGCCGGTATCATTAATAATGGAACCCTATATTTGGGTAGTTCTCTTTCTGTCTACATAAAAAGACCACGCTTTAGAATACTACTACTAATAATAATAATAAGTTGCTTAGCCATGCTTCATTTTTTATCATTTTTTATAGTAATAAGTTATTATTATTGTTATTATTACTAACAATAATAACAATAGTAATAATAGCAATAATAATAGTTATAGTAATAATAACAATGAGATTTTATATATATTATATATATTTATGTAATAATAATAATAATAATAATAATAATAATAATAATAATAATAATAATAATAATAATAATAATAATTACGACAATTTATATGGCGCAGTAACACTGCCATGCCGCTACAAGGGCGCCTAACAAAGCAGCTAACATGTCTTTCTATAATTATTAATATCGTTGTAGCAAGGCATGAAACGAATTTAATAGCTCTCTTTTGTATTATTCAATTTCTGCACGGCACTATATTCTTACAGGTCGTGCTTGTCAGTGACCTGTAATGGAGGAATGTTTTACTAACTGCCAATAATTGCCACAGACAAAGTTACTAATCTACAGCCTACAGGCAACCCCATAAACCGTAGATTTAATGGCTAGACAATTGATAGTTAATAACCACACAAGTCGCCCAAAGTCAACGGGTAGCTAACAGCAGGGCGTGGGAAATTCGTTAGATGCTGGATGGTCAAGAAGATTTAATGTCTTGTTAATAATATTTGCACTAGCTGGGGTACCCGACGTTGCCCGGGAAATTTAGGATTCGCCTCGCTCCCACCGACCCCCTAACCCGCCGGTGTCATGAAACGGAGTATCCCCCCTGAAAGCTATCCGGGGGGATGAATTAATCTATCCCCCGGATGGAATTAACCGGTCTATACTATCCGGGGGGATAAACCATTCTATCCCCTTTTTTGAAAAATGCGCATAATAAAAATATTTATGCTGCAATCAAAATTTAGAGTGACTCTAATTGTTTTAAGTGCCCTAGGCAATGCTCAGATAAAGGCAACTCGAATTTATTTAGTGACTCTGAGTGTTTTTAAGTGTTTTAAATGTTTTAAGTGCTCTAAAAACAGGGCAAAACAAATTATCTAGTCGCAATAAACATACCTGTTAGTGTCATTGTTCAAAACAAAGCAGATGAAAATTAATTTGCAAAAAAACTACACGCGGAAGCGGTTTTTTCGACTTTTTTAATTTAAGGGGGATACAATAAATACGGGGGATACTCTATTTCGTGACACCGGCCCACCTTGTCTCCACTTCTGTGGGGTACTCTGCATTTCCCGAAAAATTTCGCTTTTGACGCACTTGAACCCGCCCCAACCGCCCGCTCCCCAACCGCCCGCTCCCCAACCGCCCGCTCCCCATCCCACTCCACCCCACCCAACTCCCAACCT
>OX457042.1:14203552-14246052 GCA_949752735.1 Lumbricus terrestris
GTTTGCTGGTTTAGGCTATTTATAGCGTCGTCGTCGATTACTAAGCGATTATTAATATGCTGGGAAATTATTGAAAGCTGGCTTGTCTCAGCGCTGTGTGTGTGTGAAGATTTACTGCAGTTGTTTTGTCGCTTAGTTCGCTTAGTAATTGACCGAAAGGTGGATGGACGAAATGCTAATAGGTTAACTTCTGCTGTAGCCTTGAGGTCGAGAGGTCACATTCTTCTGGGATGCATCACTAGACGATCCAGACAGTGGACTTCTTTAACGTAGCATGCGATGTTGAAACTTTGCACTTATGTATGACTGTGTGTTTGAGTGTATGTGCGTATGTATGTATGTATGTATGTATGTATGTATGTATGTATGTATGTATGTATGTATGTATGTATGTATGTATGTATGTATGTTTATTATGTATTATTATACATACATGCATACATACATACATACATACATACATACATACATACATACATACATACATACATACATACATACATACATACATACATGCATGCATGCATGCATGCATCCATGCATGCATACATACATACATACATACATACATAAATACGTACATACATACATACATACAGACACACACACACACATACATACATACATACAGACACACACACATACATACATACATACATACATATACACACACACATACATGCATACATACATACATATATGCATACATATATGCATATATATGTATGTATGTATGTATGTATGTATGTATGTATGTTTGCATGTATGACGTTTATTGATACTTAATATTCTTTAGGGGTCTATACAAAAACTGTCCTAGGATCATTCATTAAATGAATTTGTATAGCGCTTCTTCAGAGGGCTACTCAGATTCGCTCCCAACCCCAGAACAAAACTGTTCATAAATATATTGAAGCAGTGCTCAAATAACTGGAAGTGTCACCGTTGGTTGACTCCGGCACACATGAATAAAGTTTCCTTTGCATAGAAGTTCGTTGGAATCGGGCTGCATCCTGCTGACGTCCGCATATATTTTTATATAATTATATTATATATCCAACTGAGAATTTCATTTATAGAACAGATATGTAGAAGTCCATATCTGGCGGGATGAAGGGGAGAAGGATGAGAGAAGGAGGAGAAGGATGAGGAGGAGTAGGAGGAGGGGGTTAATTAGGAAGGAGAAGGAGATGGAGGAGGTAGACGAGGAGGAGGCTGAGTAGGAGATGAGGTGGAGAAAGAGGAGGATGAGGAGATGTAGGAGATAGAGAAGGAGGAGGAGGAGGAGGAGAAGGAGAGAGAGGAAGAGTAGGAGGAGGAGGGAAGGAGGAAGAGGATGAGGAGGTAGAGCCTGGCATGATCTCACTGAGACAGACTATAGGCAGCTGCTGATGGATGTTTCATAGCCTATAATAATAATAATTATTGTTAGTCGTTTATTCTAGACGTCGAGACTATCTCTCGACTGCATTTAGTCTCGTCTGGTCTCCATAGCATGTATTATCGCCAAGGTCGCAACAGTAGGCAGGTCTTTTTACACGGTGGACGAGATGGAGTTTAGGGAGGGGAGTTTTGTGGAGAGGAGTTTGGAGGAGGGAGTTTGATGGGGTGTAGGGGTGAGGTCGATTGGAGGCGATCCATTCAAAAGGCAGGGGCAGGGGCAGGGCAGGGGCAGGGGCAGGGCAGGGGCAGAAAAATTAATGTACAGGCATGCAGAATAATTTATAGGGCTGAGAGAGAGGGAGGGTAGGCCAAGTTGATGTGGATCGACTGTCGTATTATAATTTGGTGGCTATGTTGTCGACATAATAGTTCTATTGTAGACTTTTCTAGTTTGACTGTTTAGTGTGTCAGCTTTCAAATTATCTGTAGTGCGGGTATTTGCTGTTGCAATGCAGTTCGTCGGTTGGTCTAGTAGTCTACTGTAGTTTTAGCACCCTCCCTATTTATTTCTGCTGTAATATGAGAACACTGAGCATGCAATGTGAGGTGGTAGAACCAACTGGCCACCCGCTCGTCCGCCTGCCTGCTCTTGAATGCTGCGACTAATGAAGTAATCAAAATAGGTTGTTGCCCTGTGTACAGCTTTCGAGTAATGCTTTATAAATTTGGAATTCATGTATGTGATTATGAAAGAGGATCAGACTGTGAGGGAGAGGACTGGTAGCACGTACACGTACGCTGTAGGTCTGTTGAGTGCGCAATGCTGTGCATCCCTTTTCAATAACTCTGTTGCCATTATAACATTGGTAAAGTTGTCTCACTCATAATTACTCTGGATGTTATCCTAGTAACAATCAACAACAAAATGTGTGTGCCTCATTTCCAGTCTGGGTGTGTGTGTGCTTCAAGTGCCTGTGGGTGTGGCTGGTAATCTCCTTTAGACCTATAGGTGGCAGGGTGATAGGGTGGCAGGGTGGCACATCTCGTCTGGTAACCTTCTGGGCTGTTTTCCTGATGGGAAAGAGTTGATTAGAATTCAATTAAAAATTTTCTGGTGGAATACCTAATTAAGCTACATGTAAGTTGTGTTGACTCTAATCACTCATTAGCTGCATAGTCCGTTAATTGCAGTGTGAGATGTTTTGAGGATATGTTTGTGTGACTGAATAATCAACAGTTCCAGTGCAATGATCCAGTGACTAGTAATCAAATCAGACACTTGAGTTGAAACAGCACTGTCTGAAAGTGTGTGGAAAGAACCATTCCCTTAGAAATCCTAATTTTAATTAATTATTCATTAGCATTTTAGTCCGTTCATGAAACCTTTCAGCAGTGTGTAAATTTTACGCTTGATGCTTTTTCAGACATGACCGTCCTTTATGTAAATAAGACATTCTGTGTATTGTATGCCTAGCGTAGGCCTATACTGTCAAATTAGCCTATAAGCTTAATTCACATAGGCCCACTAGGCTATATATTAATTCACTATGAAATATGAATTATAGTTACACGCTCACATAAGTCTGTATAATAGACCTAAATCTCAACTTACTGATTTTTCGTAACAATCGTTACGTAACGCTGGGGAGGGTGGGTGGGTGGGTCAAGGGAAACGTTACTAAGCGTTACAGGGTGGGTGAGTGGGTCGAAAACGGACATTTTCGGCATTACGCAATGACCCCTATGCAGTTTCAGCGGAAATTCTCTTCAGTGTAGAGCTTTGCATATAACTATGTATGCATACGTGCATGCATGCTTGTATGTATATGTATTTGTATGCATGTATGTATTATGCAAGTATGTATGTAAGTATGTGTGTATGGATGTATGTATTATATGTATGTACATATGCATGTATGTTTCTGTGTACGCATGTGTACGTGTGCGTATTTTTGTGTCTGGCTGTTTATATAGCACTTGTTGTTGCATCTTAAAGGGTGCCACTATGATCTCACTGCGTGGCACTGGCTGATCCAAACCCGGCTCACATAGATCTAAGGGTTGCCTTGGGCATGGCATCACACCACCCACACCCCAGCGCTACTTGGTGGCATTGAGCGCCTACACACGGCAGCTCTTAATGAAGCATTTGCGGTGTGCAGTGAGCAGGATTACAGTCAGCTTAATCTGCAGTTAGTCACAATTTAAAAATATAAATGCACAGGATACATGTATATAATTATATACATATATTTATATATGTGTTTATATATCTGACTGTGTGCATTAGCCTTAATGTATTATTTAAAAAAAATTGTATATACTATGTTTTGAGGTGGTGGGTTGAACTTGAAAGTAAGTGAGTCACAGTCCTAGCATGCTCATGGGTTTTACAGGAAACCCATATGGATCCTGTACGACTGAATTATGAGAATAAAAGATCTAAGATCTGACAGAACTGATTTCTTTATTTAATACTATTGTCATTATCATGTACGATTTGTATATGTATGTGTCTTAATGTAGACTGACTAGCTACTGATCCCTCCCGGTTCCAAGAACATTTTTATTTTCATTTGAACTAAAGTGATGTTAAATGAATTCTTTTCTAGTGGAGCATTGATTGCTTTTGTGTTTGCAGAAGCGCCCTTGTAACGGCATGTGCTGTGTTACGCACCATACAAATAATATTGTCATCATTATTATTACTATTGGTAGTAGTAGTAGCAGCAGCAGCAGCAGCAGATGTAGTAGTAGTAGATTTTGCTATAATGGCAGGCTACACAATTGCTACAGAATTGCGCCTTCATGAGACTCTTTTATGCGCTAGCGCTATGTAAATGACCACATAGTACATTCATACAGACTTAGATTGCATCTGTCACTTGCGCATGGTATACCAGGACTTTCTGTTGCTCATCCAAGACTAAAGGATATTCTCCCATTATCTGTTCGCATTTCTTTGTTCTTACCGTAGTTTTGAAACTTTTCTGTTTCACAAATCACAACGCTTCCCTCTTGGTAACTTACAAAAAAGACAATCTCTTTGTTGAATCTTGATCTCTTTTATCTCTTTTATCTCGTTTGAAGTGCTGTCTGCTAGTACTTTGCTGTAAATGCAACACAACAAATCCTCCAATCTGACTACATTTCTTTGGTTTTTTTATTCGTCACTATTTTATTATTTTTACACATTTTTATAGCACCAACATCTAATGGCGAAGCATCAGTCAATGGCACTGTTGGGTTTTGAATCCATACCCTTCAATTTACAAGGCAATCACTCTACCAATCGACTGCTCTGTCTCATTGCTGTATGTCTCTGTTGAACTCCATGCAGATTGTCTGTTCTATGAAATGGCAAGGTCTAATTATCAAAAACAGGCTGCTTTAGCCTTTCAGTTGTTCAGATATTTGAATGTTTAATGTGTGTGTGTGTGTGTGTGTACATACAGAGATAGAAGAAGAGAGATAGGCAGACAAACAGACAGAAAGTCAGACAGAAACAGAGAGAAAGAGATGTGCACAGACAGGCACAGAGAGAGAAACAGAAAGATAAAGAAATACACAGACAGAGACAGAAAAAGAGAGAGACTGGGAAACAGAAACAGAGAGTGTGACAGAGACAGACAGAAAGACAGGCAGAGACAAAGATATGCAGACAGACAGACAGACAGAAAAACAGTGACAGAGACAGAGACAGAGACAGAGAGAGAGAGAGAGAGAGATAAACAGAGAAATAAAGAGACAGAGACAGACAGACAGATATATAGAAGCAGACACAGACAGGGAATTCCAGATGTGCAGGTGAATGACAGATAACTTACAAATCAGACACTTTGTTCGCTCTACAATCTACTGGAACTCTGACGTTTACTGTTGGGGAAAGTCGGGCGCAGATGGCCGCTGTCTTATCAGAACACGGTCTCCTCTTAACGAATCAAATGAACCTGTTTATTGTGGAGGCCTTAGAAGGAAGGCCTGGGATCTGCTGCTATTCTCTTCGTTATCTTTATGTAGAGGTGTTTCGCTTGGCCCTTCTACATGTTTTTCTAGACCGGTAGCCATGGCGGACCTGTATACGTATTGGCCATTATCTTATCCGCGAGTCTTTAGCTGGCATCTTGTGTTTAAGGCCACTTATGCCAGCTATATATCTGTGTGTGTGTGTGTGTGTGTGTGTGAGAGAGAGAGAGAGAGAGAGAGAGAGAGAGATAGAGAGAGAGAGAGAGAGAGAGAGAGAGAGAGAGAGAGAGAGAGAGAGAGAGAGAGAATGACAGAGAGAGAGAGAGAGAGAATGACAGAGAGAGAGAGAGAGAGAGACGGACACAGACAGTGACAGACATATAGATAGATAGATAGATAGATAGATAGATAGATAGATAGATAGATAGATAGATAGATAGATAGATAGATAGATAGATAGATAGATAGATAGATAGATAGATAGATAGATAGACAGACAGACAGACAGACTCACAAGCAGACACACAGACAGAGACAGGGACATACAGAAACAAGTAGAGACAGAGAAAGAGACACTGTAAGAGAGAGAGAGAGAGAGACAGACAGACAGACAGACAGACAGATGGAGCTAGGCAGACAGACAGACAGCCAAAGAAAGAAACACACAGAGAGAAATAGAGATAGGGTTGAGGTATGGGTGTGTGTTTGCGTGCATGGGTACGTGGATGTGTTTGTTTATATGGTGCTTCCTGCTGCTCTGCCTGGCAGGGTCTTGACCAGAACTGGAGCCACAAGGTTACTGATGCGCCTGCTTCCTGGGTGCCGTCTATAAATTACAACCAGATGCGTTTGCATCGTGTGGAAGCTTCTCTAATTGCCTGTTGGATGTCTGACTGGTTTCCTGGTAGAGGTTGACTGGCACAGTTAGTGAACTCTGAAAGGGTTAATGGGTTGACTGACGGATAGTCTATTTGGCTGGTCGACTAACTAACTAACTGCTGGGTAACTTATTAAGGTTGATATAATAAGGTTTGTGTGTTAACTGTTAAGATACGATAGAGGCGTGGTGTGGTAAGTTAGCTTTGCCATATAAAGATCTAAATACAAAGGTACTGTACTGTTTATAAATACTGCAAATTTAGGTAAGTTAAAGTCAAATATAAGACTGGTAGACTGAGGTAGTTTGTTTTATTTGTGATACAGTATACAGTAAGATATAGGCTTGCCTTCTTAACTTCATTATAATGTAATGTAATGTAATGATGACGGTTTCTATAGCAACAAGTAGCAGGCTACTTTTATTTATTTCTGCTTCGTATTGTCCTTCTGGAACTGCTATGGCTCAGTGTCAATCATTTGTTTCAGTTGGTCTTTTCTTTTTGGAATGCGCTGTCTCCTTCCGCTCGCTCTACAATACTATCAGGCAGCCTCTCTTCTTTCTTCTCTTGTCTCAAAATTTGCTTCTTCTCGCGGGGCACTGCGCACTGGGAGCGCTTCTGAACGGTTCACCATATTAGAGATGCTTCATGAATTCTTAAATACAATACCATATAATACAATACTAGTATATACCACCATGATTCAAGATCTAAATACTGAGGTAAGAGGTGAAATTTCCACTTGCCCACCAAATAGTAAACTCATTATTGATGGAGAAATTTAGCTGTTAGCATTTTGTTGATTGAATTTCAAACAGGTGCATGGACGATGCGAGTGCACTCACAACACGAAAGGTTTGAATTGTGAACAGTGCGATGATTTCTACAACGACCTTCCTTGGCGACCGGCTAGAGGGCGGGAGACGAGTGCTTGCAAGAGTGAGTATCTGCATTCCATAAGTTACCATCGTATACATACATATATAATGCTGTTCACTTCTAGTCGAACTAGTGATGTAAGGTGACGCAAAAGTATTTCTTGAAGTGTAATGTACATGTATATCAAGGCAGTAAGGATGTAAGTTAAAATGGCACCACCAGTATGTGCTCGCAGACGATATATTATGTAACCGCAGTTGTAAACTTCAAATTTCTAAGGCCCTAAGGGACTCATTCAGAAGGTCGTTCGGCGAAAACTTGGACTATCCTGACATACCTGAAGAGTGAATTATGTTAGTTCCAAACGTTAAAATGCAAATCCAGCAGTATAGTCTGTCGCATGGGATTCTTTCTTAGTAGTAATGTTGCAGAAATCAGTTTACTGAAATCTGGTGTATCACTGAGACCATAAACGTGAAGCTGTTTGACTTTGATTCTTGTGCAACAGAGTGTGAGTGTAACCAGCACGCCACCAGGTGTCACTTTGACCCTGCTGTATACGAGGCAACCGGAAGGGTCAGTGGAGGGGTCTGTGACGACTGCCAGCATAACACGATGGGTCACCACTGCGAGGAGTGCAAACCATTCTTCTACCAAGACCCGAGTCGACCCATAACGGATCCACACGTCTGCAGGCGTAGGTCTCACGTGTGTTCTCAGTTTTTACAAACGTAATCTATTGTGAGCTTATTAAAAGTAGGTTAATGCAACTTTTTTCTGTTTGTTTCACAAGTACGTAGGTGTCCCTATTAGCGGAGTCAGTGATCCATTCAGGGCCCATCCTTGTGGCCATTCCCATTTGAATATGTGACTTGTAAAATTTTAGGCTGTAAAAAGCGATTGGTTACAAAATAAAATGATTGATTGAAATGATTGATTGATAATGTTAACAACTGAATGCTGATTAGCACTTTATAACTTTTTGCAGGATGTTTGTATTTGAGTTTGTGTTTATATGTGTGTGTGTGTGCGCACGCGTGAGGACGAATGTGCGTTTTGCCTGTGTGTATGTGAGACTGTGTGTGAGTGAGTTAGATTGTCTATGTGACAGTGACAGTGTGTATGAAGGTGTGTGCGTGTGTGTGCGAGAGAGTGGGTGCATGTGAGAGTATGTGTAAGGGTGTGTGTGCATGTGTCATATTGGCATAGTCCAGCTTCTGGCGTTAATACATTTAAAGTTTTCAGCATTTACTTCATTGAGCAATTATCATAAATGATATGACTCACCTATAAGAAACTGAAATAAGCTCTGTTAATTAAAAATCTTGGTTTCAGATTTATGTATGGATGTGTATATGTTATAATTTGTTTCAATAGCACCCCCATAACCTTAACCTCATTATCCTCCGAATTCATCATTGAAGAGCGTCTACCCCAACCCCCCTTCGCACCCCTGGAATGGGTGTTACACCATTTTAGGTTTCTATGCACGGAATTTGCCCGGTAGACAAATTTCTCCGCTCTGATCCTGACATGGCTGTTCCCGACGTCAATGTCCTGTTTGTTATGTAGTCAAGTGGTGGTGAAGCTCCAGGGTAGTGAGAATAGACGCCATTGTGAACACTGAGATAAGATTTGTGGAAAGTGTGTCACGTGGTCGAATCCACGTAGTGTGGCCTACTGCATGCATGCATGAGTTGAAGTAGAGAGATGTTGAAGGAGGGATGCATCTATTGTGTTGGAACCCTGCCGCTGATTGCACTTTGGCAGTGCCAGACCCAGGCCTGAATAAAGATGGAGGGTGATGTTAATGATCTTTGCTATCACACAGTGTCGTTGAACGGAAACTACTACTACTGCTGCTGCTGCTGCTGCTGCTGCTGCAACTACTACTGCTACTACTGCTGTTTCTGCTGTTGCTGCTGCTGCTGCTGCTGCTGCTGCTGCTGCTGCTGCTGCTACTACTATGATGATGGTCATGATGATGGTGTGCATAATATAATAGAATTTGTACATCTTAATATGTTCTTCCTAACTGATGATGATGATGATGATGATGATGATGATGATGATGATGATGATGATGATGATGATGATGATGATGATGATGATGACGACGATGACGATGACTGTGACGGTGATATGATGACGAGGACGACGAGGACGATGGTGATGTTGATGGTGATGATAATCGTGATTGCAAACATGATAATGATGATATACATTCATTATTTTCGTCACCCTCCATCTTTATTCAGGCCTGGGTCTGGCACTGCCAAAGCGCAATTAGCGGCGGGGTTCCAACACGGTAGAATTATACAATATACATGTATCTCTTAGCTGATGTAAACTTTGTCTACTGGTGATTGTGTAATCGAATTGATGAACTTGCATTGCATGATCTTCACAGCGTGTGATTGCGATCCAATTGGATCGGAGCATGGAGGTGAATGTGAAGGTCGTTCCGATTATTCGCTGGGTCTGGTCGCCGGTCGATGTCTCTGCAAGAGGTTCGTTGAGGGACGTCGCTGCGACACGTGTCTCGATGGATACTGGAATATGCGAGCGGAAAATCCAGACGGATGTGAAGGTTAGGAAAATATTTTATTTATTATTTATTATACTTATTTGTATTTGTTTTCTGGTTTTTGAATGTGTTAAAAAGTTATATTTTTTTATTGTCACTAGTATTGTGTTTATTTATTTTTTATTTTGGGCCATGAGATTTGATAAACTATCTTTTATTGTCATTATTTTACTTATCTGTGTCATTTTCTGCATTTGAATGTGTTAAAAATTAATATATTTTATTATCACTAGTATTATATTGCGCATGCGTGGAGCTACGACCCAGTCCAGAAGCTTCGCATGACGCATGAATATCTTGGCCCTACTTGTTGGAACCGCCTTCCTCACAAGCTGTGTTCTGAGCTTCTTAGCCTTTCTCTTCCCCTGTTTCGTAAACGCCTGAAGACTATGCTATTTGTTAGCGGGAGCACTAGCTTGGGTCGGGAGCGCCACTGAATCTGTGAGTGGCGCTATATAAATGTTTCAATTACAATTATATTTATTTATTTTTTATTTTGGGCCTCAAATTTGATAAAACTATCTTTTATTTGTAATTATTTTACTTATTTGTGTAATCTTCTGCTTTTGAATGTAATAGAAAATCAATATATTTTATTATCACTGGTATTATGCTTTAACAAAATTATTTTTGGTTTTTAAGTGCTATAAAAATGACTTTTGTTGACATTATTATTCTTTTTTGAAATTATTTTCTACCCTTAGATTAAAATAATCGCATGGTTTATCAATGCTAGGGCATTTAATTGTTGCATGTTATGTAGTTATTATGTTAATGTTAACAAGTCAATATTATTAATATGACTGTGTAGGCTAATTGCAATTCAGCTGATGCAAGAAAGCTGTTATATTATAAACACATTATCTTTTTCACAATATGACCTTATTGCTGAGTCATTATCTTGCTTATCATTGCTACACATACATGTATACCTAAATTTTTGCGATAGAGTAATAAATGCTGGGAAAGCATTCTAGAATGGTCGTGTAAATGAAGTAGAATTAAAAACTGTTATGTGTTGAATGAATTTTGCTGTGAGCAGGGCTGTTTTTAAGGAATTTTTAGAACTACACAACTCCTTCTTTTCCCTCCCATTCTCCATGCTAAATTACTTCCAATCGGAGGACAGTGACCATTTTTTGTTAGTTTTATTTTTTTATTTTATTTTTTATTTTTTCCTCAACCAAAACAACAAACAAACATGATACAATTATGGCATTGAATAATTTTAGCTGTTCAGAAGTGTTTCTACAACTGCACAAATCCATTTAGAACTGCACATTTTGTGTACAACTGCACGTTAAAAAAGCCCTGGTTGTGAGATCTAGTAAAATGCATTTCTAGCGTGTGGCTGCAACTCTATTGGGACGGTCGGCAACTTTGGATGCGACAAGTCGACCGGAGAGTGTCGTTGCAAGCGATACGTTCACGGGAGACAATGCGACCTCTGCCTGGTAAGAACAAACTCCATCTACCAGAACTTCGCAATCTTTGTTCCTCCGTCCCGTGGTATATATTTACCGTTATTTTTCATGAACTCGTTTGTCCATCCATCACTTTCGATGGCTTTGCATTCAGTGCTTTAAGTCTAACTATTTTAATTTTTTTTACCATTTGGAACCAATCATTTTCGTTAGTAGCCTATTAGCAACAAAGAACATATTAATTAAGCCTAGCAAAGCTGACGTATTTGCAACGAGCATTATTTATTTATAGGACCCACAAAGAGTTGTTCCAGTGCTCAGCGGCATGCCACAAATATTTCTTCCTAGAAGATTGACTCTAAATATGACTTACTTATAACAGCACTTTGCTGAAGTAAGCTAAAAATACGCTATATAAAGTGTCGTGATGCATATATATATGCTATATATATTATATATATATATATGTAAAACATATATATATATATATATACATATAAAGAAAGTATTTTTGCTTCCAGAGCGGTTACTGGGGCCTTGGTGAGGATGCGCAGGGGTGCAGACCTTGCGACTGTGATATCGGTGGCGCTTACAACTCGAACTGTGACCAGCGGTCAGGCCAATGCAACTGCCGTCCTAACGTCGATGGCAGACGGTGTGACCACGTCCGTCCAGGATTCTTCGTCACGCCTCATGACTGGCTGCGCTATGAGGCAGAGGACGCGAGGGGCATTGGGGTAAGCAACCCTGAATGAAACGCAAATTCGACGATATCAATTCTAGAAGAGTTCTTGTAGCGCTTCAAGTTCATGATTGACAGTTGATGCAATGTCAATATAGTTAATCGTATTTATTTCGAGAACCGGTTAAATTGAATAGCTTAGCTGGGAACAATTGGGGTTAGGGGATTGGGTTTCCATTGACACGATCGCAGAGGTTTTGAACCTGTAAACCAACCCCTAGATATAGACCTGCCTAGGGTTGAATGTAATCGACACCAGTCTTTAATTCAGTAAAGGCAAAACTTACTTAGCCATGGCCATTTATATAAATATGTTTGGAATCATTCTCAGTAATGGCTGCATACAGTGTGTAATAACCTTATTGTGTTTAATATTTGTTTACTTATGGTATTATATGTCATTTGTTGACAGTTCAAGTGAATAGACAAATTATTCTGTTGTGGGCAACTTAAGCGAAACTTCGTTAGACTAAATAAATAGTTTAAGTAGATTGACTTCATGAAATCACCTTTAATGTATATTGTAGCAAAGTGTCCCTTTATGCCTCTCTGTGTCCTATTCACTCTGTGTCCCCCGTCCCCTCATGAGCCCTGCACCTATGACCCTTGCTGTCCCCCAATGTCCTTGTTCCCCTCATGTCCCTTTATGTCCTTCTATGTCCACTGTCCTCTGTATCACCTTATGCCCATCTGTCCCCTATTCACTCTATGTCCCCTCATGTCCTCTGTACCTATATCCGTTAATGTCTCCCAATATCCACTTTCCTCTCATGTCCCTCAGTCGCCCTCAGTCCCTCTGTGCCCCTTGTGACCCTCTGTGCCCCTTGTGACCCTCTGTGCCCCCTTGTGGCCCTCTGTGCCCCTTGTGGCCCTCTGTGCCCCTTGTGACCCTCTGTGCCCCTTGTGACCCTCTGTGCCCCTTGTGACCTTCTGCTCCCCTTGTGACCCTCCTGTCCCCTATGCACCAACATTAATTTTCCTCTTTCCAGAACACGGTTGAGGTTGTCCGTGAAGTGATTCCAGGCCGTCCTTCCACCTGGACCGGACGTGGTTTCATGAGAGTCCACGAAGGTTCCTCCCTGGAGTTCGTCGTCGATGACATTTCGTTCTCCATGGACTACGACATCGTCATTCGCTATGAGCCACAGGTAAGATCCAGTCGCACCATTGAAGTTAGCAATCGAAATAGCAACTGCTAATCTATGATTGTCTGATTTACCAGCAGGGCTTTTTAACGTGCAGTTGTACACAAAATGTGCAGTTCTAAATGGATTTGTGCAGTTGTAGAAGCACTTCTGTCACAAGTTCTGTGCAGTTAAAACTAGTAAAAAAGGTCATTGTTCTCCGATTGGATGTAATTTTCCATGGAGGATGGGAAGGGAAAGAAAGAGTTGTGCAGTTCTAAAAATTCCTTAAAACAGCCCTGTTTACCAGGTACTAACTGATCAGTCAAACCTAATACAGCGCTCCTTCAAGACCTCTATTGCAATTACAGATTCATATATAGCCCGTTTTGTTTAGAAGATACTCATCTGAGGTGCTCTGTTTGAAAGGATGTAATGTAGCGTACGGCAATTGTTTGACTTCGACACAGACTTGAATAATATTAGTGTATGAAATGAAGTTAAAGGTCTACAGCTGTCTTTTTCACATATTATTCACTTCAATGGAGCACCTCTGAGTAGTTTTCCATGAAGGGGTGCTATATAAATTTCTGAATTAACAAATTGATGACATTTTGCGATATATGGAAATACTTAATGTCTTAATGACAGAATCATTGACATCTGAGATAACATCTGAGAGACATCTGAGCCACGTCAATGGCATAATTAATTTGTGCAAATGTCAGTGATAGGGTTTACATCTGAGATATCAAATCATCCCATGCAATGGCTTAATATGTTTAAATACCATGGAGTGATAGGATTGACGTCTGAGATACCACATCAATGTCATAATTTTTTTAAATATCAGTGATAGGATATATAACAATATCAAAGCACTTCAAACATTATGAACAGCGTTCACAACACTAGCAATGACATTTGTTACAATATTAATGGCATTTGTGGCGCTATCCATGGCATTTTAGACATTATCAACAGGACTCGAGACAACATCAGAAGTATAATATGACTTTTCTAACAACAGTCTTGGCGTTGTCAACACCATTTAAAGACAGAATCAATCGGCATTTATAATAGTATCTCAGTCGGCATTTATAATAGTATCTCAATCGGCATTTATAATAGTATCTCAATCGGCATTTATAATAGTATCCCAATCGACATTTATAATAGTATCTCAATCGGCATTTATAATAGTATCTCAATCGGCATTTATAATAGTATCCCAATCGGCATTTATAATAGTATCTCAATCGGCATTTATAATAGTATCCCAATCGGCATTTATAATAGTATCCCAATCGGCATTTATAATAGTATCCCAATCGGCATTTATAATAGTATCTCAATCGGCATTTATAATAGTATCTCAATCGGCATTTATAATAGTATCCCAATCGGCATTTATAATAGTATCTCAATCGGCATTTATAATAGTATCCCAATCGGCATTTATAATAGTATCCCAATCGGCATTTATAATAGTATCCCAATCGGCATTTATAATAGTATCTCAATCGGCATTTATAATAGTATCCCAATCGGCATTTATAATAGTACCAAGTTACCAACTAGTCTATAACAGAAATAATTATGTGTTTGTATTGTTAAAGCTGCCCCTGAGATGGGACGATGTGAGACTGTCCATTGTACGCCCAGGTCGTGTCAATCCACATGGAGCTTGTGCCAACATCATTCCACGCGACGATCAAAAGAAATTCAGTCTTGCACAGGGTTTGTTTTTAAACCACACATCTCTTTTTCCAACATCCCCAATTTTTTCCATTTTGTAATTATTTCTGCACGAATTTCATATTTGAGCATCATCAATGTTTCACGAGTGAATAGGGTGAAGAGTTTCTATGCTTGTTGCCAGGTAGGCCTAATAATTTTTTTTCTAAGAAACTGTAGGGTCTGACTGCATAATTATGTTTGTATATATAATATATAATTATATGCTTTATTTGACTTTTCCTGAAAACCCAAACGTGCTGCTTCTCTGGTAGTTGCCACACATGCAGGGCTGTAAGTTAGCATTGCCAGATTTCAACAGGATTTCAAGAAGTTTTTTTCTAGTGTACAATGTTTTGAATACAGTGTCGAGTTATATTTTCTTGACATTCAGAGAATTCGTCATTTGTTACACACCCGTGTTAGCAATAGTTGTCAGAGATAATTATATGGAATGGCTGTATTTACTAAATTATTACTAATCAAGAGCTGTATTATGCCAGACAAATTTTTTCAAGGGAAATGGCCTCTGTTGTCATTAAGCCCTCGTCAAATCTGGATCCATCCATCCACTTAGCACTGGTTTTGTAGCACACCTGTTAGACCCTGAGAAAACAAAAATTGCAGTTCATTTGGAGTTCTGAACTTACGCTATTTCTGATGGAAGAATTCAGTTTTAAAGGTAAAATCTTTCATGTGGATTAGTTTGTTAGTGTATTATTTTTATTGTTGTCAAAACTGAGTTGCAAAGAGGTGAGATTCTAAGGCAGAGAGAGAGAGAGAGACAGAGAGAGATGCGATACCCGAAGAATTATCTTTCTTCGTTTTAAAATTCCAGGTGCAACCCATTACTTGGTGAAACCAAGTACGTGCCTTGAGAAAGGAGTTCGTTATACCATCCGGATCGACTTCAATCGTTACCGGTCAGACCGGGTGACTACTGAGGCGAACATACTGGTTGATTCTGTGAGTAATATATATATAAATATATATATATATAATATTTATAGCCTAAATATTATACATGATTATATTTTCTTATTTTTCCTCTCTTGCATTGATTATGTCTTGTGTTTATGCTTCTTCTAATAGTTGTTTGCACAACTGTTGTAGAGTGCAATTAAAGTCTAAGGCACGATGAATTTTTTAAATATATTTCTCACCCATAGCTGTTTATGCTGTTCTGTTTAAACTGACAAGACTGAAGCCTGAAGCAAAACTCTCCACACTGCATTCCGTGCAGGTTGTTTTTTCTTATAAATCATTAAGGCTGATGCTAAATTCTCCGTGAGGTAGTCTTCAAGATTTTCTTATGTTTCATGATGATGTTGTTTATGATGATGTAGGCTGTCTGTTCTGTTAGCTATAGTAGTTAAGATTTATTTCTTCTGTAATTTGCGTTCTTGTGAATTGTTTAAATTGCATAAACGCGCACTGTAACCGGTTGCGGTCTGTCAACCTGACTGTTTCAATAAAGAAATTATTATTATATTATTATGAGTCTCTGACTTTATTTCTAGATTGTTCTGATGCCTGGCTCCAGCGGACATCCGATAATGGATCCGAGTGTTCCAGGCAACATCAAGCTGGAGTTTGAACGATATCGTTGTCACGAGCACTTCATGTCTCCCAATCAAAGTCCACTGTCGGAAATCTGTCGGAAACTCATCTTCAGTTCCTCCGTGTCCATTTATGATGGAGGCTTAGGTAAAAACGTCATTACATATGACAATGCGCGATCATATATGAGTTGTATGAATTATATATATATATATTATATATAATATATATATACGCTTTATTATCAATCTAAACACATGGATGACACACTGCTCCCAAAGACACAAGGCTATAAAATGAGAGCAAGAAAGAAAGTTTTGAAAGTTAATTAAAAATGGAAGGCTTATGATAAAAGAGAGATTCGCTTATATAGGACCATTGATATGAAATTCCTCTGATCTTTTAGTGAAAGTTCGAATGCATTGTATATTTTGTGTACATATGATATCATCTGATTTTATTGTACGCAAGTGGGTGGATATCAGAAGAGATGCTATATAAATTCTGAGAATGAAAAAAATTATTGAAGATCCTTACCACACACGACTAATCATTTCTTATTTCACATCACTACTGTATAATATCACAAGAACATCACCATCACATGATATCATCGCACACCACCATTATATTTCACCATTTTGTTGTATATCGTGTCATTTGTTATTTTTGTCATAATTTGTATATTTCTATTGATTGTCGTGTTAAGGCTGCAACTGTGACCCATCCGGGTCTGAGAATTCTATCTGCAATGCGTACGGAGGCCAGTGTCGGTGCAGGCCAAATGTTGTTGGACGCAGATGTGATCAGTGCGCACCAGGCACTTATGGGTTTGGATCATCTGGATGTATAGGTAAGTCTTCGTTAAAGACTGTTTGAAATTGTCATGTCTGTTAGGAAAGACTGAATGAGTGCATGGATGGGTGGATACACTGGATGGAAGAATGAATGGATGGATGGATGGATGGATGGATGGATGGGTGCGTGGGTGGATGCACAGGATGGATAGACGTGTGTATGTATGTATGAATGAATGAATGGATGGATGGATGGATGGATGGATGGGTGGGTGGGCGGGCGGGTGGATACACTGGATGGATGAATGAATGGATGCATGGGTGGGTGGGTAGATGCACTGGATGGATAGATGTATAGAGGAATGAATGAATGGATGAATGAATTAAACATATTACCACAAAATTCATCATTTCTTGCACATAGCTACATCATTTCACGTTTACGTCACTACCGTATATCACGTTAATATGTTGAGGAGGAATAAACAACTGTAGCTGTACATTATCTTTCTTTTACAGACTGCAACTGTAGTCCGTCGGGATCTCGGGAGCGTGTCTGTGACGCGATCACTGGTCAGTGCCCATGCAATCCTAATGCCTTTGGCCGGCAGTGTGGTCAGTGCAAGCGAGGCTACTTTGGCTTTCCCAACTGTCGCCAATGCCAGTGCAGTGGACGAGCGGAGGAATGTGACAGCGACACTGGTGCCTGCCTCAGTTGTCGCGACAACACTGGTGGCCCGAACTGCGATCGGTTGGTTTTACTTACTTACTTTTTAAAACTGTTTTATTGGTTAGCATATTGGACTGACAACAGTGAGACTGGGTATCAGATACCTGCTGGCATCTAACACAGGGCTTTTTAAAGGAATTTCTAGAACTGCACAACCCCCTTCTTTCCTTTTCATCCTCCATGCTGGGAGAAAAATCGACTTTTAAAAAATTTCTGATGACTTTTTTTTAGTCATCAGCCCAAAATTTCTCTATTTCCAGTCCGGAAAAATCCGATGACTTTTTTCTTTCGCTTCAAATTTCATAAAAAATGCACCTAAACAGCCGCGTGTACGATGATTTACTTGCGCATACCCGTGCACCCTGGTTTTTATACACCGTATACTCAGATTGGAAGATCAGAGGATGTAGATGTGGATAGTTGAAGGATGAGAGTAAAAGGAGAGGAAGGAATGACACTCGATCATCGGATTTGAAAAAAATCGTGTGGGTCATATTTTTCTGAGTGGTGGGGGGGCGATACAGACCACCCCCAACCACCCGTGGCGACCCTACTGACTTCATCCAGGCACAGGTTACATGAAAAATAAGATTGTTGCTGTTATTTTAGGTGTGCAGATGGTTACTATGGTGATCCACGGAGTGGGTGCAGACCATGCATGTGTCCAGGTGGTCGAGGAAGTGGCTTCCAACATGGAGACACGTGCCGCCTCGATTCACGCTCTGGCCAGGTGATCTGCGAGTGCAAACGGGGCTATGCAGGTAAATAACAATGCACATTGTTACTTATATCTGTATGCGCATTGTAAATGGAAGGTTATCTGCGTCCAAGTTACCACAATTCAAGTTAGGATTCGTTTGTTGTTTCTACTAAGCACTCATGGGCGCCCGCAGAAATTTTTGCAGAGGGGGCAAAATTTTTAAGTTGGTCACGGTTAAATTTCCTAGTCGCAAGAGCTTAAAAATTGCAAAGGTTTAAAGTGAGAATATGGGTATTTTTGGTGTAGACCTATATCATTTTCAATATGAATAGTTTTCTTAGAGCGAAGAAATTTATTAAAAATCAAAAGTAGAATGTTAAAAAGTAGGTTTTGAAGGGGCGCTATATAAAGAATGAATGAATGAATGAACGAAAAACAGGTATCAGTCTTTAAGGGGCAAGTGCTCCATTAAGTTACTTCTATATTTTAAACGTAATTTCTAAACTTCTAAAGTGCCACTCCAAAGTCAATTGTAGGGCACCAGCTTATTCAGAAGCGCTGCATCGAGTCCTCAGGCTGTTCAAAGAGCTGTCAAGAAAGAGGTCCGAGTCCTGTATCCAGAGGGTCAGATGTTATTGCAGGTGTCGTTTAGGAAGGTGGAGGATCCCGAGGATCAGAAGAATGAGGTATCAACTCTTTTGAACAGAGGAGATGTTGGTTTTGGGAGAAAATCTCGAGGCGTGATAACCAGAGTAAATTATCGAAGTTTCTCTACAGCTTGACATAGGCTAGGCCTACCTAAATTCTGTAGTAGCTGGCAGCATGCAAAATGGACAAAATGCAGCCTCACTTAAAGCAGACTTGATTCCATATATAACGCTGGTGATTATGTAGATCTCCATTACTTAATTTCAATGGGCTGCTGATAAATTTCAAATTTTTACCTTAGTGTAATTTATTGATAATGAATTCCTGCATAGTTGTGAAAAATTTCATTAGCCTACAGCGAGATTCCAGGCAAGTAGGCCATAATCGATAGGAATACTATTTGTATGGGCACCAACGGGAGGGTTAAAAGTCATTGTTACCGTTTTCAGCAAGAGTTTGAAAAAATGCAAGGCAGAAAATTAAGAGCTTCTTTATTTCTAAAGAGATTTTATTACTTAAATTTCTGACTTTCACTGAAGTGTATCGATCGTAACATTAGTATTTCAATGGGAAGAAATTTCATAAACCTCAAAAGTAGTAGTTAGAAAAATATGTTTCAGTTTTCCAGGGGGGGGGCAAGTGCCCCCCCTTGCCCCTATGTGCGGGCGCCCATGTAAGCACTGGAGTCTGACTCCTGGTTTCTCTGGTTTCTTGGATTGCTGTCAAGTGTCAACTGATACAACGCAAGCTAAGGAGAATGAGCCGCAGCAATTGCGAAAGTCGATTTCTCCCCAACTACACCTGATCATCAATATCTAAACCAGGTTGTGGTTGTCTCTTACATGATTGGTTAATATCTAAACCAGGTGAGCCCTGGTGAGCTCAATGTAGGCAAAGCTTCTGGGTTGAGCTTTTGGAGTATTGATCAATCGGAATGTATGTAGTGCCGCTTCAATGTCTCTACTTAGAGGTGATCACTATGCATACAAGAGTCCATGGACAGCTTCTGGTGAATTGGGTAAGTATTACGGTAAAGGTGCTTTAGAAGTTAGCTAAGGTTTTTTAGCTATTGACCAATCATGTGAGAGACAACCACAACTTAGTTTAGATATTGACCAATTATGTAAGAGACAGCCACAACCTGGCTTAGATATTGACCAATCATGTAAGAGACAGCCACAACCTGGCTTAGATATTGACCAATCATGTAAGAGACAACCACAACCTGGTTTAGATATTGACCAATCATGTAAGAGACAGCCACAACCTGGCTTAGATATTGACCAATCATGTAAGAGACAACCACAACCTGGTTTAGATATTGACCAATCATGTGAGAGACAACCACAACCTGGTTTAGATATTGACCAATCATGTGAGAGACAACCACAACTTAGTTTTGATATTGACCAATCATCTGAGAGTTACCAACAATTTGGTTTTCATTTTGCTCTAGACTCAATGTGCAGCAGTTGTTATTGTTACTCTTTTGTTATGTTGTCTTTGTAGGAGCGTCGTGCAACCGTTGTGCAGACAACTACTTTGGAAATCCCACAGTACCAGGCGGCACTTGCGAACGTTGTTCGTGCAACAACAACATTAACATTGAACTTCCGGGCAGCTGTGATTCCACCACTGGACAATGTCTGAAGTGTCAGTACAACACGGAAGGATTCGAGTGCGAGAGATGCAAGACCGGTTACTACGGAGACGCAAGAAGACAGGATT
The DNA here is from genome assembly GCA_949752735.1 of Lumbricus terrestris. Classification (NCBI taxonomy): domain Eukaryota; kingdom Metazoa; phylum Annelida; class Clitellata; order Crassiclitellata; family Lumbricidae; genus Lumbricus; species Lumbricus terrestris. Next base: position 14,224,436 of record OX457042.1, read on the forward strand.
GTCGACGTTAGTCATTTTTGGTCATTTTAGTCATTGTTAGTCTTTTTAGCAATTTTGTCATTTTGGTCATTTTAGTCATTGTTAGTCTTTTTAGTAATTTTTTTCATTTTAGCCATTGTTAGTCTTTTAGTCATTTTTGTCATTTTGGTCATTTTAGCCACTGTTAGTCTTTTAGTCATTTTGTCATTTTGGCCATTTTAGTCATTGTTAGTCTTTTTAGTTATTTTAGTCATTTTTGCTTCATTCTAACGAACTCAGCTATAGAATAAGTTCTGTCGGTGGGAAGATGAGGTGTAGTTGGGAGAGGACTGGCCACCCATTCTTACATGTTGAGGCGAGGAAAGTAACACTTCATGCTCATAGCTGCCTCTCCAGCATGTCATAAGAGTCTGCTCTGCTTCCTGTTCTACTGTATTAGTTGTGTTTTATGGTGAAGCCGAGCATATGTGGAATGGTAATGTCTTAATTTATTATGTACCTTCTCCGTCAGTAAGGGAGGGCATAATTTTCGAGTTGGGGATCTTTCGAGTAGACTGCAAATATGACAACTACAACAGACGTCTTCGCTAAGAGCTACTTGACTTGGCGATAAATCGTCAGTTTTATGTTGCAATTACGATTAGTTATATGTTGAGAGGTTAAAAGCTTATGTTGTGTGGCAGCATATCGTCAAGGGACTGTGTATTTCAGTGGTTTTCAACCTTTTTCTAGTGGCGGAACCTTTTCAAAACATTCATTTGCTCGCGGAACCCTGCGCGTTTCATGCAGATGCAACTTGTAAAATTAGATGATAGACCTATTTAGTCTTAAACTGTAACTTTATATGTACGTTATTTGCACCTACAGTGCAGCATAGGTCTATAGTGGTACATTACAGACGCATGTTTTGGAAAAATTATTCTGTTGGCCTAAGTGTGGATCCAGCACACAAAACACTGTCAGAGAACAACTGCATTTCTGCAGTATTTAGGCAACAGCTATCAAAATGTAGAAAATATTGATTATGGAAAAACATGCACATTCTAAATCAGTGTTATGACCAAGTTGCGTTGTGTGATAAAGCATCCTTCCTCGAGTTTATTGCCAAATTTGTTCCTGGTTATCTATAGTGGGGCAGTGGGTTTTCAGCGTATAAACGGGAGTTTCAGGTTCATGTGAAGGCAAGTCCTAACTCCCATGCCCAGCGTTGGTTACATCTTTCATCTGAAACTTCTGTCACAACTCACAATAATCGACCATCTGATTGACATCTTATGCGAGTACGCAACTATTTTTAGCAAACAGCGGGTAGCCTATCCGCTAAAAATACGTCAGACATGCTTAGGCGTTACAAAATATGTTTGCAAAAATGGTAAATCCGCCACCTTTGAATGAGAAATGTAACCATTGGCTCTACAAAGCAAACTGATCAAAAGAAGAATAAACCGTTGGCCTATTATACCAGTACTCAGCAGATTCTAATGGGAAAGTAATTGTTAAGGATAGAGCGTCCAAATAATTCAGACCCATCATAAAAATTGTCTGCCTGAACGACAGTTGAAAACGCATGGCATCTATTTTAGCCATATCTTAGATTCCCACTTGATGTAGGCCTATGTTTCTTCCTAATAACAGGACTAACGCGCAGATTAATTCATTGGGCCATAAAATGGTGCATAGAACATATTTAAAACTTCAATACATTCGCGAAATAATTTTATTTAAGCAAGAATGACTGAAAGCTGCGAAATAATTCAAATAACGGCTAAAACTATTGTGTTTTAAAATTTTATATCAAACTGTCGCGGAACCCCTGGCCGACGCTCGCGGAACCCTTGGGTTCCGCGGAACCCCGGTTGAAAATCACTGGTGTATTTGTTCTCCGTTTCAACACCATTGCTCTAAGCACATGGGGTAGAGGAAGCAAGTTTTCAGGAAGTCGTGTGTTGCTGGTGTTTAAAGAGATTTTCATAGAAAATTTGCCAAAATAGCTTCAACTAGGAATTGAATTATTGGAAATGAAATTAGTGCAATCATTTTGGAATTTGCAGGGAAACAACACTTTAACGACAAATCGTAAAAGAAATAAAGACAACAAATTATGTTTTTGCAAAATTTGGTCTTTTGATGAGAATTTTCAAGTCTTTCATTTCAGTTCAACTAGTAATCTTTATTGATCATCAAATATTAGTATATGTACATTTTTTGCAAAAGTTCATTGGTGTCAAGTCAAGGGATAAATCCACAGGAACAATATATCGTTCCACTAGCAGCCTTCCTATTTCTATTTTATATGTGTACAGTGACATTTAAATTAAATTTAAAGTTATGGAAAAAGAACAAAATTATAAAATAAAAATTAAATCGAATGTTTGACTGTTAACGAATGTTGTCTTCTGTTGAAACCAGAATGCGCGTGTAACATTCTCGGAACGCGTCGAACGGCCACTCGGACGTGTCACCCTGTCACCGGTCAGTGTGAGTGTCTGCCACATGTCACTGGCATCGACTGTGGCTCGTGTGAACCAAACTACTGGAAGCTGGCCAGTGGTCAAGGCTGCGAACCGTGCCACTGTGACCGCTCTGGTTCAACGTCCACACAGTGCAATGAGGTCAGTAGTTCGATTCATTCATTCATTCGTTCATTCATTCGTTCATTCATTCGTTCATTCATTCGTTCATTCAGTCATTCATTCGTTCATTCGTTCATTCATTCGTTCATTCATTCATTCATTCGTTCATTCATTCGTTCATTCATTCGTTCATTCATTCGTTCATTCATTCGTTCATTCAGTCATTCATTCGTTCATTCGTTCATTCGTTCATTCATTCATTCATTCGTTCATTCATTCGTTCATTCATTCATTCATTCGTTCATTCATTCGTTCATTCATTCGTTCATTCATTCGTTCATTCAGTCATTCATTCGTTCATTCGTTCATTCATTCGTTCATTCATTCATTCATTCATTCATTCATTCGTTCATTCATTCGTTCATTCATTCGTTCATTCAGTCATTCGTTCATTCGTTCATTCATTCGTTCATTCATTCATTCATTCGTTCGTTCGTTCATTCATTCATTCGTTCATTCATTCATTCATTCATTCGTTCATTTATTCGTTCATTCATTCGTTCATTCATTCATTCATTCATTCGTTCATTCATTCGTTCATTCAGTCATTCATTCGTTCGTTCGTTCATTCGTTCGTTCATTCATTCATTCGTTCATTCATTCATTCATTCATTCATTCATTCATTCGTTCATTCAGTCATTCATTCGTTCTTTCGTTCGTTCATTCGTTCGTTCATTCGTTCATTCTTTCGGTCACTTTTTGACACCGTAACCCTCGTCATTTATTCGAGAATTTATTCTTTTTTCTCGTTAACTCGCTCGGTTAAACCACCAATCTGTCAGTCTGTCAATGGATTAGTTTTATTGAAGCAAAATTGCGCAAGTTTGTTACGTGTTTCACCTCTCTGGAACCAACTCCGGTTCGTAGTACAGCGTATCGAGATCTCGTCCGTCATCCTACAAGCTCTCACCAGAATCTTACCACTTGCTATCTCTTCACAGGTCTTTCACTGAAAATTGAAAACACTGCGTTTTCACAAATTCTAGCCCATTATCTCAATAATTCCCAGTGTGAGAATTGTGGAAAAATAACTGGGGGGGTTGGACCATTATCCACTGGGAATTGGGGTGTAAAAAACATACTTTAACATGGGGCTCTAAGAAAGACTGGGGGGGTCGAAACCCACCAAACCCCCCGACAATTCTCACCCTGATAATTCCTGTTCCCCTAACTTCCCTTGCCGTTTCGATTCAGACAACACCTACCGTAGCCGTCTGTCTGTCTGCCTATCTGCCTGCCTGCCTGCCTGCCTGCCTGACCCTATGGCTCTTGACTATAGTATCGTCCTATTGATTCTGTTTTGACTAAGCGCATGTAAATAAGCTAGACTCTGCCCCACGACTTTGCCTTTTTTGGCTGTAGAAGGTTTGAGATTGTGATTACGAGTACCGTATATATAGTTACGTCTGCAAGTACTTCACAGAAGCAATGCCTCTGCTACCCTAAGTGGTGTATACCATTACCAGTTCATCGGCCAAAAAGGTCTTTCAATTTACAAACAGCGCCAATTATAATTGCATGTATATTGCTAGAAGAAGCATCACTGCTGGATATGTTTTATGTTGGTTTGCTAGACCATGTTCTTTTGTTATATTATAGTTCGATGGTCAATGTGAATGTCGACCGGGTCGGGGAGGACGTGACTGCTCCGAGTGCCAGGATCGGTTCTGGGGGGATCCCAGGTCACAATGCTTCCGTAGGTTTTCATGTAGTCACCCAGCAAAGTAGTTTTGTGTTGCAGTTTACCTTACATCGATTCAATTTAGGGTTGAACAGATTACATTCCAAAAGTGCAGTCTAACACCCCGGGTGTACGGTAGTCTAGTGGATCATTTGTTGGGCTGTCAACCGTGCGGATGGGGATCAAGTCCCCTACTGCGGCAGAGATTTGTGAGGAAATTTCTGCTTCATCTGTTTCATGGTCAACTCAGATCTATAGTGATTGAATTGCATTCTTGAATTGAATATCGAAGAAAATAGAAATTATTTATTTTCTGCTTTGCTCCATTTTATTACGAAATGTTGACTCTTTAAGATCTTGATAATAAGCAGTGTTGATGAGTGTGACATTGGGCTCGTTCCTCAGTTATAGGCAGAGCTAGTTGGGCCATCTGAGTTTGTTGGGTCACCCATTTGGCATTGTGGGGCGTGGTGGTGCAGTGGGTATGTTGATCGCCTTGCAGCCAAAGGGTTGCAGGTTCGAATCCACCTCAAGTCGCCGCGTAAGGACTTTGGGCAAGTCCTTCACTCGCAATTGCTCAGCGCTTCAGCGTGAAACTCCTATGCAGTGTCCGCTCTGTAGTCGGGAGCGCCTCTGAGTAGGGAGCTTGAAGGGGCGCTATAACAAGTGCACATACATACATACATACATACATACATACATACATACATACATACATACATACATACATACATAAATATATTGTCTGCTATTAGATATTCGCCTTCAGCCAAGGGGTAGTGCTGCTAATGCACCAGCACTTTATGAGTAGCTCAAGTCTTATTTTTAAAGTAAATGAGTAAGCAAGCTTGTTCTTTATTGACCCGTATGCAAACGCACTGCAGGAACATCGAGCAAGAACAATCTTAGACAATCACAAAATAATCATTTTTGTGTAATTACAAAACATAACAGACGTCTTTGGAACTGTGAGAGAGAAAGGATAACATAAGAAGGAGAGAAGCAGTAAAAAAGTCAATTTAAGTGACTGCCGTGCTTGGACTGGGAGTGCCTCTGAGTAGGTAGATATCGCGAAGGGGCGCCTCATGAAATTCCTTAAATGAATGAATAAGTGAGTGTTTTGCTTCCGTGATTGTAATCGTAATCTCCACAATTCTAAAGTGCTATTAGAAATCCAAGCGCAGGGCACCAGCTTATTCACGAGCGCCGCTTTGTTTTCTTTCAGCCTGCAACTGTGATCCTCGTGGATCGTCGAGCATACAGTGCAACCGACAGACGGGCAAATGCGAATGTGCACCTGGAGTTGGTGGGGAGAAGTGCGACCGCTGCGATCGGGGAACAACTGGAACGCTACCGTACTGCGTGCCTTGCGGAGAATGCTTCACCAACTGGGATAGAATTATTAATGAATTGAGGAGTATGATTATATTTCTTCATTTATTAAAATCTGAGTGACAAACTGCAATCAAATTTAGAGACTGGCTGATAAACATAGAATGAAGGTTGCTAGCATAGTTAGTGTCACCTTTCATTGTAGTGAATATAGCCTCCCAGCTAATACAAAATCTAGTTAAAACAAAATCTAGTTAAAACAAAGTGTAGTTATAATATAATCTAGATAAAACACAATCTAGTTTTGACTGAGATAAAACTGAGTTTAAATTGATAAACCAACTGAGATCAAATCAATGGATTGGGAAGGTTCTAGCAATTATTGGGATAAGACTAAATGACATGATATCTTTGCATATAGGTAGAAAAAGATCCATTGATACATATTTAATGATATTAGTATATGTTTTAAAGTGATAATGTGTCATAAACCTAGATCTATGGTTAGCATTGCCCTCCTCTTTATCTAGACCTAGAACCGGCATCACCCCATAAACTACAAACGTGGTAAATGCGAACAGTGCTTCTCTGTTTTCTGGATAAAATTGAATAAAATTGATGTTCTGGGTTTCTTTTTTTGGTCAGGTGAAACCGAGATTCTGATAAGAGAGGGAAGTGAAATCAAGCATGGAGGAGCGTCCGGAGCCTTTGAGGAGGAATTCCTCGAGATGGAAAGGAAGTTGGAAGAGGTGAAAAAGATCGTGGAGGGAACCGACGTACCCGTCACGGGACTCAAGGAAATTGAAGAGACCCTCAGGGTCATTAGGTCAGTAGTGGCTCAGAATATTTATAATTATACCAGACAATATTAAGTATTTTTTTATATACATATGCATATTTATTTTATTTATATATTTAGACATAATATACTCAACATCTATAAAATAATGGTCCTCAAGATTGTGAGTTTTATATACAGGGTGGCCCAACATAAATGTCCCGACTTTGCACGCGTATAACTTCGCAAATTTTTAACATTTATTTATACTTAATGCATCAAATTAAATAAATTAGTAGAAATAAATATTAAAAATTGGCGAAGTTATACGCGTGCAAAGTCGGAACATTTATACTGGGCCACCCTGTAGATTGAAGGCATTATTCACAAGGAAATGCTGAGTTCAAGAATAAATAATTTCTACAAGATATACAGCTTCAAGAAATCTCATGTTGACTTCTAGGAAAAGAACATCTTCAGGGAGGGGGTTTAGGGTAATGGTAAAAACTCTTGCATGAGGAGAACATGGATGTGGGTTCACTTCCCGCTACCTTCCCAAAGGTCCACTCACCCGTCCATTTGTTGGTAAATTTAGCAACAGGACTGCATGAGTGCCTTGCATGGCTGCCAGCATTTAAATTCCACTCCTGTATGTGAACATCCTTTTCGTACTCTGAATTGAAATTATAGGCCTACTGCTTTGCATTAGTGTGAAATTTAAAAAATACTATAATTATTATTATATCAGTTATTATTTTGCTTTTATAATTATTATCACGTGCTGTAGTCGATCTGTTAATCACATGGTGGCGCTGTTTTGTGTAGGTGTTGTCTTCAGCCACTAGGTGACGCAATTTTCTGATGTTTTCTTATTGCTGGTGTACAGTTGTACACTCTGATGGTCAGTCTCATACGTCATCTATGTTTCAGGCTAAATCTTACGAGCAGTTCAACTCGATTAGGAACCATTGACGACCAGACGAGAGACGCAAGTGGTCGAATTGAAGTCGTTAACAACCGAATTGAGGCGATCAAAATAAGAATCGATGTTCTGAAGAAGAACGCACAGGATCTGCGAGACAACGCAACCAAGATCCAGGAGCTTGATGTCTCAGGTTTATGTCGCATTTCCTTTTATATGCTGCCTAGAAGTTTTACAGTGCATGTGTTTGTTTGTTTGTTTGCATGCGCACTTGCTATAGTGCCCCTTCAAGCACTCTACTCAGAGGCGCTCCCGACTGCAAAGCGGACACTGCATCGGAGTTTCACACCGAAGCGCTGAGCAATTGCTAGTGAAGGACTTGCCCTACGAGGTGACTTGAGGTGGATTCGAACCTCGAACCTTCCAGCTTCAAGGCAACGGCGCCACCACTACTCCACCGCGCCCTACACTCTATCTATCTACAATGTATCTATTAGTGCAGATTATGATACATGTAGAACCTTTTCAATATCTATCTGTTTGTCTGTCTGTCCGCCTGCCTGCCTGTCTGTATGGCTGTCTGTCTGTCTGTTTGTCTGAGGAATTTATATAGCACCCTTCTAGATAACTATTCAGAGATGTGGCAGTTTTTATGAGTCTTCTTTTTCTTTTTCTTCTGGCTTGAATTAGTGTTTCCTCGTTTTTCCTCGTTGGAGAGGGGTCAGCCACTGGGATCCCTTGTCTTCATATGGTTATTTCCATATTTAGTAGGATCCATTGATAAGATTTGGAGCGTGTTTTTATCGACCGGATGCCCTTCCTGACGTCAACCACAGTTGTCCGCTGTGGACCTAGCCTTTAGGGATGGCCAACCACCCAATAGGCTTATTTAAATGGCGCCTGGGCTCGCCATGTCACAAAGCGTCAAAGGGCTTTTGCAGCTTTTGATTGTGAGACAAGGCGCCACCCTTGTCTCACACTTATGCGCCCTGCTAGCTTTGCCGCTGTTGATCCGCGACTGCTTATTCATCAGGTTTTACCTACTTATTTCGCAGCTAAAACCATAATTAGCTAGAGGTCGTTCCACTATCCGCCACCTGTGGACGCGTGTGATAGCAGCCATCTCTGCCACATATGCAGTTTTTTTTATGAGTGCTGCAATTTAAAAATAACTTGTAAGGAGGTTTCTAATAGCGTTCTTGAATGCTGCAATATAACAACGCGATGATAATAATTTTGCAGGTGCTTTCAATAGCGTGCGTGAGAGCCACGCCCGTTCTCAGGTTGCTCAGCAGAAAGTGGACTCGACCACAAGCATAGTACGACGGTCAGAGACGGTTCGATCTCGTGCTGAGGACATCATAAGGACACGGAAGGCAGAGTTCGATCGCCAGCTCAACCTCAACGAGCAGAAGATCGGGGACTTGAACATAACAATCTACGGCATCGGTCGAAGTATTGTTGACCTCAATAACATTGTAAGTACTCTTCAACAGCCGCTGAATGGGATGACTGTGATTCTAATTGTAACTGTAATTGTAAATGTAACTGTAAGTGCAAACATGATTGTAAGCATGACTGGAATTCTTAACGCAACTGCAATTGTAAATGCAACTGTAATTGTAATTGCAACTGTAATTGTAAATGCAAGTGTAATTGTAGACGTAACTGTAATTGTAGACGTAACTGTAATTGTGAACGCAACTGTAATTGTAAATGCAATTGTAATTGCAGACATAACGTACTGTAATTGTAAATGTGACTGCAATTGTAAGCATAACTGCAATTGTAGATGCAACTGTAATATTATTGTGATGTTACTGTAAGCGTAGATGTGACTGTAATTGTAAAGGTGATTGTAATTGCAAACCTAATGACAATTGCAATCTGACATCTAGCACCACTTCAATTAAGAACTCATCAGTGGTGCTTCCTTAACCCTCGGGCTACCAGAGGGGTTGCCACCCCCCCCCCCCCTAGGTTTTTCGCAAATCAAACGCGTTCCGTCTGGAATAAAATTTTGAAAAAATTGGTAGCTGTAGAGGGTTCATTGGGACACATTTTGAGCTAAAAGTTTTGATGATGCCCCCTACCGTTCAAAAGTTACACCCGATATACCCAAGGTACCAGGGGGGGTGGATACCACCCCCCCTAGAATATCGTCTGTAACTTTTCCGCCCCTTAATATTAAGAGACACAAATTATACCATTCTATAGAGGGAATGTGGGGCTACATTTCCATGCTCATTGAGTTGTCTTTTGACAACCGGAAGTGCTCAAAATAAATTGAAATATATATAAAGGTGTTTTATTTTCATAAAATTGTCATGTTTTTTCTATTATAACTTATCCATAATTTATTTTTTAATATAAATAAACTATGCCATTCTGTAGAGGGCATTTAGGGCTATTTTTTAATACTAAATAATTTAAAATTTGATGACCGGAAGTGCTCAAAATAAATTAAAATGTATAAAAATGTTGGGTGTTTTTGCAACGCGAACCGATATGTGTGCGTAAACGTTTTTCAGCGGCTAAAACATGTTTTTTTGTTTTGATTTAACATAAAACAGACTAATTACTAGTTTTTATAGTTGAATATTGGACTTTATTATATGTAAACTACTTTTTATATATAAATCATGTATAAAACACACAGAATCTAATATATTCCCTATGCGTAAGCATACATTTTGTGGAATCGACGGGTACCCATGGTAAAAAATTCATAATTTCGAGGTGCCTTCATATTTTCTAAACCTAAATATACCATTTTGTGCAGAAATGAATGCTGAATCCAATGGTGTATTACAAGTTATGATATCTCAAACCAAACCCAAAATCCAGGGGGGGTGGTAACCACCCCCCTTGGTAGTCAGTGTTACAAAAAAAGCTTGGTAGCCTGAGGGTTAATCATAATCTTCAGATTTCTAAAGCACCAATCAAAAGCCAAGCGCAGGGCACCAGCTTATTCACGAGCACTGTGCACAGTGGTCAAATAAAATTAGTTCCAAGGAGGTCGTAGCCATGCTGTTTGTTAAGATTTTGTTTAATACCCTTTGAATGTAGTTGTTTGACTCAATTAATTAGGGCATTGTCTTTCAATCAATTAGGGCATTGTCTTTCAATTAATCAGGGCATTGTCTTTCAATTAATTAGGGCATTGTCTTTCAATTAATTAGGGCATTGTCTTTCAATTAATTAAGGCATTGTCTTTCAATTAATTAGGGCATTGTTTTTCAATTAATTAGGGCATTGTCTTTCAATCAATTAGGGCATTGTCTTTCAATCAATTAGGGCATTGTCTTTCAATTAATTAGGGCATTGTCTTTCAATTAATTAGGGCATTGTCTATCAATTAATTAGGGCATTGTCTTTGCTGTCATTACTTACAATTACTACAGAATGTTAATCCAGGTGTCATTATAATGTGTCATTATAATCTATTAAGTATTATCTTCATCACCTTTGGGTCGCCCTATGTCACCATTATTGGTACCTGGTCTTGTAACTCGTTGAGCCTGGAAATAGTTTCAATAAAGATTGATTGATTGATTGATTTGTTGACTGATTGACTGGGTGGCTGGTTGATTGCTTGATTGATTGAATTTTATATTTCCAAGGGCTATGAAGCAACCTATATGTGTAGTTTAGTCAATCATGGTATACTGTAAATGATGCATGGAACTGGAATATTTGTGGTGGAATTGCTTAGGTTTGCGATGGACATGGCGATCCATGCGACACGTTGTGTGGTGGAGCTGGGTGTGGAAAATGTGGAGGTGGAATCAGTTGCGGTGGTGGTTCCGTCTCAAAGTCCTTGAATGCCCTTGAGTTCTCGAAACGTGCGGAACTCGTTCTTCAGGAGAAACAATCGCAAGCAGCGGATGCATTGATGCAGGTAATTTATTTATTTTATCATTGGGATGGATGGATGGGTGGGTGGGTGGGTGAGTGGGTGAGTGGGTGAATGGGTGGATGAATAGGTGGGTGGGTGGATGGATGGATGGGTGGGTGGGGGAGTGGATGGATGAATGGATTAATGGGTGAGTGTGGTGGATGGGTGGGTGGATGGATGGATGGATGGAATTTTGGGTGGGTGGGTGGGTGGGTGAGTGTATGGATGGATTGATGGATGGGTGGGTTTGAGTGGGTGGGTTGGTGGATGGATGGATGGGTGGATAGGTGGGTGGATAGGTGGGTGGGTAGGTGGGTGGATGGATGGGTGGGTGGGTCAAGAGGTGGATGGGTGGATAGGTGGGTGGATAGGTGGGTGGGTAGGTGGGTGGATGGATGGGTGGGTGGGTCAAGAGGTGGATGGGTGGATAGGTGGGTGGATAGGTGGGTGGGTAGGTGGGTGGATGGATGGGTGGGTGGGTCAAGAGGTGGATGGGTGGATAGGTGGGTGGATAGGTGGGTGGGTAGGTGGGTGGATGGATGGATGGGTGGGTGGGTCAAGAGGTGGATGGGTGGATAGGTGGGTGGATAGGTGGGTGGGTAGGTGGGTGGATGGATGGGTGGGTGGAGAGGTGGATGGGTGGATAGGTGGATGGAATGGTAGGAGGGTGGACGGACGAACGGATGGATGAATTGATGATTCAATCCATTATTATTGCAGGTTGAATCTGCCAAGGATCTATGCAACATGGCTCAGAGTGATGCTCAGATGGCTCACAACCGAGCAGAATTTGCAAAGAACGAGTCGGAGAGCAATCTCGCTGAGCTGAAGCAGTTGATCGAAGACATCACGGATTTCTTGCAGATGGGTGGAGCGAAGCCAATCGAGATACGAGCAGTAAGTAACATTACATTACATTACATTACATTGTCAATCTGTGTTAGTTCACAGGTCAGATCAGTTTCTGTGCTTTTGAGCAGTAGCGACGTGGGGGTAGGGGGGATATGGGGCTAAGCCTCCCAAAAAGGTCGTCAGGTTTTTTTGCTCAGGGAAAATGAAATATTTTCATGAAATTTCGACTAAGCCTCCACTCCCACCCCCCCAAAAAAAGTCATCAAGATTTTGGGAAGAACAGGGAAAATAGAATATTTTTTTTATTTTATTGAGATTTTGGCCAATTGACTAAAAAAAGTCAGAAATTTTGGCGAATTAAAATGGAAAATTACCTCCTGCAATTCGTCCCTCTCAACCAACCCCCCAAATCTGAAATCCTGGTGCTGCCACTGCTTTTGAGAGGTAGTACAAAGGTGTTAGGTGTAACAATAATTCAGAGACCATGAGTGTCCTTTCCTTTTCTAAACTGTGAGCACTGGTACTATGCCGTACCGTCACGTGACCCTTTGTTGCTTTAGGTTGCAGAGGAGGTGCTGGCGATGAGCATCTCTCTGACACCCAATCAGATTCTCGATCTGGCGCGACAGATCAATGAAACAGTGCGCGGTCTGACGAACATAGACGACATCTTGGAAGCGACTCGCAACTATCTGAGGATCGTCTTGGATCTGAAGAACAGAGCGGATAGAGCTAAGTAAGACTAACGAGGTTTTTTATTAGGAGTCAGTCTTGGTATTGTTGTTATCTGAGACTTTTTATTATTATTGTTTAAATATATTGGGTTTGATCATTTGGCTGGCCGTTCACAGAGTTGGAAATTTAATATCGGCGACTGTGGTTAATTCCTGTTTAATAACTCTCAGTCATAACATTTTTTTAGCTGTGGCTGGGCTGGGAGCGCCTTTGAGTAGGTTTATTGAAGAGGCGCTATATAGATTCTCGAAATGAATGAATGAATGAATAACAAAGTTGATTTGCGTCACCCTCCTCCGTTGTCCAGGCTTGGGACTGGCACTGCACGAGTGCGAGCAAAGGATTGACGTTCAGCATCAGTGGTTTGATCAGTTGCGGAGACAGGACTTCGAAAGTGGTGGTGGTGGGGTGTTGGTGGTGGTGGTGGTGATGGTGGTGGCGGCGGCGGTAGTGGTGGCGGTGGTGGTGATGGTGGCGGCGGCGGTAGTGGTGGCGGCGGTGGTGGTGGTGATGGTGGCGGCGGCGGTGGCGGTAGTGGTGGTGGTGGTGATGGTGGCAATGGTGGTGGTGGTAGTGGTGGTGGTGGTGGCAGCAGTAGTGGTGGTGGCGGTGATAGTGGTGATGGTGGTGGTGGTAGTGGTGGTGGTGGTGGCGGCGGCGGCGGTAGTGGTGGTGATGGTAGTGGTGGTGGTGGCGGTGGTGGTGGTGGCGTTGATGTGATAATGACGATAATTTACATGGCATTATTATAATATAATTATGATGATCGTAATGATGACGATTGTGTCATCATTGTGATGATATTTATGATGGTGATGATGTAGCGAGGATGGCATGGGTGATGATTATGTGATTGTGGTTACAACACTTAGGATTATTGCAAACAATTAAAAGCACAATGAACGTGAGACTTCTGGTGTCAATTGAAAAGCATCATCATCGATCTGTGTTCACTGATTCTGTTATTTCTTTTGTTCAGAATGTCGGCCGATGACATTCTTCGTATTGCCCAGCGTATCGTGATGCTTCTGAACGAGGCACGTGGCGCCCAATCTGCTGCTGAAACTGCCATCACAAATGCTCGCTTTGACATCACAGACACGGAATCGGATCTAGAAGAGGTAGGCACAGCAGCGTTTGTATTCTCTACCCTGCGTTTTAGACAGAGTAAATCTTCTTTATGAACGCCAGAGATAATAATATGTATGTATGTATACAGTGCCTAAAGTGTGGAAAAATAAGTGCCTGGACGCCCATTACCTTTCAAAAGAAGTGCCTGGACGCCCTTACCTTTTCACACTGTGATGGCCAATAAGTGGAGTGCATGGACGCCGTCCATGACCATCCAGCCACACTTTGAGCCCTGTATGAATATATATTTTTAATAATTAATCTTCGTTTACTTATACAAATCAGGGTGACACACCGCACCCAGTTACATGTCATGCACTTTAAAAGTAAACAGCAAAATAATGTGAAGACAACAATGTCATTAATGGGTGTCAAAGAGAACCCTCGGAATAAAGTTTCTAACATCTTTAACTGGTAGAACAAAAGGGTGTGGTCTAGGTCGCAAGTTATAGGTTGTTTTTGCAAGAGGTGGAAAAAGATTCCTCAGGACATGATTGACATTTAGCATTATATTATGAAGCAGCCCAGCATCAGCTCCAGCAACTAATTTCTCAATGTTCGGGAACATCGTGGAAAGGAATCCCAGTCGTCGCATCCGATTCAACATTCGTTCTATAATAGCAGTTTAATAATAATTATTGTCTACCTACTTTAGCGATTCTGCAGTGTATTGACGAATGAGATTACATTGCATCAAGTGTTGCTGCTGACATCAAGACACTAGGCATTTTGTACAGTTTTCGAATAAGTGCTCTGGACACTTGTTAGAATGTGATAGGGAGACATTCCAGGGTCTGGCATGCAACTGCAAAAGAGTGCAGAGTGCAACTGCAAGTATAGCCTACAAATATAACAGCAGCTTTCTGACAACAAGACAACATTGTGCAACAGTAGATTTACATTCCGACGGCATGTCACAACAAGACAGCATTGCACAACATTAGGTTTATATTTGTCATTGTATTTTATTATTCTACACCGGAATGTATTGTTTTTAATGCTGTCTTGATGTGGGCAATTAAAACCACTTCACAACAAAGTCATGTTATAAGTCGATTAATAGAATAAGTGCATTTAATTTGGGGATTTGTTAACGCAGCCATGTTGTACCAGCATGTTTCGTTTTACAATGAAACATGCTGTATGAAGTGTATTATGTATACAGTCTCTCTTCTATTGTATTGTATTGTATTGTATTGTATTGTATTGTATTCTGCCACATTGTAATAAACATTAAGAAAGTAAGCATATACTTTGATTTGGAGAGTAGAGACATCCTAGAAATTTATGTCAACAATAGTTTTTGGACACATCGTGTTGGTGATAACCTAGTAAGAATGTACGGATGATGAGACACCAGTGACACCTAGCGAACATTTAATAAGAGATGGTGAACGACTTTTATTGCCTGCGCCATCTGTCGAATGATTACGTACTGACTTCACAAAAACGTTGGATAAGAAAATTAATATCATGAGTAAAGATCCTATGATCCTCGGATTTATCTGACACAGCAATTACTACAATTGTTTGTGGGTCGCCGGTGGTGCAGTGGTGGTTTCGGTGCCTTGCAGCCCGAGGTTCTAGGTTCGAATCCGCCTCAAGCCGCTGTGTAGGGATCCTGAGCAAGTCCTTCACTCGCAATTGCACGTGCGCTTCTGCGTGAAACTCCAATTCAGTGTCTGCGCTGTAGTCAGGAGCGCCTCTGAGTGGTGGAAATCTTGACGGGTGCCATGACAAGTGCTCATGCATACAATTTACATGCATGAAGAGTATAATTAGCATGCCATCAGTAGGCTACAATAGGTTATCGAATTGCCTGTCATTGTCATTTTTGCTGTAGATTGAAAGGCTGATGTTGAATATGGATATCCGGTCGAACTCCACTCTGTACAGAGTCTACGATATGCAAGGTCGAGTTGAGGCCATCAAGCGACAGTTTGCGGAAAATCAGATCAGCGTGGACCGCGCTTCACAGGCAGCGAACGAGGCGGAACGCTACGCCAATGAGGCGGAAGATGTGAGCGGGAGTTCTCGAAATATTAGTTATAGAGTTTTATTGTTGCTTTTGTCATTTTTTTCGTTATTTCTGCTATTGTTATTGGGAATTCCGTTGTAAATTTTTTATGTGCTCTTTTATGTGGGTTTATAATAGTATGATTTGTATTGAAGAAACTATTTTTCTTCAACTTTTTTTATTTTATAGGCAAATTATACTTAGGGTACTGCTCTGAGAATGCTGTTTTTTAAAATTAATATTGATATTATTATTATTTGTTGTATTTTTTTATTGTCCTAGGTAAACTTGATCCCTCAGGGACATCAACATATTATCTTAAAAGATTTGTTTGGAATGGACTCAATTCGTCAGTTGTATTTGTTCATTATTATTATTATCACTATTATTATTACTATTAATATTTGTATTTATCAGCTTAGTTGTTTAAAAGTTTTTAAAAAAAATTCATGTCGTTTTCCCCCAGTTTTTTAGTTTTTATGTTGCTTTATTTATTAATTTCCTGTCTGTTATTATTTTATTTATTTATTTAATGATATTCTTTACACTGTCTCCGTACTTTCAAGGATCGAGCTAACGTGCATCTATGTGATAATTTAACTGTTTAACGTCATCACTTGATAAATAGATTAGCACAGTGGGGCCCCTACAAGAAATTATATTTATAAGAGTTATTTTGATATCAGCTTCTTAGGCCTATATAAGTCAAAATTTTAAGTGCAATATTTAATTTTAATACACAACTGTAGTCTATGCTTACAAAGTTTACCCAGTAATTTTAGATTGCATTAACTTATGTCGATCAGCATGGACTTATGGGGATTTATGTTTGCAATATAATTTGAAAATAATTTTAATACTGTTAATTTTTCTCAATTTCTTATTAGAGTATGGTTAATGGTTATACGAAAAAAGTAACTGTTGTAGGTTAGCATCTTACTTAATTAACTTAATTACTTAATTAACTTAATTACTTAATTAGCTTAATTACTTAATTAACTTAATTACTTAATTAGCTTAATTACTTAATTAACTTAATTACTTAATTAACTTAATTACTTAAATAACTGAATTACTTAGTTAACTTAGTTAGTGTTAGTCTACTGATAAAGTTGTGCTATTTACTGATTACAAATATCAAATTTTAAGCATGAAATACAGTTCATGATGTGATGATGATGGTGCTCTGCCCGAAGGCAGGTTCATTGGCTTTACGCCCCTGGGGATGAGATGAGTGGGGTGGTTTCCCGTTGCCTTCCCCACAGACAATGATGGGTAAGCAACTTGCCCAAGGTCGCTCCGCAGGAGCTTGCGCCCCTGCGTCCCACACGTGCTAGCCCGAGATATCTAAATCTCTGAATGTCAACTCCCAGCCCGGTGCTTGAACCGCAGTCCGTTGCAACCAACAGACGAATGCAGCGCGCGCTTACCGGTGTAGCTAACTAGGCCAGTTCATGATGTAACAACCTCAAATTAGTTTCCGTTTCCGTTTTTTCCTCTTCGTTTGTTTTTAATTCTGTTTCTTCCTTCTTTTTACATCTGTGATTATTATAACTGATGGATTGAGGTGGATTCTCACTGTTCCTGATTCTAAGTCATTAAAGTTGATCGAGAAGCCACATGTAGTAATGATGTTGTTTTACTCGATGTTCAAATAGATTTAATAGGATCAAAACAGTTTGAAATTTGATAGTTTTAAATTTTAAGGATAGCACTGGAGAGAAGTCATTCAGTTGTACAGAGATAGTAGTTGTACAAATATTAACAGTACTGTATGTTATACTCATTTTAGCAGGATTGTGTCATATATTATAATAGTAAACAATTGCTATGACCATATAATAGTAAATAATACAGTATATTATAACAGTTCATGCAATGCGATGATGTAAACAGCAACTAAAAACTATTATCATTTTGTCATTGCAAGAAAAATCTGTGCGATGAATGTGAAAAAAACTGCTCTGTTTGCTTCCCAGAAAGCCAATCAGTTGGAGGTGAAATACACGGACGCATCATTCCAACTCGATTCAAAATACAACGAGACGAAGATCGCCAAAGAGCGAGCGATCCAACTGAAGACGAGAGCCTCTGAAATGTACGAAAGCATCTACAGAAAGTTCACCGTCTTACAAGGTAAAGTCATTTGCGTTTTAATTGTTGCATTGACGATTATGCCTAGGCTAAATTCCACCGCATTTTTTAAGTATCTAAAATCCTACTTTTTTAGCTGTGGCTGGGCTGGGAGCGCCTCTGAGTAGATTTCCTGAAGAGGTGCTATATCAATTCTCGAAATGAATGAATGAATGATTTGCAGTGATAAGAAGTTAGAGTTTGACTTGAGAATTAGGCGCATATGCTATTGTCTAGCAGTCCTTAGTCTTGGAAGGGTTCTAAAGCGCAATTTTACTTTGACCTTTAGAAGTATAATTATTAAACTTTTTAGCGGGGTGTAAACCCGTCAGCTTCGCGCTTTCTCAGTTGCAGGTCCTTTTGTTTGGAATTATCTCCCGTTTGAGATATGCAACCTCGTATGGGTTGACCCATCAGCACTATATAGGATCCTGAAGACTTATTTGTATCAAGGTGGTTTGACTGGGAGCGTCTCTGTGTAGGCTTCTAGAAGGATGCTATGTAAAATTCCAGAAATGAATGAATGAATAATAATTGTTTTGCTTTCTGTGCATTAAAAGTGCAATCGCATTTAATAGCAACTTCGTGCAAAAAGTATTAAAGAGATTTATTGAATTTTAACGACTCTTGCTGCGAGAAGCACTTTATAGATGGTCAGATACAATGCAATACAATACAATACAATACAATACAAAATGGACCACTGGTTGTATGCAGACTGGGAGAGAACTTTCCTGGACCGTGAATCTGGTCTGCAGAATATCTTAGTCCAAATCACCGGGAAGAACACTGACATGGTCTTGCTCGTGCAGGATATCATAGACGCTGCGAACCACCTACGTACCTGTGGCACCGCGTAGCGAATGTATGGGTAACAGCTTTGTGTTGCCAGCTGCCTTCTAGAATAAGCCGTTTGATGTGGCTTTTCGTTGTTAAAAGCATTGCGGTTTTGTTTTTGTTAACCGCCTTACACGTTATTGTAGTGTTTGCTATAATTATGTCTGCTTTGCCTGGTTAATTAAAGTGTTGGAATTTCCCACAATTCCTTTTGATTATTTTTATATATAAGAAGATTTGCTTGCTGTTTAAGTTTTGGATTAAGTGTTTGTTTGTTCTGTTTTGAAGTTTTGCTCATGTGGTTTGTAGCCTACATTTTGCGGCACATTTTTAAATTTGTGTTGTCGTTCTGTTTAGCTTTGTTTTGATTTGTTTTAATTCCTCCTTGGTTCACTTCACTAGTGTTTTTTAAAAATAATTTAGTGCTTTGTGTGCTTCACTAATTTATACATTTATACAGCTTTTGTTTTTTAGCTGCATTGTTCCTGATTATTCAATTGCACCACTAATCTCTAGAAGTATAAAAATCGATACTAACCTTAGAAATATTGTGATGATTATCAACGTTGATTTGATTACCGGTACATAGGCCTACTACTGTGAGCCAGTTTTCAGCATGAAGATTATATCCACTAATGCACCAGCTGTAGTTTATTAAAGTGTGCAGTTTTTGATGTAAATCATTTCTATAATAGTGAAACACAGTTTGAAAAGTAGAAGTCCGGTTTACTCAATTCAAATAAAATCTTTATTGAAACTTTTGCCGATAATAATTATTTGAGGTTATGAGAGGCCTTTCTGAAATTGGTCGGCATATGGAAAGACCTAGAACCAAGGCATTGTGTCTGTCGTGTAAGGTCAGAGAGGAGTTTTTACGTTTTAATTAAATAAGGTAAAAGTTTTTCTATCAAGTATGCTCTTAGTCATTGAGTATGTAAGCAGGGTATCGGTTTATAACATGTATTTAACGACGCCGTCATTTCGACGATGATTGGCGTTAGCAGTTTCACTTATTTACTTCTTTCATAAACTGAACAATTCTGAAGCTGCAGGCTACCACTTTTGCCAACGCCTTGTTCCGTTGCATGCTCCGCTGTACTGCCCATCAGAGAGCGTGCACATGAAGGTTTCTCTTCCCGTTTGTTTGAGTCCCTCCCCACAGGCACTGCTGATGATGATAATTGTGGAATCATGTTTTTCTCATCTACGCAGATCGAAATGCCGTCGTTTTAAGTGTAGAGTTGACGCAGTGCAGGTGGCAGGTGACTTTCTTCAGCACCCGTTAATGGCGTTCGCTCACCTCTGCCACCTCAGCCCGCGCTTCCCCTCCCCTACCTCTCTTTATCTCAGAGATCACCAAAGGAACACGGGCAGCAGCATCGCTCTGGTACTTTGCCCCTAAGGCAAGCGCTAGCTCGCTCTGTGGGAGCTCGAAATGCTGAATAGATCGCGGATCACTTGGCTACCCCCGGGGTGCTCAGAAAATATCTTTTACCTGAGCATGGTAGGGTAAATTGAGTATAGGTCCACACGTGGTATAAGGGGCGGTATGTACAAGACACGGCATAAGGCTATCGATGTTTAGTGCCTAAACGCGACTTAGTAATTCCCGATATAGCCATTGGAATGTATCCGTATGCACGAAACAAAATAGCAGACAGAATAACTAAGCTACACATTCCTTGTAGCCGACGATGCATGACGCTTGCTCTTCCCCCCATTCAATAAGTTATAGCTGAGCGCGCATGCGTGAAAGATATTTATATGCGATTGTGTGTCAGCGTGGTGTAAGCAGAATCAGACCTAAAGCGGCCCGTAGGGAAATATCGAACGGCTGCCTATTGTTCGCGCTGTCCAGCTAGAGTCGGCCGTCTATTGTTCACAATGGGAGTAGCCGGCCAACTCCTACCTCGGGTTTGGCATAACGTTATACCTAGCACAGCTCGCTAAGCTCGAGCCATGCATACCGAATTAACACACTTCTCCCGCATAGACGATATTTAAGCCATATATAAGACTTAAGCCCTTATGTACATACGGGCCAAGGTGAGTACATGTTTGTTTTGTTGCCTATACTGCACTCCTCTGGAAGCTTCCTAAAATAATCGCCAAGGGTTTTATGCTCTTTTGACCAAGTGTTAGCGTAACTCATTGAGTTAGAGCGACTTGTCGTCAAAGGATTTTTGATAACTCCATAGGAACTCTACTTACTCGATGTCACTCGATGCGCTGCGGTGATTAGGATCGACGACGGTTTGCGGGCAGAAAACACGGTCGTCGTCGCAGCTGGTCTGATACTTCAGTGACTTGAAAGGAACTCCCGGTCTATAGCTGTTCTAGGTTTAAATGCAGTTAGGCTTTTTTTAATCAGTTCTCTTGCTCGACAGAATTCTTTTTTCTTGAGGTTGATGCGTAGGTCAACAGGAACAATGACAACATGTAATTATCTATCTATCTCTCTATCGTCCGTGAATCTGCTCGGCCGTTTAATGTCATCTGATCAAATCTAATCTGACTTTTTTAGAGGATTTATGTTTTTGTCAGTGTGTTGTGATCTCTACGTCTTTCTGTCTGACTGTCTCTTAGTCTGTCTGTTGTCTTTTAGTCTGTATATATATATATATGTGTGTGTGTGTGTGTGTGTGTGTGTGTGTGTGTGTGTGTGTGTGTGTGTGTGTGTGTGTGTGT
>OX457042.1:14251052-14266052 GCA_949752735.1 Lumbricus terrestris
AGAAGAACATTAGAACTAAAGAAGAACATTAGAACTAAAGAAGAAAATTACTGTATTTGCAACTTGGATATGTTGACTTGCAGTACTTAATGTGAAACGCATTTCTAAATTCTGAGCTTTTGTTGTTTTTTCAAGCAGCAGTTGCGTCCAAAAGTCCGTTTGATTGGGTAGCCATTTTTCCATTATTCCAATGAACCACATTGGCTGCCATGAAATAACTGCTACTGTGTGGATGTCTGTGGCAATTGTTGTGGCTGTTGTGGCCGATGTCACTTTCGTTGTTTGTAATAAACGCATGTTTGTCACAATTTAATGATGTGAAAGCTGGAAGCCATTTGAAGGAGTAGAAAAATAATTTCCTAGATAGTTACAAGCACTTGAGGTTTGTGATGGAATGTTGTTTGTAAACACGAAAAGTAGTTATCTTTTGTTAGAATTAATGGTGCTATATAAATGTTCTATTATATTTACATTGATCTGACCTGTGACGTAATCCGTGTGCCTTGGACTTTAGAATTGTTTACTATAATTTTCCGAAAGACTATTATTAGATTTCCATGTCTGCGTCATGAGACATGGAATGTGGTCAGAATGCTGATTGGCACAACTTGTCTGGTATGAATCTCAATGCAACATGTGAAATTGACAATTCATGGCTTGTTTAAAATAATAATAATTAAAACTAATGCACATGTGCTTTTTAATCACTTGCTTCAGTCCGCCTGTTTGTCCCTTACTTTGTTCGAGGTACTCTGAAATGACTGATTGACTGACTGGTTGACTGACTGACTGACTGGTTGACTGACTGGTTGACTGACTGGTTGACTAGTTTACTGACTGACTGGTTGACTAGTTTACTGGCTGACTGGTTGACAGTTGACTGACTGGTTGACTGGTTGACTGTTGACTGACTGGTTGACTGGTTGACTGACTGACTGATTGACTAGTTGACTGACTGACTGATTGACTAGTTGACTGACTGACTGGTTGACTAGTTGACTGACTGACTGATTGGTTGACTAGTTGACTGACTGAATGACTTTGTGAATGATCAGTGACTTTACTGACTGGCTGACCGACTTCGTGAATTCTTAATTATATGACTGAATTGTTGACTGACCGAATAATCAATGAATATACTGACTCACTGATTGACTGACATGCTGAGCAAATGATCTGCCAACTGACTCACTCACTCACTTACTCACTCACTCGCTCACTCACTCACTCACTCACTCACTCACTCACTAACTGATTTATGAGTTGCTTAACTGACAGCTCACTAAGATTGATCTAATGAGAGAATTTGTGAGCATTGGTAAAATTTGATTTCTTTAGATATGTTCTGCATGATTTCATTTGTCAGAGAAGTCACAAATTGGATGATTTTGTTTGTTTACATGAATTCGTGACCAAATGAATTGTTCTTTTCAGTCTTGCTGAATTTCTTTGTAGATTCATAGGGTTATCGTTTATCTGTTGTGTTCAATGTAATATACTAATTTTAGTATTCTCTAGCACAATGTTCTTTAAACAGATATAGCTGCTGTACTGTTTAGAAGAAAGTGATTGAAAATCATTTTTATGCAATAATTTGAACGTTTATTTGCAAACAGCTTGAAAATTAACTTATGTCGCATTAGTGAAATTAGTAGTTGTAGAATTTTTTGTCATTACAAAAGTATAGTAGTTAATGTTGTAACTGATGTTTTGAAAATGTTGTCATCACTAGTATTTTGCTGCAATACACTTGGGCATTTAATATAATTGAACGGAGTATACACGGCTATTATAGTTAGAGGTTGGCTAGCCCTAGAAGTCGATTTCTCTTCACGACTGAAGCACAAAAATTAATGATCAACCCTAGTTTTGGATTGGAAAGTGACTTCCAGTCAGCCATTTGCATGGTAAAGTAACTCCCAGTCACTCGTTTCTGTAGGAAAGCAACTTTGCATGTAAAAGTAACTTCGAGTCTAAAATTAGATTATATTAAGTAATTTGGATTTGTTGAGGGCCGTTTGCAGTCGAGAAAGTTTTTGTTTCATAGTATCTAAGGAATCTCTGTATCATCGTATCTAAAGCACAATATAGTCGATGCAATTTCGATGTGCATAACGGATAGGTGCATAATTTACTTATAAATATGCATAGAAGCTGCATGGTTGGCCCGTTTAATAAATTATGTCAATGGAAGAAAACTCTGGGTATAGGCCTTCTGATTATTGCATAATTTTGCAGAATTCTGCTTATGTGCATCGCCGATTAAAGGCTCATTGTGCATTCCTGTGCGAATATCAGCACCGCTTAATTGCATAAGCAGCTTAGAACATTCTGGTCACTAATGTGGTTCGCCGTGGACAGCAAATGTCTACACGGCGGCGGAACGGTCTCCCTTATATCTGCTCTGTGGTCCTGATAAATACTTCTGTAGTCGTCAGCGCTCGTGAATAAGCTGGTGCCCTGCGCTTGGCTTTCGAATGGCGCTATAGAAATTTGGAGATTACGGCTATTACGCTCATTGCATGTAATGTTCCATCTCTTGGTATTTAGTACATCACTGTACATGTAATGTATCAATACATTTAGCCAATGATAGGCGTATACATTACACAGGACATGTGAACTTCAGAATCTGTCATTTGTCAATAATTGCGTTACGTTCAAGGCAGTCCCATTTCTGTGCGGGAAACTGAACCGCAGAACCTATATACACCTCACTTTAATGTGCTGGCATCAACTGTTACAGTATGATTAGGTTTTTGATTAAACTTATGTGTAACCTATACGTACTGAATAGGCTGAATGGGCTAACCACATAACCAATTAGCAAACAATAATTAATGAATAATTTATTGATTTTAAGTTGCTTCAGTGCATGAGAGCGTAATTGCTGTAAAGCGTTAGGCTAGAGTTAGGCTGTTGCTTTTGGTACTTAGTTACTGTACGCGGTACTTAGTTACTGTATCATCGTAACCGTATCTCGACATTTACGATGTTTATACACAACAACAATGGACGATTTGTTGAACAGTTGTTTGAGTTAGCAAAACCAATAAACTTTAACGTTACGTCAGTTTGTAATCTGTGCGAAGGCATTTAGCAGTTATAATAGTAGCTTCTATACTGCCAAAAATCTAATGCGCAGTGGTATCGGTGATGATGACGATGATGATGATGACGACGACGATGATGATGATGATGATGATGATGATGACGATGACGACGACGACGACGACGACGATGATGATGATGATGATGATGATGATGATGATGATGATGATAAAGGTAAAAACGATGATGTCGACATGGGCGTCCGCAGGAATTTTTTTAAGGGGGCGCAAACTTTTCAATGGTTTTCTCAGGAACTAAACAAGGTATCAAATGGGCTATAGAGTCAAAGTAATGACGACAATTTCTATGGCGCCATAACACAGCCATGGATTAGGGCGCCTTGACGATGACAAATGCACATAGGCCTACAGAGACAAGCGATCGACGGACTCTATAGACACAGCTACATACGGCGCCAAGAGAACCGCACCTGTCCCACCACCACCATCGCGGTCCATCGCCATCACCACCACAAAGGCAACCGATCATTCCACCTTCAACGCTCGTTTCCTCGGTGCTTGCGCCCCCTCGCTCCTGTAGCGCGGACCCCAGCATGCGAAAAAAGTCATAGTCAGCTTCCAACTTGAATAAAGAGTTTGCGCAAAGATTCCCTTCCTCTACGTCCCTCCCTCAAAGTAGGCCTAGGCCCGATACGAGTAAACCTGTATACCTTCCCAGTCGAAGGCGGAATCGGTTTCGTTCGTGGACAGTAAAACGATACACGTTAAACGGCTATTTAGACTTCCTTCAGCGCTCAGTTTCAACAGAGCGTACGCGTAATAGGCTACCACGAAAGAAAGCAGGTTTGAATGCAACAGAAACGTTAGTCCCTTTTCGTCCTTAAAGTGGCCGACAACAGAACGCCTGGCCGAGCGAAAAACAAACGACTATCTGTTCGAAGATCTGTTCGTAGGGCTATCAAGTTTCTTCTATATACCCTCGATGCAGTCGACCCTCAACAGTTAGGCCTATACGAAATTTTCCTATTATTTCGTCTCCTCCGTCCCTGTGATATATTGCCCGACTGACTCACAACGTGTAGTAGACGAAGTTACAGTTTAACGAACCTTGTGACAACTCAGATAAATTATGGATTAGCATTCTTCTTTCATCCATGCAGGGGGGTATGTTTAGATGGTGTGGCGGAACATGTGCCAGCTGGCGTCTAAAGGAAGAAGCTGATTATTTGGAGACTGTCGCTCTAGTCAACTTCAGCCAGTGTCAAATATGCTTATATATAGTTATGCAAATGCATATATACATGTATAAATATATATATATATACATACATATATATCATTCTCACTATAGTATAGGCGGTTCTTCAGCGGATCTGTTATCTCGCATTGATCGGCTAAAAGGGCATAATTATGATGCCAATTACTTCGCTATTAGCGGACACGAGTGAATTCATTTCCCGTATTGGAGTATAGACAATATGAATCTCTGTATTACAAAGAGAGAACTCTATATGCTGAATTTCCACAAATTGGTTGCACCTAAGCGAAGCAGCCTAGTCTAACTTTTGGAGTGTATCGTATTTTTACGGTCGGTGCACTATAGACTATAGTACCTTACTATAGTTAATCTTGAGCTTCCTATATTAATTTTAAATAGTTGCTTATAGATTGTAGTGTTTTCCGATAATCAAGAAGGGAAGCGTACTGTAATAATCATAATAATCAACATTTCTCTGCAAATACGCGCAGAATTCAGGGGGGCGCACATGCGCCCCTTGCGCCCCCCTCCGGACGCCCATGGATGTCGATGTGGAAGAAGTTATTGATCATCTCTGAAATTCTCGATGCGTCTCGGAAGTCTGCAGAGGCAAAAATTTCGAACTCGCCAAGTATTACGTCGGTATGCTAAGTGGACTAATTATCGAACCTACAAAGTCTCTGAGTGCGAGAGACTGGTGGACCGACAGACAGACAGACAGACGGTCTGACTGACTGGCTGGTTGGCTGACTGACTGACTGACTGGCTGGCTGGCTGGTTGGCTGGCTGGCTGTCTGACTGACTGACTGACTGACTGACTGACTGACTGACTGACTGACTGACTGACTGACTGACTGACTGACTGACTGACTGACTGACTGACTGACTGACTGACTGACTGACTGGAAGACAGACAGTCTGTTGTGACTTACACGCTGACTGCCTGACTGACAATGGATGTGTGCGCAGCCATTCTCACTAAGAATGCCGAGATCGATGTCGTCATTGAAAGAGAGAGCGAGCGAGAGATGGAGGGGTAGTGTTAGGACTGATCATAATTACCGTATTATGTCGTCGGCGTGTGATGATCGCGTGCATCGAAGTGTTAATACGATTATCGTGGGATGACGATGGCGACGATGGCGAGCCTAACCATTACCGTATATGCACACATAAAAGGCCAAGAGGGGATTAGGCGTTGACGACCCTGCGAGGCTTCCTTTTGAGAGAGGGTCTCTCGTCTCTGCCTCTGCTACTCGCACACACATCGTCCCTTCATGTATTGCACGCAATATAATTACTCCATCTTGTGAACTACACGCACACTATACGCTTATATCTATTATTATAGGTCGCTGAGGCTTCCTGTATAATAGAACGCAGCGTTTTAAACGCAATGCATAACAGGTCGACAGAGGGGGTGTGTTTGTAAGGAGGAACACCGTGGCTCACCCCATCATCCCCCCTCCCTCACCCAGCAGACGATCCATGATTATTCGCGGGAACGGTTCCTTTTGAAGCGCATTTTGCGCTTCAGTGTGGCCATGCATGTACTGTACGGATGCCTTATCAAGAGCTGTTTGAGCGAGCGAGCGAGCGAGCGCAGATATAAGAGCGAACTGCAGGCCAGTGTGTGTGTGTATATAATTAATTTATATATATTTGTATATTATATGCGTGTATATATGTATATATATATATATATGTGTGTATCAGCGTATGTATTGTGTATGTGTTTCCGCGATAGAGCAATGGATGATCAAACGACTTGTGGAACAAAATGTCTGCCCATGCATGCAGATTGCATATATATATATGCATATATATATATATATATATATATACGTCGACCGTCTGTATGTGCAAGCTATGTGTCCGTCCGTCCGTCTCTTCGCTTCCGTCTGTCTGCATGTCTGCCTGTGTTTGTCTGTCATTTCAATGTATATACTGCTATCTGCCTCTGTCTGTCTCCCTGTCTGTCTGTGTCTGTATATCTATATCTGTCTGTCTCTGTCTGTCTCTCTGTCTGTCTCTCTCTTCCTCTCTTCCTCTGTCTCTGTTTCTATGCCTCTCCCTCTTTGTACACGCCCACTCAACTGCTTGTCTGTCTGCCTGCCTGCCTGCCTGCCTGCCTGCCCAGTGTGAGAATTGTGGAAAAATAACTGGGGGGGTTGGCCTATGATAAACTTGGAATTGGGGTGTGAAAAACAGATTTTACTATGGGGCACTAAGAAAGACTGGGGGGGTTGAAACCCCCCAACCCCCCCGGCAATTCTCACCCTGTGCAGCCTGCCTGCCTGCCTGCCTGCCTGCCTGCCTGCCTGCCTGCCTGCCTGCCTGCCTGCCTGCCTGCCTGCCTGCCTGCCTGCCTGCCTGCCTGCCTGCCCATGGGTGCCCGCACATAGTGGCAAGAGGAGCACTTGCCAGCCCGGCAATATATTGACACCTACATTTTGTTCACGTTCCAGGGTTTTAGCCTTCATATCATCTCAAATCGATTTGTTTATCATTGTCTCTTGCACTCTGAGTTGCAAATCAAATGTGATGTTTAATTTTTATTCTGTTTTTTCGGCATTCACTCGAGCATGCACGTGAACTCTCAAAGAGGAAGTGCTGCAGGGCAAGTCCCTCATTCACTTTATATTGCGCTTCACCATCGATGTTCAGTCACTTGTGAAGGACTGCATGAATGCATGGCAAGAGAACCAATTGAGTGCACATTATTAATGGAAGCTGCAGTATATGCAATATAGGTTGATTTGAAGGCTTAAGTTTTGCAGTGGAATTATTGATCCAATGAAGTGCGTTTAAGATGACAGAATCTGATTGGCCATTTCATAAATATGCACCGTATCAATATTGACCTATGACCCATGCGATTACTATACGGAAACCGCAAGGTCCTTTGTTCCTCCCGCTACACCCAAGTGAAGCGCCGCGTGCAAAAGGTTTTGCACCGTACGGAAACGGGCTTGCATGCGGTAAGCCTATAGAAAAGGCTACATGTAAACTGTGTGTGCATGTTAGCGTAACAATGGAACTGCCTGAATATTATTTGCCCATGGTCCAAAAGGCCACGTTTAAAAGGCTGTAACGTCTCCTATGTGCGCGCCCTCAACGTCACTCTGCTTGAGCCTCGCTCGTTGGCTGTGCTTTTGTGACCTCTCGCTCTTTTGTACTTGAGCGGTGGATGATCATATTGTCGTCTGTCGAGCTTCTAATTGTTTCCACGGCTTAAAAGTGGTTTGTGGTGAGGCAGAGACTCAGAGACCGACCGCCTGAACAGCATGCACCATGCCACTTCGAGCCCTCTCTCGCCGACAGTACTATAGGGCCAACGCCGCTTCGCTTTGGATTGTAACTAGAAGGAGGGGAATTAAGCCTGGCAACTAATCGATAATTAGGACATGACCGCTGTTAGTTGACGGTCTTCAAAGTCGCGTGGACACAGTTTGTCTGGTGATGAAGTACAACCGCGTATAAGCTGTTCGAGCGTACGGCCTTTTGTTCTGGTCACAAGAAAAGCTACACTATTGTTTGGCTGCAGACTCGTTGTCCACCTTCCGTGCGGACGGTTCTTATAACCGTATAAGCGCCCTAATCCATCCATGTTTGTATCTACTGCCATCAGACCTGCTCTGAAAAGGATGTTTGGCTGTAGGGGTGGGGAGGGGGGGCGTTGGTCTTTGAGGAATCAGATGAATGAACGAAACGAGCGTGTTAGAAACGTTTTTAAATCCTCATGACGGTTAATCGATACAATTATATCGGATGATTGTCGCAACCCCCGTTGTCCGTGTAATTCCGCATATCCATCAAAGTTTCATATAATAACAAGGGATAGAAAATTTAACGAGGCAATTAATTTGTCGTGCACAAATTAAGGTACATGTAAAGTAATGTAGCGTAAAGATTGGTAATCATCTGCAGAAACCCTCGCGCCTTCTGAAGAGGAAATTGAGAACAAATCCTGATGACTATTAAGACCGCGCCCTTCTTTATAGCTCAACGGGAGATGGCGATGCTTATATGGCGTATAGCGGACAACTCACGCCTGCCTGCCTGCCTGCCTGCCTGCCTACCTGCCTGCCTACCTGCCTGCCTGCCTGCCTACCTGCCTGCCTACCTACCTGCCTACCTGCCTGCCTGCCTGCCTGCCTGCTTACCTGCCTGCCTGCCTACCTGCCAGCCTGCCTGCCTGCCTGCCTACCTGCCTGCCTGCCTGCCTGCCTGCCTGCCTGCCTGCCTGCCTGCCTGCCTGCCTGCCTGCCTGCCTGCCTGCCTGCCTGCCTGCCTGCCTGCCTGCCTGCCTGCCTGCCTGCCTGCCTACCTGCCTGCCTGCTTAGATCTACATAGTTTTATCGATGACCTGTCGTGGCTCTTCACAACAACGACTAATGATCGAATATGATTAGTCTATAAAGGCGTTTGGCAAACGTTCGCCGCCGTCAGATCATAAAAGCCGTTTGGTGAGGAGGCATCCCGCGTCGATCGGCGGGGTAATCACATCCCTCCCAGGGAGCAGAACCGTGAAGATTAGAAATTTCGTCGATGCGGGGCCCCGTGTATATACGAGGAGCGCCGCAGCACGTCGGACGATCGAAGCAGGGAGCTCTCGGGGGCATCCCCCCCCCCCGTCGGGACTGGCTCAATGTAAACAGCGATGGCGGACGGATGGTCGACCGACGAAATGCCAATAACTCTTAAGATCTCATCACGAGGGAACAGAGGGGCAAGGTGATGCGTTGCTAATTGAAGGCAACGACTGATTGGGGGAACCCGGTGTTTTGTGAACTGCGACTGCATGATTGGGGGAACCCGGTGTTTGGTGAACTGCACGCTGCGTTAATTGGCGGCTTTGGCGACGAAGGGTTAAACCGTGTCGTTGAAATGGATTTCCATCCGGGTTACCATAGGATCGGGCAGGGGGGGGTGAAAAGGTGGGGTTAACATCAATAGTTAAGGGAGGCTTTGTTTTCTGTGGAAGGCTTGGAGAGCAAAGAGATGGAGAGAGAACGATATATAGCTGAGACTGGCTCGCTTATAGTTACATCTACATATGTGGGACAGAGAGACAGAGAAACAGAGACAGAGACAAGGACAGATACAGATAAAGAGACAGAGATGGAGAGACAGAGAAAGAGAAATATGCAGAGACAGATAGAAAGAGAGACAGATAGACAGAGAGACAGAGAGACAGAGATTGCCAGACACACAGACAGACAGAGACAGACAGAGACAGAAACACACACACACACACGCACTCAAAGATAAAGAAACGCATGCATTGAAAGCATGCCTCCACCATGTGCACAAAATCTTCGACCACTCTCCATTCCATCTCTTGATGACCATGCAATGGAGTCATTGGTGCTGCAGCAGCTGATGAATGGGTGGGGTGGTAATTAATCCCTTTCACCATCCATCCCCCGATGATTATTGAAGCAGAACAAACAATGACCATATGGTTGGTTGATGCGACCGACTGCTGCAGACGCTGCTCATCAGTGAT
This sequence comes from Lumbricus terrestris, assembly GCA_949752735.1. Classification (NCBI taxonomy): domain Eukaryota; kingdom Metazoa; phylum Annelida; class Clitellata; order Crassiclitellata; family Lumbricidae; genus Lumbricus; species Lumbricus terrestris. Next base: position 14,260,894 of record OX457042.1, read on the forward strand.
CACCATCTTCCTCTTTGCTCATCCCGACCTCAAACGGGCGCTATATTATTAGTCGATTGGATCGCTATTTATGTCGCATATGTGTGGGACACACACTCTGCCGTCAAACGCAAGGTTTTACTTAATTTTGAAAGCACAAAATTATTTGGAGTTAATGTAAGTCACAGCGTATTATATACAGGGTGGACAAAAAAAGACCCCCAGGTTTTTTGTCAATATTTTGGCCAGAAGTAAGAATTTTGAAATGAAATTTTACAGGCTTAAAGACAATTCATATTTACACATGATGGCCATATTTCATCAAAATATTTTGAACACAACAAAAGTTACACTACTTTTAGTGAGGCCACCCCCCGTTTTTTGACGATTCAAAAACGAAATGCAGCAAAAAATAGGTTTTTTGCCAATATCATAGCCAAAAGTAAGAATTTCGAAATGAAATTTTACAGGCTCAAAGACAATTCATATTTACACACGATGGCCATATATCATCAAAATATTTAAAACAGAACAAAAGTTATACCACTTTTAGTGAGGCCACCTACCGTTTTTGACAATTCAAAGACGAAACGAACAAAAAGTAACAAAAACACGATTTTATTAGCCTCATCTCAAATAACTGTTGTCAAATGAAATTGGTAGTGCTTCACAGCTTGTGTTCAATGTGCCCACCACCCCTGCCAAAACTTCTTTTGAGTCTCTTTGCAAAGTTCTTGATGGACGTGTTGATTAATCTGATAGATTCCTTTTTTACCAATTTGATTGTCATTCTTGCTAAGTGACTTCTCAGTGACGAGCAGCTACGCTGGTACCACGTTTCTCTTTTAAATAGTAATAATAATGATCATCTGGCAATTTCAAGGCAATTTGATACCAATTATTCGAGATGAGAAAAAAACCGTGTTTTTGTTACTTTTGTTGCGTTTAGTTTTTGAATTGTCAAAAAACGATGGGTGACCTCCCTAAAAGTGGTAACACTTTTGTTCTGTTTGAAATATTTTTATGGAATCTGACCAACATGTGCAGATATGAATTGTCTTTAAGCCTGTAAAATTTCATATCGATATTCTTACTTTTGGTCAAGATATTGGCCAGAATAATTAGATTGGTTTTTTTTACTTTTTGTTTCGGCGCGTTTTTGAATCGTCAAAAAACGGTGGGTGGCCTCACTAAAAGTGGTATAACTTTTGTTCTGTTTGAAATGTGTTATTAAAATCTGGCCATCATGTGTAAAAATGAATTGTCTCTAAGCCTGTAAAATTTCATTTCGAAATTCTTACGTCTGGCCAAAATATTGGCAAAAAACCTAGGAGGGTCTTTTTTTGGCCCACCCTGTATATAAAATTATTTATATTGAATTGTCACCCACACGAGTACCAATTAATGTTTCGATGATTTATGCACTATACAAGGGCGGATACAGAAATTTTCGAAGGGGGGGGGCAAAGTCCTACGGAATTACTCATGGGGGGGGGGGCACGTCTACTTTCCGAGCAAAATATATCTGGTCAAAAATAAAGTAATTTCTAAATGGGGGGCATGGCCGGATTGCCCCCCCCTGGATCCGCCCCTGATGCACTACGATGGTTAGTAACTGCATGCAAGATATTCATAAGAAGTTATCTTTAAATTAATTGTTATCCTTAAGAATTAGTGTCGATCAGTGCATATATATAAAGTGTGGAAAAATAAGTACCTGGACGCCCCTTACCCCTCCAAAAGAAGTGCCTGGACGCCCCTTATCTTTCCAGTCTGTGCTCGCCAATAAGTGCAATCTGAACACCGTCCAGCCATGGCTGGACGGTGTTCAGATTTTAAAACAAGTGCATGGACGCCGTCCATGACCGTCCAGGCACACTTTAAACCCTGGTGTCGATCTTTAATTGAGTGATATCCTCAACTACGGTGCCCCAAACGGGACTGCGCGCACTGCAGGTGTGCATGGGACATGCATGCATGCTCTCTAACCGATGTAGCTATATATATACCAACGTATACATATACTTAGTTCTGCTGATTTATTTTGCGATATTCTTGTCCTTGCTCTTCTCGCTATGTATATCTCTTTCCATCTTGTCTTTGTACACGGTTCAATAAGTGCATTCTCTGCTATTAAGATACCATTTTAGACTTGCATCTAATGCATGTAACCACGCGGTCACTTGCCGCAAAATCAGCCCATTACGACAATCGCATTGAGTAAATGCATGTCGTCTACAGACTCTACACACGCATGCAGTATGGTTTATTTCGGAAATTGGTAAAACAACTGCATAAGCTCATATACTGTTTTACTGTATATATATATATATATATATATATATATATATACATACATGTAAATGACTGCTTAATGGTCTATGCCTCCAACCATAGCATCTAGTGCAGTTTTCCAATTTACTACATTATCGTATATGCCGCACATCATGCATGTTAGATGAAGTGTATACATGTATCAACACGAAGATAAATATAAACTTCGAAGCAACATGCTCTGCGCATGCGCTTGTTTTTGAATATATTAAGAATATATATCTACCTTTCCATGGATGGAATCTCCATGCAGCCTCGAGGAAATTAGATGCCATTATTTTGAAACGATTTACTTGTCAACGGAAGACGGACGGTATACGAGAGCGTCGAATCTGCCGGCGTCGGGTCTCTCTTCGGCTGGCTGACCCTGGGGCGCGTCGGGCGCCCTTTGCGCAGGCAGCCACGTGTGTGCGCTACAAGAAATGCTGAAATGCTTGAATGCATGCATGCAGTCGCCTGAAATGTAACGAGAGGATGAACTCATTGACTTTAGATGAATTAAGAGAGAAATTTGGGATGATGACGATTCTGTGGCGTAAATCAGACAGGGGTATTTACGTTGAATTAAGAACACGCACGCAGGCACGCACGCGTACCGACACACACCGACACACACAAACACACATATACACACACATACGCACACCCATGGCCCATATTATATATATATATATATATATATATATATATACATAAACAATGGAGATAAAGAAGAAGGCTGAAGAAGAAGAAATAATAATAATGTAGCGATGACTGTGATAACAGTGTGATCTATGTTTATGTTTTTGCTGCTGCTGCTGCTGTTGCTGATGATGATGATGATGATGCATAGGAGGAGAAATAGAAGGAGGATAAATGCATGGGAGGAGGAATAAGATTATATACTTGTGATAATGATGATGATGCATGCAAGGCGGTGATGATAGCAGTGTGAGAATTGTGGAAAAATAACGGGGGAGGGTTGGACCAAGATTTACTTGGAGCTTGGGTGTGAAAAACAAACTCTACTAAGAAAGAATGTGGTTGAAATCCTCAAACCTCCCCCGCAATTCTCACCCTGCAGGATGACACACACACACACACACACACACACACACATATATATATATACACTGTGTCCCAATAAATCGAGACCCCTTTTTATAATGTGAATAAAACAGGCAAATCTTAATCGATTTTCAAAATTTTTAAACTGTTTTTATCCTGAGATAATTATCTTACACTGATTCAAATATTACGTTTCTGGAATGAATATTGACGTCACAATTACGTCATTAACAGAAGCCAACAAGCACGCACGGGTTGAGCGGTCAAAGCAACTGTTAGATCGGTATCCTGTTCACATGGTAAATTTTATATGGTTCACTGACGAAAAGTTGTTTACCATCGTTACACTAAAGAACAGTCAAAATGGCCGTGTGTATGCGGCCGCCTGAACTCTTAAGAAAAACATCTCAGATGTTTGTTTGCTTCGCACTCGCTCGACATTTAGCCGGTCAGTCATGGTTTCGGTTGGTGTCTCGGCTCTTGGTAAAACACAAATCCACTTCATAGAACCTGGAGTAAAAATAAATGGAGCTTACTACCGGGATTGTTTGATGTCGGAAAAGTTGTTGCCATATATCCGGGAATGTTCGGAATATTACACGTTTCAGCAAGATGGCGCTCCGGCCCACCGAGCGCGTGAAACGGTTGAAATGCTGACAAGGGAGACCCCGGATTTCATACCCCCTAATCTTTGGCCACCAAACAGCCCGGACTTAAACTCGGTCGATTACAAGATTTGGGGAGTAATGCAAGAGAAAGTTTATAAGACAAAGATCAGAGACATTGAAGAACTTCGTGAACGAATCATTAATGCGTGCATGGGAAGAATTTGATCAATTATTGGTTATTGATGCTGCAATTGGCAAATGGCGAACGCGCCTTGAAGCTTGTGTTGAAGCCGAAGGCGGACACTTTGAACATACCTTGTAGTATAATGTTAGTCAAATTTTAAATAAAATTTAACTGAAATTTAGAATTGTGAAATAATATTTAAGGTATATAACGTAGATATTTTAAAAGAAAAAGTTGTGTTCTGTAGGCCTACTTAACATTTGAATTATCTGATGCAAATGACGTAATTGTGACGTCAATATTCATGTCAGAAACTTCATATTTGAATCAGTGTAAGATAATTATCTCAGGATAAAAACACTTTAAAAATTTTGAAAATCGATTAAGATTTGCCTGTTTTATTCACATTATAAAAAGGGGTCTCGATTTATTGGGACACAGTGTATATATATCACATGCATGACACTGTATAGCCTACCTTGCCGGGCGTATACCTTATTTCATCCTAATTTATCTTACTTATGCCTTTATATAGCTCACGATCATCCCTCTTTTAAATACCCATGCAGTTCGTATATACATAAGCATGCACTGATGAATACCTTTGCATATTATGTTTCTTGCAGACCTGGATTGACGACTTATTGACTATCTCATGAGCTTTCCTTGTTCCGTATACACTACCTTAATCTTATAAAACTAGACAATTAGTGTTGGATGCGTGCACATGTCTTTCAGACAGTCTGCAGTCGTCGTGTCTAAGACGCATTTGATGGCATCGAACTTCCGTTGCGTGCATTTCGGTTTTTACCATATAGCTCGGCTCTTCATCGTCCGCTCCACCCCCACCACCACCTCCACCACCTCCACCACCACCTCCACCACCACCTCTGTACATCTCCATCACCACCGCTGCGAGTTCGATTGATTCAGGGCGTTTAATCGAACGAGAGAGGAGGGGGGAACGTGGTGCCCAGCGTGACCAGCGAAAATAAGGCATCGCCGGG
>OX457042.1:14271052-14398552 GCA_949752735.1 Lumbricus terrestris
TAATGATGATGATGATGATGATGATAATAATAATATTAATAATAATAATAATAATAATAATAATAATAATAATAATAATAATAATAATAATAATAATCTGCATTAGCACTACAATGCCATCGTTTTTCGTGGTACTTTTAATAATGTTGCGGAGGACGAGGCCTGAATTTCTAGACATTGAATAACAGCTCCAAGCATAATTTTTTGAAATCCCGAGGGATTCTAGGTACCTCGGGTAAAAAAGAAATAACTACGTCGGTAGTTATAAGTACGCCTGATTTTATCAGAGAGCTAGGGAAACGATTAACTCTAATCACCGGAGACCATATATAAGGAGACCTGCTACTTCTTCCAGCGCCTCTCTTCTACCATTCAGCGCTTCAATGCGGTTGCCTTCAGGGAACTTTTACTCAGCAAACTCTTGACGAAGATGAGGCCGTTCCAGAGTTACACCATTCCCATCTCCGGATATTGTTTTGAGCACCTGAGGGATCATAAATACCTCGGGCAAAAAAAATAGTCAAAATTTACACGTCGAATTAAGTAAGACGGCCAATCGGCCATACCGCTACAAGGCCCTCGCAAACAGCTAACTGCGGGATAAGCATGCAGTAGGGCTAGACTATAGAACCCTATGTATACTGCATGGAGGCCTGTATAAGCTTGAGCTCTTAAATATCTTATTTTGATATCCCACCTGTTTTCCGCCTCTGTCTGCACGAGTGACTGCAGCGCATAAAAGGCACTTGTACTGAAGACGAGACTTGCAGCAAATCCTCTGCAATCCGAGCAATTAGCGACAGTCAGTCTCGCAGTTATACACACTGTATAAAGTGTATAAATACACCACCTATATGTATAGATGGTTTGGTCGAGAACAGCAAATACCAACAGCTAACAAGATAAGCTCAATAATGATCGACAAGAAGCAGCGGCGTGTTCACGGGCATGACCCGTCGCTTTTTGCAGTCAACACAAAAACTGCAATGATATCATCATAATAGGACGACGACGACGACGACGATAGCCATTGTTGTCGTAGGGGTCTGTCGCATTGTGGAAGAGCAGGCGGAGGGAGGCCCATCGCTGAATAGATTCTCCTAATCACTTCTGCCGTCCTCTTCTTCTTCTTCTTCTCCTCCCTCTGATTCTTCGCTGGGTCGAACTTCGATGCGCTCTTGGCGTTCTGCAGCGCTCAATCAAAAGCTCGACGCGTAATTAGCGGACAGATCTTTGTCGCCCCGCGTGGCTCAAGGGTGCTTCGACCCGGCCTAAGAAGCCTCATTAGTCCGCCGTCGCCCCCCATCTTCACTGCATCCCTGCATCGACGCCCGAGACCCGGCTGACTATACAATGACGAGGACGACGACGAAAACCCTTCTGTCAGTGCCTCGCCCCTTTGTCACACCCAGTCCTGTCACGCTTGGAGCGGCAGCACTAGGGCGCCCTCCTGCTTTCCTGAACCGGGGCTTCGGCGAACAGCGTCGGGCCGTGACCCGCTTCGACGCGTATAGATGTATACACGTACCATTTTGGTAGCGCGACGACTGAATGAACGGAGAAAACGAGTGTGACACCTGTTGACGCGCCGGTCGAATGACTAATTGAATAAACTGAATAGATGTCGAGGTACATAGGTCCTAATTGTAGAGATATACAGCTCGCTTTTAAAACGTCTCGATAATCGTCAGTCCTCACAAGTATAGTGTTTTAATATAGGCATCTCCCGGGGGGGGGAGTACCCCAGGAATTGTATTTCCCACAAAAATTCAGCGTTGTGTTTTTACACCTGTATATTATTGCGTCACTTAAATGGTGTGACTATATTATTGTATACGATGAAAGTGTTATCGACAACCAAAGTGTTGGCCGGTTGAAATTTTCAGACGAAGCAAATCACTCGGAGAAGATATTTTCTCCGACAAAGAATAAACTTCACGCTGCATGCAGCAAAAGCGATTTCGAATGGCTGTTGATGACCATATAATGCGCTTCGCTTGTGCAGCCAGCATTGTCTAATTGTGACAGGCATCAAATTAATGTCTGACGACTCAGCCACTTCTGCGCTGAAAAGACCATGAAACTAGTCGTGTCGATTATGAGCAATTTTCTCGTTGGATCTCGATTGTGCAATTTGGCAGAGCATGTATAGTACCGATCGAAGAGTTGTTTTCGTGCCAAATTGGACAACTAAAATCTCATTAAGTCGTAACTGGCCTGCAAAGACATCGAAAGAAGCCAATTGATGGCGACAAAGACGGTTTAAGAAAGGACAACTGGTGCAAAGACAATAGGTGTTGTTGCGCGTGCAATGTGCATGCTGTTGTTATAAAAGGTTTAACGTTTTTTCGAACTCGATTCGAGAAAGAGGCTTTGCCTGCAGGCATCATCGCCTTCAATGGTGCGAAACGTCAATTCAGTCATCCGTGGCTACATATCTTACCCCCTACATTTTACGCTGCTTTGCCGGTTTTTGCCTTTCCCCTTATCATATATATATAGCCCATTGCTTATATATCTGTCCTATGCACCTCGCCCTATATAGTTCACCTTTCTGCAGCATGTATATATAATATCATGCATATTTTGTCGATTTTTCAAATTAATTTAATGGTATGCAAATCTGATTTGTTGATTTGATTGCAAAACAAACCATTTTAATTGATTGACGATTGATTGATTCATTCATTCATTCGTTGATAAGCCTATACCTGATCCTGTGCGTATAATGTATACCATGAATAGGTGGGGGGGCTAAAAATGAATTTGGCTTTGGGGCTTCGGCGACTTGGTCCAGAACGAGCGGGACCGACAATATTTTCATCGACCAAATTTCTGATTACCCTACATGTTTAGTCCTTCGGTCGAAATTTCCTGAAAATGCACCATTTTTCGCCGGCCAAAAAAGCTGACCTGATTACCTTTTTTAGTCGTTCGGTCGAAATGAAAAATACCCAATTACATGCCATGCATTTTCCTCTGCAAAAAAATTGTGATTATTTTTAGTCCTTTTGGGCTAGCCTCTGATGAACTCCGCCCGTGGTTCTTGACCACATCATGACTCTGCCTTTCCTGTCTACTAGGACTGCACTTTCGTTCGTCAACAGATGAAGAGCTATACTTGAAACCGTCCACGAACGCAACTAAAAAGACTTCAAGCGGAAAGCCGACAGCCTTTGATCTTTGCCGACTCTTTGATTGATCTTTCTATAACTCAACTCTTCGAGACTGCAGCAGCAGAAACATGCAGAAAGACCTTTTATATAAGTACGAGCGTTTCTGTGGAGAGACTTAAAGGACTAACCCATGGATGGAGGAACTCTTGAGATTAGCAGGTATTTCGGGTGTGCACGAGAAAGGATGGAAGCCCAGTCCGAGTCGGATGCAGATATATATTATGTAGGAATTGATGACAATGGATTTCACTTGAATCGTTTAAGTGGCGGCACGACCATCAAACGACAGACAAGCAGGCAGTCAGGCAGGCAGGCAGGCAGTCAGGCAGGCAGGCAGTCAGGCAGGCAGGCAGGCAGTCAGGCAGGCAGGCAGGAAGGCAGGCAGGCAGGCAGACATGCAGGCAAGCAGTCAGACAGGCAGGCAGACAGTCAGACAGGCAGTCAGGAAGGCAGTCAGTCAGTCAGTCAGTCAGGCATGTAGGCAGTCAGTAAGACAGGCAGGCAGGCAGGCGGACAGGCGGGCAGGTAGGCAGGCATGCAGGCAGTCAGGGCCGGGTCAGGCAGTCAGGCAGTCAGACATGCATTCAGGCAGGCAGACATGGTAATATAATATATGACGACCAGCCTTGAAAGTTCAGCTTGTTGGAATCGCCTTCATCATCGTCGTCACCGTTGTTGTCGTTGTCATCATTGTTCCTATGTAATCGTCTTCGTCATCATCGGTATATATATATATATATAGTCATCATGATCATCCTCTTCGTAATCGTTGTCTCATCGCCATCGTCGTCGTCATCATCATCACCATCGTCATCATCATTGTCGTCGTCGTCGTCATCGTCATCATCATCATCATCATCACCACCACCACCACCACCACCACCACCATCACCATCACCATCACCATCATCACCATCATCGCCATCATCGTCATCATCGTCATCATCATCATCATCATCATCATCATCATCATCATCATCATCATCATCATCATCATCATCATCATCATCATCATCATCATCATCATCATCATCATCATCATCATCATCATCATCATCATCATCATCATCATCATCATCATCATCATCATCATCATCATCATCATCATCATCATCATCATCATCATCATCATCATCATCATCATCATCATCATCATCATCATCATCATCATCATCATCATCATCATCATCATCATCATCATGTCTGCCATCGAAGTGGCTGCAGTGCTGCAGAACTGCGTCCTACGTCATCTCCGCGTGGATGGATTGGCGCCAAGAGACTATATGTAAGCGGCGGATCCTTCCCATCATTCTACGATGCATTGGTCCATGGGACAACATACGCGACAGGTCGGCAGCAGCGGTGGTTGAGTGCAGAGTGTTCAGACTGCGGTTGTTTGTTCATTTAGCTTGAAAGCAGTTCCCATCCATCCACCCATCCACCAGTAGTCGAGTCAATCGGAAACAGTATCCCGCTTCTACTCCTCCTCGTCCTCGTCCTCCTGGGGAAAGGCTTGAACAGAGCTAATCGACATTAGTGAACATACGCCGTACATCCACTGCGCAGCAGCAGCAGCAGCAGCAGCGCCTCCATGGATGCATGTGCATGTGATGGTGCTCTGCAGCATGCAGTCAATCTGTCACGACCCCGAAGCCTCTTGACGGCAGCGCGTCGTGCGTACAAGTTGCACATCACTTGAAACAACATCAACGAGAGCAGCAGGAGCAGCAGCAGCAGCAGCAGCAGCAGTACCATGGCCATCATGAACTCAATCGACAAACTGCATCAAGTGCAGCACTGTCACATGCATGCAGACAAAGTACATATATTTCGCCTGATTGGGTCGAGTTGATAAGCGGCACTTGACTGCCTCCTGTATAAGTGTATATATATAGCCGAGTCTGTGCTTCCATTAGTACTGCAGGATACAACAGTTGTAACATGGATTTAACGACAGACAAGTCTAACATAGTTACTGTTGTTGCTCTTGCTGCTGCTGCTGCTGCTGCTGCTGCTGCTGCTGCTGCTGATGATGATGATGATGATGATGATGATGATGATGATGATGATGATGATGATGATGATGATGATGATGATGATGATGATGATGATGATGATGATGATGATGATGATGATGATGATGATGATGATGATGTTCTTGACGATAATTATTCTGAGCTTAATTGACGATGGTAACGATTACATAATTATTTTTATGTGTATGATTTTGGGCAACAGCACTGATATATAATCCACACTTGGATTTACACTTGAACACATGCACACACACACACACACACACACACACACACACACACACACACACACACACACACACACACACACACACACACACACACACACGCGCGCGCACACACACACACTATCGTTGCGCTGCCGCACTTGGCGGAAACCGACAGCAAAACCGTGTGATCCGCGTGCACCTGACTCTGCCCGGTGCGATTGTCCGTCGGAGGACGGCCGCCGTGGTAATCTGTGTAATTGCGGCGATTTGTCTAATGCCAATATTAGAGCAATCATCTCAAATTGATCGTCTCCAACTCGTCCGTCCGTCCGTGTCCGACCGACCGACCGACAGCTAGGTGGACCTGCCACCCGCGCCGACGGGATAAGCAAGCGATCCCATCCCGAGACGGACCGGTCTCAGCTTCCCCAGGTCCATGCAACTGTCTCTCCCTGCAGTTGAGGCAGCGGCGGTAGCATCGGTGGCGGCGTGTCCTGGTCCTGGTCCTGCCCGCCAACCGGCTGAACTCCGCTGGATGGAGTAGGTCTCTGGTCGCAGGGGAATCTGATCTGCAGTGGTCGGTCGAGAAGCCAATTAATCAAATGCGTTGTGTCAATTGCATCGTGACGACGGGTGGAGAGGCAGCAGCGTAGAATTATACACGTGTGTACAGATTGATATTCTTTTGTCCAAAGTTTGTTTTCGTATCGTCTGCATGCGGACGTCGAAGAGAGACGGATCCGATGGAAAAACCACCTGTCTGTCTTTGTGTGTGTCTGTGTCTGTCTGTCTGTCTGTGTGTGTCTCTATCTGTCTGTCTGTCTGTCTGTCTGTCTGTCTGTCTGTCTGTCCGTGTCTGACCTGGATTCATTCACCAATGCCGCCGTTCATGTGCCATATGGAGGATCGAATCTTCCTTGCGAATGTCACTTCGCTATCAAGCACTTCAGTTGAGGGTGCGCATGCGCGGTTGATGTATTCCGTCTTTAGTGGAATTAACTATATGGTAGAGAAAAGGAGCTATAGATAATTTGACATTCGAGGAAACTGAAAAATTGAGAAAGAATGGATGGATATATATGGACCATGATAGACAAACAGACAGACAGACAGACATGCAGATAGAGAAACAGACATATATACAGACACCGTATAGATGCACAGATGGATGGATGGATGGACTGATGGATGGATAGATGGATGGATTGATGGATGGATGGATGGGTAGTTATATGGGAAGATTGCTAGAAGGATGAATGGGCAGATGGCATATATACGGGTATGGTAGGCCTAGATGGTTGTATTTATAGATGGGTGGGTATAGGTATATGCAAACAGGCAGGTAGACATGCAGACACACAGATAGACAGACAGACATATATACAGGCAGACAAACAGACTGAGAATTCGATCGACACGTAGGAGGGTGTTCCACATATAGTTTGTTCTTCACTCTCGACCCCCTGCAGGTGCACCCATCACGAGAAAGTCGCAGTTCCATCGGGTCGGGCGCTAATTGATCCCAAGTGGCAACTGAAGGGGTAATCAGTGTTCCGAGTAATTGTCATGACCAAAAGGACAGTGCAGAGTTGCCGCTCGCTTGCCTCTCATTTACCCCCCGCTCCTCACACAGGACCTCCCGCATTGCCAGAGGCGGGTCTCACACAAACCACCCGTAATTCCTGCGTTTGATGACACAACCTTAGACGCGGGGTTCTATCCTTCTCGCCCATCCCTGAAGGACCCCAGTGCGGTCCCATCATCATCCTCAGGGTGTTAGACATCCTCTGTTGTCTTTCGACCATCTATGGCAAGCTATACCCTATACATAAGACCCTGAGCGTAATGGTGCCCTCCGTGGCCGTTCAACCGTAACTGATTTCCACCGAGGCCATGCATGTAGACACGCCCCGCACCAACTACAATTGCCCTAATTGTAGACCGTGCGAAAGGGGGACGCGGTTATCCCAGCATGCTTGGCACCGCGAAGCCGCGCATCTCTTGCTGCTTGGATGGGCCGTTCTAACCTGCGGCGTATGAACAACGACATGCAGGTTTAGGGTATTAGGCAGGCAGACAGGCACACAGACAGGCAGGCATGGGGACAGACAGGCAGAGACATCTTGATCAAATGGGTGGCGCGACGATAATGGGAAGAACGTTTATCGCATCAAACGCATCAAATAGCGATTAGAGATGACTGTCATCTATTTGGAATAATCCACGTTCGGCGCTCAACATATATAATAATATATGCTCCCTGTGTAATAATATATGCTCCCTGTGTAATAATATATGCTCCCTGTGTTTATTAGCAGCGCCTGAATGAATGGAACTCGGCAGAATTCGTTCGCCGTCGTGTATTTCCGGTGAGAATGTAATTCAATGCAGCCATGGCACTATATATGCTATAAAATTATAGATAGACTACCAATTATATGAACAGTCGGCGAGAAAGTGTACGATGGGCCAGTCGAGTGCACGAGACTGAAAGGGGCCAAGATGGATGTAGAGGGACAGAAAAGGGACTGCACAATATACAGTATATCAGGGGTTCTCAACCGGTGTGTCGCGACACACTGGTGTGTCGCGACTTGACCGGCGGTGTGTCGCGTAAAAGTGGTGTGTCGCTGGTGTGTCGCGAAGAATTGGTGTGTCGCGAATTAATAAAAATGATAATAAATTATCTTCGTTGCTTTTCCAAACTGACACAACGCAGTAGGCCAATGATTACATGAAATAATCCTAAATAACATCATTCTACTAAATTCTCACAGCACACGTCCGTTGTTTAGAGGATGACTGCAATGAGAATTTGTTGCGCTCTATTTATCTATCTATTTCACCGCGGTCTGGGTAGTTGTGACGTTTATGTCAACGGATATGACATAGGCCTAAACACGTAAGCACGTTTGCGATCGCACCTGTTAGAAAAATTTTACCCGTTAACCTAGGCTATGTCAGCAATCGAAATGGAAAAATTTATCATAAGAAAACGTAAATTTAGCCATCCTCTTCAGATGCTGATATTAAGAAGACAAGGTGGATGTTGAACCCATTCCTCAGAGAAAACATCAATGGAGCAGAATTGAACAACAATGAACAGGAAACACTTGTTGAGCTGCAATGTGATTCCAGAAAGAAGGACATGTATAAGCAATAATAGATCTCACTTCTGGGCAAAGACGTGCAAGGAAGAACATTACAAATCACTTGCAACCAAAGCTATCAAGGAGCTGGTTCCTACTTAAATTTTGTCTGAACAGGGCTTTTCTCAGATGATCAACACAAAGAACAGGAATCGGAACAAACTTGTCGGAGGTGCCTTTTCAGCCGGCTTACGAATTGCACTTACAAAAACTGTGGAACCGCTTTTTAATATGATCCAAAGAAAAATTCAAGAACAAAGATCCCATTAACTGTTAGGACTACAAGGTCTTAGTAATTAGGTGACTAAATTGACGTAGAGTTGTAGAAACGACTATAGATTGGGATCAGAAGAATAATTTGGTATTTTAGAATCATAAAAATTTGAAAGAAATTGAATGTAATTATTTTCATTTATATAAAATTTCAGCAGTTTAGCATTTTAGAAGCATAAATAAGTTTGAGAGCAAATTTGAAATAAATAGACATGTTTAACTTTGACACTTTTTATATTTTACGACATTTACATATATGACGTTTGAATGGTGTGTCGCCAAATTTGAAAACAAGTTTAAGTGTGTCGCGGGACGAAAAAGGTTGAGAACCCCTGCAGTATATACAGGGTGGGCCAAAAAAAACTCCTTGGTTTTTTGCCAATATCTTGACCAAAAGTAAGAATTTTGAAATGAAATTTTACAGTCTTAAAGACAATTCATATTTACATTTGATGGCCAGATTTCATCAAAATATATCAAACAAACCAAGAATTATGCCACTTTTAGGAAGGCCACCCACCGTTTTTTGATGATTCAAAAAAGTAAAAAAACGGTGGGTGGCCTCACTAAAAGTGATATAACTTTTGTTCTGTTTGAAATATTTTTATGAAATCTGGCCAACATATGTAAATATGAATTGTCTATAAACCTGTAAAATTTCATTTCGAAATTCTTACTTTTGGCCAGGATATTGACAAAAAACTACATTTTGTTGCGTTACATTTTTGAATCGTCAAAAAACGGTGGGTGTCCTTCCTAAAAGTGACATAACTCTTGGTTTGTTTGAAATATTTTGATGAAATCTGGCCATCAAATGTAAATATGAATTGTCTTTAAGACTGTAAAATTTCATGTCGAAATTCTTACTTTTGGTCAAGATATTGGCAAAAAACCTAGGGGGGGTCTTTTTTTTGGCCCACCCTGTATATAGGCCTGTACTCATATAGGGCCGAAATGGAACAGAAATATTGGCAGACACAAGAATAGAGACATGGGCAAAATGGCTATAGTATAGAAACTGGAGAAACGAGACTGGCCCATCGTGCACAGATGGGGTGTTGACAGGGGAAAATAGAAACAAGGACTGAAACGGGATATATACAAGATCAAAATCTGTTTCAGCAAATGCAAGATATATGTCATTTTTAAAAGCCATCTGTATATATAATAAATATACATATATAGCATAAGCCTTTATACCTAATTGTGCACTACACATGTACATTGCATGTATGACAAAACCATATATACATATATATATATATATTGTATACATATATATATATATATTGTATGCATATATATATATATATATATATATATACTCAAGTCCAACAATTTTTGTCTTTATTTTACATTATGTATAATATTCAACACGCATTCAACATTCTGACACTTTTATTTACAAGAAATAACATTCACGTTAATTAATTTAAATTATGCAAAATTAATTTATCTGCAAGTTCCCAAAGGTGTGTAGCCTTGACGCGCATATATATATATTCAATATATATATATATATAAACATTGAGAGTATATATATATATATATATATATATATATATATATATATATATATATATATATATACTCTCAATGTTTACTTGCATCAATGTTTCATCATGCATGCAGTCCACAAATTATTTACAGATCCTCAGAATGAGGCAATATATAAATTATGTACAATGAGAAATTATATACTGTGAAAAAAGGTTTCCGATTGGAACCAATGCCATAGTCAATAGTATTATAGTTGAAACAGAAGCATGACTTCAATAACATCGATTACCTTTCTGACGATTACAATCTACAAGTTACTTTTTGCCACTGATGAGTGGAATCAATTTAATAAAAGTTCATTAATTCATGCATTCTTTTGTGGGTTTTTTGCTCGCTCATTCATTCATTTGTTCGTTCGCTCAGTCATTCATTCATTCATTCATTCATTCATTCATTCAATCATTCATTCATTCAGGGGACACTCGAAATATTCAGAATCAAGACCGGTGGCACAAAGTTGTGAAATTTCGGATAGAATGTAAAATGTGATTGCATAAGCCTACATGCATAATGCAATTATTACCAATAACCATTGAAATATAATAGCAAATAATTAGTCACAGTGACGCGTGGGGTTACAGTTTACTGCAGTGTTTGAAATATTCTTCAAGGGCTTATACAGGCATATGATTATTGGATCACACGTGTATATATATATATATATATATATATATATGAATGTTATAAATTCATACAATCATATTAGAAGCATGTATTAGAGCAGGTGGTATGCGTGCACGGCTATAAGAATATATATCTGGGGTACCCGGCGGTGTCCGGGAAATTTAGGATTCGCCCCGCTCCCCGGCCCATTCGTCACTTTCCCCACCCTCACTGCCGAAACCCCAACCGCCCGCTCACACCCCATCGAATTATCATTTTTTTAAATACAATTGAGCGAATGCGTGTTCAGGAATTGCAGTTCACGACCATAATTATCATGAGTTCAAGATATAGGCCTACTGTGAATGAAAATTTCCATTGGTTATTTTTTATTTTGCTACGTTTAAGATTACGATTAAACTTTTAGGTATATATATAGGCCTATAGATATAAGCCATATATATATATATATCCGAAAATCCATGGCATGCAGTCAGGTAGGCCAATGTGTACAAACAAAGGATTGCTTCCTTATGTTGATTAAAGCGATCACTTTCATATATATATATATATATATAATTATATATATATATATATATATATATATATATATATTGCGCCATATATATATATATATAAGGACAATATATATATAATTGTATAGTGTTAGTTTTGTTGTCGAATTCATTATGAACTATGAAGATATATCTATAGCTTACCACATGCACGTGGTTATGGAGAACCATATAATCAGAGAGAGAGCAAATGGTAATTGATAGCGACTCCGAGAGTCATGTATACATTCTTATAAGCAAACAATTGTCTTTTATTTATATACAACGGCATTTCAAGACAAATACTATAACGTTGCAATGGCGATATGCGGTAAACATGGAATCACATAATTGGCATTGCGTGCAACAGGTATTATATATATATATATATTTATGTATGTATATATATATAGAAGATTCGCCTGTATATGTATACATACATATATATATATATATACATGCATAGAAAGAAAAGTAAATATAGAAATAAAACCAACCACAGAAAAGACATTGGAATGGAAAGGTATGCACTATCAATAATGTGATATTCATAATTGAATGTGGACATTTATTGTTTATATACACGTAATACACAATTTTCTGTCTGCCGAGCCACGTGTTATGATACCTTCTGATGACCGCTTGCATGGCGTATGAATGTCAATTAACATGCATATAAACTCGGCCACTGGTCGCACTTTGATATAGTGCCAGTCCCAAGCATGGATAATGTAGGAGGGCGACACTAATCATCCTTGATAATAATGACACATTGCATGCCGTTAAACAACAACATGCAGGCCGGGGCTGAGAATGCCTTAAGCATCGTTTTCACTTTGTCCCATTTAAACTCTCATTCGACCATGAATAACCGTGACAGTAATTAACTAATTTCTATAGCGCCACTTCGAGTAAACTCACCATGGATCGGAGACCCTCCCGGTGCGCGCGCGATAGCCCAGACCGGTTGCCAGTCATTGCAGTCCTTCCAGTCCGAAATAATAAACAAATTCTGTACATTGGAAAATTTCCTAAGTTTTTCCGCCAAACGTCTGTTTGATTTTTCTCGACTTTGCATGCTGAAGTCCCTCACATCATCGACGTGATTTTGTGCAGGAAATGTCCGGTGGGGCTTGCCATGCCCCCGAGGAACGACTGGGGGCTGAAAAGGGCAGCCGCCGCAGCCGGGTAGGAATGGAGTCCTGCGGAGACGTGTCCGTGGACAACTCCGGGGCGATGGTTGGGGATCACTCCTCTGTGGAGTCCGACGGACAGGGAGGCAGCGGCGGCGGCTGCAGCGGCGGCGGCGGCGGCGGCGGCGGCAGGGTGTCGGTGGTGGTAGAGGGAGGCGTAGGACGGTGAAGTTGCCGACGATTGATGGGGCGAGCGTCGATTGGCCTCCGATGCGACCTTGGCCCCTGCGCCAGGGCAGAGGGACGAGAGCGGCGACCCCTGGTGCAGCTTGCGCATGTGCTTCTTGAGGTCGAAGTTGCGGCAGAAGCCCTTGTTGCAGACGTGACACGTGAACGGTTTGTGCTCGTTGTGCGTGTGCATGTGGAACGTGAGGTTGTAGATCTGGTGGAAAGCCTTGTTGCAGATGTTGCACTTGTACTGCTTCTCCTTCGAGTGCGTCAGCTTGTGGTTCTTGTAGTTGCCCTTCTGGTGGAAACCCTTGCCGCAGTACTCGCAGACGAACGGCTTGAAGCCGCGATGGATCAGCATGTGCGTGTTCAGCGTCGACGACCGGTTGAACGCCTTACCGCACGTCTTGCACTTGTGCGGCTTCTCCGACGTGTGGATGATCTTGTGGCGGCAGAGGGTACTCGCCTGGCGGAACCCCTTGTCGCAGACCTTGCAGATGAACGGCCGCGCGCCCGTGTGGACCGGCATGTGACGGGTCAGGTTGTAATGGGCGTTAAACGTCTTTCCACATTCCGGACAGACGAATGTCTTCTGGGCTTTTCCAGCACCGGTCAGCCCACTGCTTCCACCGCCCTGCGCTCCAGTTCCTGCGGTCGACGTCGACTGAACTACGGGTCCGTTCTTGTGGGTCTCTACGGAGGAGGAGGAGGTTCTGACGTCGGGTGAACTCAGATCGCAAGGGCCTGCTGCGTCTTCGACGAGATTCTTGCGGTGTAGGTCCGCTGTGTGTGATCCGTGAGGTCCGTCCTCAGAGTGGATGAGAGAGCGTCGCCCGTCGCCAGAATGGAATCGTCCGTCTGGACTCGCGCAGGAAAGTTCGTTATGAATTGAATTCTCATCAATATCTCCTCCTCCGTTTCTCTTTACGGCTAACATATCCGAATTCACGGAAAAGATGTCCATCCCACGATGTTGTTCCTCGTCTTCCATCATCTCCTCCTCCATCTCCTCCATCTCCTCCTCCTCCTCTTCGTCGTCGTCTTCGTCGTCCTCCTCCTCTTCTCCCTCCGATGATCTTCCTTTAGTCGAAAAGTTCAACGTCTCATCTCCGAGTCTTTCATGAGCCTCAGCGTCATCGCTCGGGTGGAACTCTGAAATGCGGACGTAATGCGATTCCTCCTCCAGACTTGACGCAGCGACCTCGTGATGCGGCGTCGGATTCTGCTGCTGGTGGAGATGATGACGGTGATGATGTTGCTGGTGGTGGTATTGGGATCTAGAGCGTTCCTCCCGACGATCAATCGGCAGCTGATCCCAACCGGGAAACTCTGAAGTCGCCGACGTCCATGCAAAACGCTGTATCAGCGAAGAATGTCCGTTCGTCGTGCGATAGAAATTCTGCGCCAGTCGCAGCGCATCGTAGACGGGATCAGAGAGCATGTTAAGGGCCACGTACGCCGCCGCCGTCGCCGATTCGGAAGCCTGCAGAACTCCGTGTGGCACAACGGGGCCCGCGGCGGCTGCAGCGGCGGCGGCGCGTGGGTCTCCAATTCCAATCGGTGGTTGGCGCTGGAGTCTTAGTCCGCGTAGGACAGCGCTGCGATACTCCGACATGGCGCTGAGCAGGAACGCTGGATGGAGACCTCCACCTCCTCCAGCAGAGTTCCGCATCCGGTTCGTTTCTTTACCAGGGTGAAAGTGATGGGAAATCGCAGCCGCCGTGGATCTGTATCGGTGGTGGTTCTCCAGGACGTTCAGACATCCGCGATTGCGAAGGAGCACTTCCTCCCGACCAAGTCCCGGATCGACGAGCCGAGTCGTCGTCGTCGTCGCCTGAAAGTCCAGGCAACCGGAATGTGTTAGAGTTTTCGATGGAGCAGCGGTGTACCTGGCGTGGTGTCGGGCTGCCTTGAGAGTCGACGACTGCAGGCCGCTGACTCCTCCACCTCCTACTCCTACTCCTCCAGGTGGAAGTAGGTATCGTCCGGGGCGAGCGTCCTCCGCGCGCTGCAGCAACTCAGGGACCCGTGCAGGGGACGTGTTGTGGCAGACGTGGCCGAAGTCGGTGGAGGTGACCTTGAGCGACGGGGGTCTGCCGCCTGAGGTCCTTGGGCGGAGACCATCGTCCGGGGAGGATGAGGGGTTCGTGGTCGATGAATGAGGAGGAGAGGCGGCCATGATCTTCTCGATGGAAAACGCCAGCTTCTTGATGCGCGGGTCCGATGGAGAGGGTTTCGCCGCAAGGTCATTGCTGAACGACCTATGGAGACACGGATGATCATCGTCTCTTGTCGTCATGGTGTCCATGCCGACTGGAAACTCCACTGGTGGAACCGGTGTCTTGTCCTGTGTATACCTTCTTCAGAACAATGTACACCACTCGATGCTGAATGCACCGATTTTCTTGTCTAATTATTCAACTGGAAAAGATCTGTTTTACTCTTGGGTCATGCCGAAAGAACGATTTTCAGTCAGAGAATGAGAAGCAGTCTGTCCACACTGCAGAGACAGGTGTTTCTTTTAAGGGAACGAACTGCGTTCCGGCATCTGTCCAACCTGAGTGCATGGAAATTTAGGTCAGCTAGTAACATCTAGTGTACTAACGTTGGCCTGTGAACCTTTGTGGATGTTGGACCTTTCTGTCTGAAAACGAAGAGCATCTGCATGAAGGCTCTTCAGACTGAACCTAGGTCTGCATACACTGTCTGCAAAAAGATAGAAACACAGTTAGAAAGTTTGTACCTTCTACCATATATACATGTATATGGTCTATTAATTAATTAATTAATTAATTAATTCAAGAATTTGTGTAGAGCCTCTTCAAGGGGACTATAGGCCTACTCAGAAGTCTATAGCACGACAAAAGTACAGTTACTTCCGAGTTGAATTTTTGCAATGCCTTATTTAAGAGCCTCCAAGCACGCATGAAAAGCAGGCATATGGGATGCCTGACCTATCCCCGACCACTGGACCAATGGCATGCATGCACCATCACGGAAATGTTTTACTGCGTGCGTGGAATGGAACCAAGCGCACCCCTTCTGTGCAGAGCGGGGACCCTGCAGGCCTTGGATACCGGTACCCGAATAACAGCAATTGCTCTCGCTATAGCTGCAGGTATTCGATTCTTTATAGGTATATGCCTACAACAATACATGTATACCATATAATATATTGGTTTTGCCCACTCTTTGGATGATGAGAAATAACAATCAATGAACAAAATAATATACAGTAAGAATAATCAGCTGTCACAGTACTATATTATAGAAAATACCATAGAAAATACCATAGAAACTACCATAGAAAATACTATAGATAATACTATGGAAAATACTATAGAAAATACTATAGATAATACTATAGAAAATACTATAGATAATACTATAGATAATACTATAGAAAATACTATAGAAAATACTATAGATAATACTATAGAAAATACTATAGATAATACTATAGATAATACTATAGAAAATACTATAGAAAATACAATAGTAAATACTATAGAAAATACTATAGATAATAATCTGTCAAAATGCCTAAATTTTGTTTATGGTTTTGCCTTTGACCATGCTTGCACGTTGTAATTCAATAGCTACACGAGTACTCGTGTAGCTATTGAATTATATTAAAAACACAATGTGAATGTATTATAACATTCATACAAAATATTTTAAAATACAGGTGTAAAATTTAGGACATAAGTGTAGATGTATCAAAATAAACGCATTAATGCATAAAAATGCATTTATAAATGCATTAAATATGTATACGTGCAAATATGTATTAGTGTATGTATACTGCATGTATATATATACACCCTGCATGCATGCATCAGAATTTCTCTGTTGCAAGACCGGTCTCCCTCTCGCATGCACTCATTCTAACTCGGTGCTTCTGTCATTAACGTATATATATATATATATATATATATATATATATATATATATATATGACCATGCCGAGAAAAAATGAATCATTCGACGACATAATTATATACACGCACATCCACAGCCACATACCCACCCGCCCGCTATTACAAAAGCACACAAACACGCACACAAATACACACGCACATACATACACAGACTCGAATGTCGACTGTGAAGTCGGTACAAGAGCATGCACCATGTGCACTCCACACACGTATATATATATTTATATATATATATATATCCTGGATATATATATATATATATATATATATATATATATAAACAGACCGCGTGCATGTGTGCGTGCGTGCAGATATTTAAGTCTTCGTAGTTCTCTGCCTGTCTGTCATCGTTCGTGTCTGTGCCTCCCTGTGTTTCTCCCTGTCTCCCTCCATCCCTCCCTGCTCCCTCGACGCAATCGCTGTCGTGTTGTAGTGAGGCCCATCTGAGAGCGGAGTGGGGGAGTAGGGAGTAGGGGAGTTCAATGCATTGAACGGAGTGACCCGCCAACGAGTTTGACCGACTAATAATCGATAATACCAACCTCTCTCTGTCTCTGTCTGTCTCTGTGTGTGTGTGTGCGTGTGTGTGTGTCTGCATGTGGCATTTCGCGAGCATGCAGATTCCCGGTATATGCATGGTAAGGTAAGTTAGAGTAAGAGCAAATGTATACTGCAGTGTATAAGGTAAGACTGCAGTAAGGAAAGCATGCAAGCATGCAAAGAATAAAGTATACAGTAAAATGATTTCGGTATATGAATATTTTATAAAGTCATATATAAGGTAAAAGTAAAATCAAGATATCAACGCTGTAGCATACAATACATGGTATACATTATGCGCACTGGATCAGGTATAGCAGTCAACCAATCAATCAATCAATCAGTCAATCAATCAATCAATCAACTAATCAATCAATTAGTCAACCAATCAATCAATCAATCAGTCAATCAATCAGTCAATCAACCAATCAATCAACTAATTAATCAATTGATCAATTAATCAATCAATCAATCAATCAGTCAATCAACCAATCAATCAACTAATCAATCAATTAATCAATTGATCAATTAATCAATCAATCAATCAATCAGTCAATCAATCAATCAGTCAATCAACCAATCAATCAACTAATCAATCAATTAATCAATCAATCAAACAAAACAACCAATCGGTCAATCAATCGGTCAGTCAGTCAATCAATTAATCATTCAATCAATCAGCAGTCAATGAAAATGGTTTGTTTTGCAACCAAATCAACCAAATCAGGTTAGCACAAAATTAAATTTGCAAATCGACGAATATTCAGGTAAGGTGGACAATGATGAGGTATATGATTGCTTCTTAATATTATTTTTCTTCTTCCTCCTCCTTATTCTCCTCCACCCTATAACTCTGTTCCTCCTCCTCCTCCTCCTCCTCCTCCTCCTCCTCCTCCTCATTCTCCTTTCTCTTCCTCTTTTTCCTCCTCTTCCTTTTATATATATATATATGCCCGAGTGATTCTCTGTCTATTATTCGACCTTCACATCATTCGATAGTCGTATAAACACAAAGAAAGGACCAATGCTTTATTGACTGATTGATTGATCGATCGATTAATTGATTGATTTACTGATTATGGATGTGTAATACAACAAGAGAACATGATCGGGCAGCCATGCATGGAGTATATATATATACATGGAGAAAATCAACGACGAAATCTCTACATCTATCTATAGAACCATCGGCGAATTAGCGCCTTGATGAATAATTCAAACAAAGGCGACGCTCACATTAAGCTGCGCGACGGAATCGATTGCAGCGTCGTCGGCTTCCTGTTAAACGAATAGATGCTGAGCCAACATCCGGATTGTTTTATCTAAGAGTAGGCGTATGCACAAGTGCACGTGTGATTATTAGAACATTCCATGTATAGCTATATACTATGATTGCAATTGGACATACAAATATTGCGACGCCATTTTGAGATATAAAAAGAACCACTGCAGAGGTCCTTTCTATATACGATCATTGTGCGATTTTAAAGTCTTGCATCAGAAGGATCTGCACCCTATATATATATATTGTAAGCTAGTTGTCTAGGAGTAAGTAAGAATTCATATGAAAAAGACACTCGAAAAGCTTAAAGTATATTAAATTGGAACGATACTCACAGTACCATTAACAAAAACCAAAACGAGAATCGAAAACGCACTTATACTATCGTCGCATACAAAAGTCATCCACGATGGGAGACTGAAAAACGTGACCACCATTGGGCCGTACAAAAACAACAGGCCACAAAAGGGCACACTACACAACTAAGCTTAACTAAGCTTAACTAAGACCGGTCCTCCTATTCTCAGGAACACTTCTATTTATATGATCTAAAATGGGGTGTGGCTATAGGACAGTGCAAGATGGATGAATGAATGAATGAAAGACGGAGTGAAAGGTCCACTCCCAACAGACCCCCCAACCACGAAAAGAGGAAACATCTGCGGTGTTTCCGACATCAGAAACAATACAAAAAATATAATACAGTTCAGTTCTTTACTTAACTATATAAAGTTCAATTACAATTCAAAAAAATTAAACAATCAGAAAAAATAAAGTTAACTTCGGTTTCAAACTCTAGTCGCCAAACGCAAAGCGACAAACAACGTCGGCATATAAAACTAAACGACTCGACCGATGTCGAATGTTCAAGGGACATTGCTTCAAGTCGAAAGTCCAAGGCCAGAGTTCACGATCACCGTTCATTATAGCGTTATAACCGAAAAACCACAAACTGCAGAACGCGGAGAACATCGGCGCAGAGCCAAAGCACAGATCGACGAAGTGAAGAGGAAACAGCAAAGTCAACGCTTCGCTCCATTCCGGCGACAACACAAGCACGTTGTCAAGGCACCTAGCGACACAATTAGTGCCACCAGCTGACAGCACCAAGACGGTCGAGGTCACCAACAGAACCACGATGGCGCTCGCGTTCCATCGTCGTCTCACGCGGTCTCTGCGTCGGCGACATCGATCATCAAGCGTCGAGTCCAAAGCATCGGCCACATCCTGCAAGCAAACTCCCGCACACACCTTAGACTCGTCGTAACACATCATGTGTACAACTTCAACATTCGTCAGTGAAGAAACACACGCAGCTAGATCAGATTCAACCACTGAGCAATCAACAGGATCACTCGAATCATCTTCCGTAACACGATCCGATTCAACAGTACAATTCACCACAACATGCATGGAACAATCAATCACATCACAATCAGAAGCACAATCACATTCGTACACAGCACCTTCAGCAATATCAGATGCAAAAGCATTGTAATCCCACACAGCCTCGTGCACACAAGTCCTTATGGCACATGCAAGATACACATGCCAACGGCACACATCATCATAAAATAACTGACCATTCTGTGTAGACGTCACATCTCCATCCATGCCATGCAACAATGCATCAGACAACACAACATCAGTCGCCCCACAGTCCGCAATAAAACAATGCGTCAACAGCAAGACCTTGTGCACAGACACCAACCGTTCACCTAATGCAACATTCATGCGCAACAATGCAACAGTGGAAACAGTGCAACACCAATTCATCGTCGAAGATTCATCAAACACAACCGTTGTCTGCATAGACTCCACAACCAAAATGTTCTTGTCGTAATCATGCAACGATGCAACAACTGAAAACACACGTGACATATATCCTCAAGATTCATTCCTGACGCAACCTTATCATCAGTTTCAAACACACTCAGTGAATTACAACTATCAGGTATGCACAATATTGCTTTCGGATCAACCGCACAAGTCAAGTCCTTCTGAGCACTGGCATTCAACATCTGAGCAAACCCACTCAACCGTGAAGCACCAAACTCACTCAACATTGTATCAGACAACCGACATTCAATCAACAATCTGTTGTCTTCATTTGCAAACAACAAATCCACATAATTCAGATGAAACCTTCCAAGATTAACACTCTGGCACAACATGAACTTTAACCCTGTTGAAACACACTGAAACATACTGAAGGACACAGAAACATCATTGCACACAACCGTACACACAATATCAGTCGACTCGTCCAACTCTCGAGTTGCGACATCTGTAGGCCAATAC
Source organism: Lumbricus terrestris (assembly GCA_949752735.1). Lineage (NCBI taxonomy): Eukaryota > Metazoa > Annelida > Clitellata > Crassiclitellata > Lumbricidae > Lumbricus > Lumbricus terrestris. Next base: position 14,292,038 of record OX457042.1, read on the forward strand.
ACTTCGCATACACTCATCGGTGCGCTGGTTTCATTCCAACAACTGACCAGAGCAACAGTTTCACGCAACATAACATCATGCTCTAGGCCTATTTCAATTTCGGCACGAGTGTTTGCACATGATAGTTCATCATGAGATACGCACACAGACAACATTCGGGCTTCCTCATTCAAGTCAATAAACAGTGGAGAGGAATCACTTTCAGTTTCAGTCACACAATTTATGCATTCATCGAACACGTGTGCGTCTGAATGTCGCTCACTCAGGTCTACGTCATCAAAAGACTCAGATTCAGAAATAACCATAGTTGTAAAAAACGTTTTTTTCGTTTTTTATTCTCTCCCAAAAAACGTCGTTTTTTTCGTTTTTTATTTTTTCCATCGTTTTTTATCGTTTTTTATTTTTTCTTTAACTTGATTTATTCATTTACTTTCTGTTATTATTCTCCTTAATTTTAATTTTTTCTGATATTCCTTATGTTTTCCGCCAACTCTCAATGATTCAGCTAACTAAAGTCATTATTTCATCGTTTAACATCATCATTTAAGAGATAGTCTGCGTGTAGTAGGTTCCTAATCAATGTTTTCAAGGTTAAAATGCGGTTTTAGATGTAGCAAAGTCAAATTATTTACCGTTTCCGTTTTTTATCGTTTTTTTGTCGTTTTTTATTTTTTCGAAAAAAACGACGTTTTTTACCGTTTTTTATTCCGCTTCCATCGTTTTTTACATCTATGGAAATAACATTCACACCTTCATTCAAGTCCTCAAAGATTAAACCAAAGTCGACTTCATACACATCGTCAACATCATTCTCGTACACGTGCACTTGTTCCTCGGGCTGTGCTTCGCCACTGAAATTGATTACTTCAGCGCAAGACACACCTTCGGTCACAGTTCGTACGCTGTCTTCAAATGCCTCAAAATCACGGACCATATACGACCAAAACCCTTCACGCGGATCAACAACACAATCTTTGTTGTACACTCGAAGCTTTTCGATGAAATCCGAATCATAAATCAATTTGGGGGCGTCCTGAGTTTTAGACCCATCCCTCGAAATTTCCAGCTCAACGTCCGTCGACGAATTTTCTTCCCCGATAAAAGACACCTGCTTATTGTTAGCAGCCAATTTATCTGAAGCACTCCCTATTTCCACCCAAACTTCATTTGAAAATTGTCTAAATTCTTCAAGTGTGCAGTTAGAATGCGTGTCGCTATTCACAGCTTCAGTAACGCGCTCAGCAAAACTTGCCGCTTCCAACCATAACCTATTTTCAGCGCGTTCCTCCAATTTCCTCTGCTTTTTCCGCTCTTTACACGCTAAAGCCTTTGCTCTTTTCTCCTCGAGATTTTTCCAAGGCGCCATTTAACTACCTACTTGCAACTACGCAGTTACTAATGCAAACAAGATAGGCCTATGCTACAAAATTCACAATAATTAAGCGCACGACAATAACGTGGACGCGTGCACACCTAACCCAGTTAAGCAGCACTTAAATCGGCTACAAAAATACCAAACGTCTCAGCGTCAAAATAATCAAAACTCTCAACTCCAATTTCAGAAAAAACAGCCTGTCAATTTGGAAAAGAGTAAGTTTAAGGACGGGCCCCCATTTGTAAGCTAGTTGTCTAGGAGTAAGTAAGAATTCATATGAAAAAGACACTCGAAAAGCTTAAAGTATATTAAATTGGAACGATACTCACAGTACCATTAACAAAAACCAAAACGAGAATCGAAAACGCACTTATACTATCGTCGCATACAAAAGTCATCCACGATGGGAGACTGAAAAACGTGACCACCATTGGGCCGTACAAAAACAACAGGCCACAAAAGGGCACACTACACAACTAAGCTTAACTAAGCTTAACTAAGACCGGTCCTCCTATTCTCAGGAACACTTCTATTTATATGATCTAAAAGGGAGCACTGCATTGCTCCGAAAATCAAAGCTCCGAAAATCAAAGCTCCGAAAGTTAACTGTTGAGAAATCAAAGCTACGAAAAGTCAAAGCTACGAAAAGTCAAAGCTCCGAAAAGTCAAAGCTCCGAAAATCAAACCTCCGAAAATCAAACCTCCGCTGAGAGTTTTTAATGGTCGGACTTGAAAGAGCATGAATTTGAATCGCTTTTGTTTGACCAAGAATCAAAGAGGGCTAGCTTTGGTGTGCTTGTGAAACTTGAACGAAGTTGAATTGCTTAGTGATTCGATAATTTCGTAATTGGTCGGACTTTGTTTGAAGTATACGCTTTTGTTTGACCAAGAATCAAAGGTGGCTAGCTTTGTTTGACCAAGAATCAAAGAGGGCTAGCTTTGGTGTGCTTGTGAAACTTGAACGAAGTTGAATTGCTTAGTGATTCGATAATTTCGTAATTGGTCGGACTTTGTTTGAAGTATACGCTTTTGTTTGACCAAGAATCAAAGGTGGCTAGCTTTGTTTGACCAAGAATCAAAGAGGGCTAGCTTTGGTGTGCCTGCGAAACTTTGGTTCAGCCAATCAGCGAAGTTTAAATGCTGAGAGCTTTCTCAATAACTTTATAAACTGAGTGGACTGCAAAGAGAGATGTTCTTCAGCATTATTACAAGATAAACAGTTTGATACTCATAATTTCATCGTCTTCCTTAACATTTCTTAAGCTTTGCAATGGCTAGTTTATTTACATATTCTCAAATGGGCTCTCGTTTGCTTGCAATAGATGGCTACTTATATCAACACAACAAATCTTACACCCGTAAGTGTGATTGTAAAAGAGTTAGTTATTGGTGCTGCGAGAGACGGCATGACCTAAATTGCAAGGTCACCGTCGTGACAGATGCCGACGGAACAATTATCAAGGGAGCATCTGCCCTTCACGAACATGACGTGAGCAGTGGTCGCACAGAAGCTCTAACGGTCCGCCATGACCTTCTCGTCGAGGCGGCACGTCGTCCGGAAGCTGCTCCAACTGCTATATTGAATGAGTTCGTTACACCTCAAGTAGTCATGAGCCTGCCCGGCGAAGTGGCGATGAAGCAGGCGATCCAACGTCGGAGGAGAGCCCTTCGACCCACGGACCCTACGACTGCTGCTGACGTTCTAATCAGCGGGGTGTGGACGAAGACGCTTGATGAAGAGGAGTGGTTCTTGGGGGATACAGTGATAGGAGACGACAGATGTTACATATTCGCGACGGAGGCTAATCTTAGGAACCTAAACGTAAGTTTTTTTAACATGCTGTTTGATTAAAAATTATGGTAGTAATATGATTTGCAACAAAGTCGGTTGGGAGTCACTGGACCGTGACTGGTGGAGTATAGATGTCCTTATTTGGCTATCGAATGATACATGTAATGAAGGCTTCTGTGTCAACGGTTGTATATTTTACCTGTATAATATGTAGACTCAATAGGCCTTCGTTTTAGGGCTTTAACGTCAGTTTCAGGCTCTAGTGTCTATATGGGAAGAGGATTAAACACCGCCATCCGAGGTATTAGTTATATTCCAAGAATTCTTTTTTTAACGCAAGCAAATGATTTGTAACAAAGTCGGTTATTTTAAATATCTCTATTATGAAATACTTCTGTTCAACATAATTATATTTGACGACTTTGATTTCTTTATGTAGGCCTCTGACCTATGGCTTGCAGACGGGACCTTTTCAACTGCGCCACGTCAATTTCTACAAATTTACTCATTACACGGTCTCTATCACGGCTCCGTTTACCCCTTTGTCTATGGCTTCATGACGAGACGTTCACAGGAGATGTACCACGCACTGCTAAGTTTTCTGGTTGACAAGGCCGCCAGTCTATATGGGATAGATCTGGTTGCACGTAACGTCGCGACTGATTTTGAGAAGGCGTCGATAAACGCTTTCAAGGAGGTGTTCCCTCAAGTCGTCGTCTCCGGATGTCACTTTCACCTCGGACAGGCGGTCATTCGAAAGGTCAATGAGCTTGGCCTTAAGACAACGTACGGCAGCGACTCGGAGTTTGCTCTGCACACTCGCATGCTTTACGGCCTGGCATATCTTCCGACAGCGGACGTACCGGCTGCGCTGGAAGTTATTCGCTTGTCGATGCCGCCCGCTGGTCAGGCTATAATAGAGTACTTCGATAGAACCTACGTTAACGGACCTGTCATTCGAACGATGAGGTCTCAAGAAAGAGTGCATCGAGAAGCGATGTTCCCCCCATCTATGTGGAACGTGGCGGAAAGGTTTAATAACGATCTTCCAACAACAACCAACCACGTCGAGGCCTGGCACAGGCGTCTGCAAACACTGATCGTCTTCGACCACCCGTCCTTCTTTAATTGTCTGCATAAATTAAGGCAGGAACAGCGGCACACAGAGGTGTCAATTCTCAGATCTGAGAACGGGTTCCGACGCAAGGTTAAACGACGAAGTGTTATAGAACACGCGAAACGTCTAACGACACTGATGACCGATTTGCGTAGCGGAAAAAAGGATTTAACTTCTTTCCTGCGAGGAGTTGCACATGCCTTTGGTGGTGAGGTTGTCCCTATAGAGGGAGGAGAAGATTCAGACGGATTGGAAGGTACGGCGGGTACGACGAGTGGGCAAGTTCTTGTTGTAGCTGCTACGGCTTCTGATGCGGCAATGGTTCCGCCATTGCCGCATAGGGGTAGACGACGACTTCGTTCACCAATTTCAGCGAGTGTATCTTCACCGGCTACACGTTGTCGTCTTCGAGATCTCCCAGTTCGTCGGGCAAATGCTGCGTCTACTGCCGCTATTGCTGCATCAGTGGAAGCTTCTGCTTCTACTACCGCCAGTGCTTCTCCGGTTTCACCTGCGACGTCCCCTGCGTCTCCGGCTACAACAGGCGCGCCGATGGGTCCCCTGTGTCCTGTGTGTTTAGTGAATGCAGCCGATACAGTGATAATTCCGTGTGGGCATTGTGGTTGCATAAATTGCTTGCGCCGTGTGATGGGTGAGCCAGAAGTAGCTGCTCCACCTGGAGGGCTACGTTGCCCTGTGTGTCGTTCAATCATCGGAGACCTTGTCAAACTACATTTTGCTGCATAACGGGCACATTTAGGATTTATGTAGAACAATAGTGACAGTCTTGTGTTCTTCTGACATTCTTGTTGAATATTGTAAGAGCCAATATAATAATTTATTAATATTATATTCCAGAGAACTTACATAACATTATTCTTAATATTACACTATTGTATCCAAAGTTTTATTGTGTCCGTCAGCATAGGCGTACGAGGCGGGGGTGCAGGGGGGGCAATTGCCCCCCCAAATTCGGGCAAGTTTGGTGGTTTTTTTCGGGCAAACACAAACCCAAACGACTAAAAAAAAAAAAAAGGTCGTCAACTTTCGGACAAGTCGGCTTTTCGGGCAAAATAGTCGCGGACGACGAAAAAAGTAAACTTTTTGGCCAGATAAATTTTTCGGGCAGAAGTTCAATCTTTGCCCCCCCACTTCTGAAACCTCCCGTACGCCTATGTCCGTCAGTTTATATTTTATTACAATAATAAAATTTAAAGTTTAAATGAGCTTTTACATTTCGAATCACTCAAGCCATGGTAATCGCTGATGCGTAACAGTCTAATGCTGAGGAACGTTTAATAAAGCTCAAAGCAATTCAACTTCGATGAAGTTTCAGAAGCACACCAAAGCTAGCCCCCTTTGATTCTTGGTCAAACAAAAGCGATTCAAATTCCTGCTCTTTCAAGTCCGATCAATAAAAACTCTCAGCAATTTTCGGAAGTTTGATTTTCGGAGGTTTGATTTTCGGAGCTTTGATTTTCGGAGCTTTGACTTTTCGGAGCTTTGAAGTATATATTCTTTTGAATTTCGGAAATGTGATTTTCGGAGCTTTGATTTTCGGAGCTTTGATTTTCGGAACTGTGATTTTCGGAGCTATGTAGTATACCCGATCTAAAATGGGGTGTGGCTATAGGACAGTGCAAGATGGATGAATGAATGAATGAATGAAAGACGGAGTGAAAGGTCCACTCCCAACAATATATATATAGAGTGCGTAATATAGTATATATGCTGCTCCTTGGTTTATACTATATTATGCCAAAACGTCAGGCATAGCCATTAATGCAAATATTTATGTTGAAAGTATACGTCATATAATTATATATCGAGCTATATACTGTGCACAATAAACGTGACTTAATTTGGTGTTCAACTATTTTATGCATACAGCCAATATCCCAGGGCAACCCCAACACGAGGGGAAACGTCCCCATATATATATATCCATATACATATGTATTATATATATACAGGGTGGCTCAAAAAAAAACGTACCACCGGGGAAAATGCGATATCTTCGCCGCCGATTGAACTTTTTCTGCGAAAATATCCCAATTTGTAGGAGAATGAATTTCCAACAATCCCTGAAAGTTTCATTTGAAACTTTTCATGTTTGCAAAAGTTACAGCTGTTCAAACTTAAAATTTCGTTTTTTCAAATATCCGCGGAAAATTTACGTCACTTGTAGATTTCCATGTCATATGATATCACTTTTCCCTACGACCTCAGCATTCGGTTTTGCAGTTTATTGTAAGGTATAATGAGAGTGTCCACTCTCTGCCTTAACACAAGCTCAAATTCTTTTTGTGAAGCTTAGTATGGCCTTGTTGGTCGGGTCCTGCGGCAACTGACCCCACATTAGCAGCAAGACTTGCTTCAGCTGGCCAATGTTCTCCAACTTGGGATTAAATGTCTTGCAGCGTTCCAGCATAGCTCCCCAGACGTGACAAACAAGAGGGTTAAGGTCTGGCGAGTTTGTAAATCATCTTTGCCAATGCATTTACTTCAGTTGATGTCAATAAGGTAGCGCCATCATAATCAACCTTGCCGTGCGAGCAAGCAGGCGCACTGTCCTGCTGCATAATAAAACCAGATGTTAGAGCATACCTGGTCTTCAATGAGTCTGGGTAAGCGAGTTCAATGATGAGTTTGACATCTAACCTACTGAATGGGATTAATTGCAGTCTTTTCTTGCAGCCGCAACACACGCCGGCATATCTGATGCCGAAACCACGATTTGCTTTGCAAACTTGACCTTTCGATTACCAAGCGAATTTCGTGAAAATCGCGCTTTTTCCGTCAGATCAAGCGACCACTTCCTGCCTCTCTTCCGACATCTGATCTTCGTTACATAAACCCGTTTGCAGATAGTCTTCAATGTGCTCAGGCTCCACTTTTCACTGGGTATTTTGCTATGATCACGCGATGTCTCAGTCTCTGTTCATGCAAAGTCCGAGTTCCCATTTTATCTTTTGCAGAAACTTTGCCCATGACGTTCATTGTTTGGGTTCACCAATTGAGACCTTAATCTATAAAATATCACCAAATACCAGCAGATTGCTTCATAAACAGCTTCTTTACAGCTCATAGTGAGGTCGTATGACATCATCATCAATGTGTGTGTGTTGTAATTTGCCAAACATCCTAATGAAATCACTTGTATTGGAGCATGATTCTCCGGATAATTGAAAAAACGAAATTTTAAGTTTGAACAGCTGTAACTTTTGCAAACATGAAAAGTTTCAAATGAAACTTTCAGGGATTGTTGTATATTCATTCCCCTTCAAATTGTGAAATTTTCGCAGAAAAACCCCAATCGGCTGCGAAGATATCGCATTTTCCCCGGCGGTACGTTTTTTTTTGAGCCACCCTGTATATATGCATGGAATGTGCGACCTCTGCAGCGTTTTGCCCCACACCATGTGCTTAATTGTTTAAATATCACTTTTTCTTGTGTTGTATAAATGTCCTCAGACAGAGACAGATAGACAGACAGACAGACAGGCAGACAGACAGACAGACAGACAGACATATAGACAAACAGACAGACAGACAGACAGACAGAGACAGATTATGTATACAGTCGGGTTTGCTATATTATAACAGTAAGCTTATATATATATACAATAAAATAGAAATGATGCATGGTATATATATATATATATATATATATATATATATATTATATATATATTGGTGACATGGTGTATCTGTAGTATATATATAAACCTGAGGCTGATGAGATATATAGTAAAAGAACCAGCGCTATATAAGACCGCAAAGAATATAGCATCCATCGTGATGCATGTATATATATATACAACGCATGGCACTGCAGCATGCTGTGTTGCATCTCCGATCCAATAAAAGCCTAAGCATGTCTGCTACAATATACAAACAAACGGATTATATATACATCACAGGAGAGATGGCAGCAAGTCCGTTGATGCAATGGTTGTTATGCAGCAGCAGCAGCACCAGCAGCAGCAGCAGCACCAGCACCAGCAGCAGCAGACTCGGCTTCAGCGACAGAGTCGATGATGATGATATCATGATACAACGGAGGAGATTAGGATGTGTGATGGCAGAATGAAAGTGATTCGATGCATGATACAACGCTGCAGAATCGAAAACACACAACAGACTGCACGTCACATATATATATGAAGCCAGCGACAGACTGCAAAGGGCTTAGCGCTGAATGCCTCTATTGTCTTTTGCCGACTGCATCCGAACAATGATAACATTGTCGGCGCCGACCTATGAAGTCACCGATGTATCATTTCGCCGATTATCTGCAATATAATAGGCTACGTAGGCCTATGTATGTATATATACATACAGCCTTATGTATGTAATATGTATATACATACAGCCTTGTATAGTATACCGGTATATTTGCACAAGCGGGTTGCAAAAATACATTTATAAATTTGTAAAACGATTATCTCTGCCATGCATGCCTGCTGACAGCGAGCCATCTGCAGTTAATTTTTAGGGATTTCGTACACAGCAGGGAGGCTCAATAAAAAATGTCCCTTGCGCCGGATAAAATTCAGTATATATATATATCTTCGCAACTGATTGAGATTTTTCTGTGAAAATTTCCCAATTTGCAGAGGAATGAATTTCCAACAATCCTTGAAAGATTCACTTATAAAGTCCCCCTGCTTTAACACGAGTTAAAAATGTTTTTGGGAAGCTCAGTATATGGCCTTGTTGATCGAGTCCTGCGGCAACTGATTCCACATTAGCAGCAAGACTTCCTTCAGATATATATAGAGTCTAACCAATGTTCACCAACTAGGGATGAAATGTCTTGCAGTATTCCGGTATATGTATAGCTCCTTGCAGACGTGATAACCAGGGGCGGAGACCTAGGGGGGGACAGGGGGGACGGTCCCCCCAATGGAGGTGTTGGGGGACGGCCCATGCATTTGCCCCCCCTCCAATCGTTAAGCGTGAAGACTAAAAAAAATCAACTTTTTTGGCGGCGAAAACAGAATTTTTTTGGCCGGATGACTAAAAAAAAAGGTCATCAACTTTTTGTGGCGATTTCGGCGGATGACCAGAATTTTTTTCCGTCAAAAGATGGAAATTTTTCGGTCCGTCCCCCCAACTCTCCGCCCAGATCTGCGCCACTGGTGATAACCAATATAGGGTCATAGTCTGAGCCCCTCCAATAAACTACTCAAGAGCGCTCCCAGTCCAACCATGGCAAATATAGAGAAGAAAAGACGTGAGTCTACGAACCAAAGTCTGATTGGTCAAAGAATATAAGCGAATTAGGGAGGTCATGATTCCAGGTGGATGACCTTGCAACAGCAGAGAAAGCTCGAATTTTGCCTGACATAATTATATATTATATATACACACTTACACAGTCAAATGAACTGAGTCTTACAAGGATTTAGGAGAAGCATTTATGAGAAATACATTTCGTTATTATTATTATTATTATTATTACATAAATTTATTACGCGCGTCGTTTATTTTATTTATGTAATAATTAATTAATTAATTAATTAAAATTCTTAATATTAGTTAATTATTTTAATTGTTAATTATTACTCATTATTTATTCATTTATTTATTTATTTATTCATTTATTCATTTATTCATTTATTCATTTATTCATTTATTCATTTATTCATTTATTCATTAATTCATCTATTCATCTATTCATCTATTCATTTATGTATTTATTTATTTATTTATTTATTTATTTATGTATTTATTTATTTATTTATTTATTTATTTATTTATTTATTATATTCATGAGACCAAACAACGGCAAATCATCGATGCGCATATATACACATGTTGCACTCGACGTCAAGTTAATTGTCTATGTAGGATTTCGAATATATACGACCGACGATGATGATGCTCCTGCTGCTGCTGCTGCTGCTGCTGATGATGACGATGATGCTGATGGTGATAATGATGATGATGAGGAGGAGGAGCAGCAACTGCTTGTCCTTTCCCGACTGAATTAAGTTTCGTATCGATTGCCACCGTGAACTACTTAGGATAATGGCGTTTATTGAAGTCATTAGATTGGCCTGCCCTTGTTACAATACCGTATACACACAGGCCGTATACACATCGCGGATTAACGACGGTCACGCTGCTGAAAAGCCGTATTATTAGTCGACGCTCTGTATACCATGCCCATGCACTGCATACATAGTCTCCTCAATGGGTCCGAACTGAAGCTCTTACACAGAAAATCTGTCCGACGAACAATGCTCACTGTGCCTCGCCTTGAATCGAGCATTGTGCCCATTGTGCCCGGGTCACAGAGGCGCGCACAATGCATCCTGCGCACGCATGCAGACAGCCGCATTGTAACGCTCGCTTAGGACTCTGAATGTTGTTTTTTTCAAAGCGCGCAATTACATGGCTGCAACCATCATTGCGAAATTATAGGACCGGCGCTGATCTCATCTGCCTCGTCCGTGTATGTATGCGCTACGGTCCACGTAACCACAAAGCGCTATATAAATGGAAAGAGCGGCCACAAATATTAACGACTATAGGAGGAAAGCGGAAAAAGGTTCAAACTCGAGGGTGCAAGCACTCGAATGTTAAATGCACCGTCGCATGCATGCAGGCCGCTTGAGAGCTCCACGTAAAAGGTATTAAAAAGACTCAACCAAACTGAATGCATTATATTCCATATATATATATATATTATATATATGGAATATATATATATATATATTATATATATGGAATATATATATATATATATAAATAAATGCAAGTATACATGGAATGTAGTATATTTATATATATAAGTTTACACCGTAAATGTGCGATATATATATGTAAATGTGCATAGATTTACGCATAGGCTTTAATACCTGCTGCCGTCGTAAATTATGTATTCGAGTGTCGTGCACATATTAAATCTGAGCATCACTGAATGTATGCTTAATAAGCTTAATATAATAGGCGTGCCTGACATGTATTGTTTGCATTGTATGTTAACTTAAGTGCCTGAATACGCGGGAGACCATTGCCAATAATATTTTTGTAATTTCGATACAATAACGTGAATATAATCCATTTATCAACTGAGAATGAACGATTATACATGTAATTACGGAGTACAATTCATGTGTGTATGCATGTGTGTGTGTGTGTGTGTTTGTGTGTGTGTGTGTGTGTGTGTGCGTTAGAGTGTGTTAGTAGTTTGTGTGTGTGTGTGCGCGCGCGCGCGGATGTGCATATATACCTTTAAGTTCGTAAAACTTTATTTGAAGGAAGATATATAATATTATACTTTTGGCCAAAATATTATCAGAAAACCTTAAAGGGTTCCTCTTTTGGTTGTACATTGTCCACTTGGGTATTATCCTTCCCGGACATTACCATCCTCACGGACAAAAGTCTCCCATGACAAAATCCCCCGATTTTGCGCAGGGCGTCATCGCCCGGTCAACCCCCATCCCATATGTGCAATTATTCATTTTTTTCTTTAATCGATCAAACCAAATTGTCGTGCTTTTGTTGGCTGTGTCAACTTGCTACACTGCATGTAATTGAGATTCTAACTTAAGACTTAATTGTTAGAGTGTCATTTGGTTTATCTTATATAACGATGACTTGTTAGTGCACATGTCATTTAGGTCTGCATTTATGATTTGTTGATGTTGCATGCCTGCAACTTAAGTTATAAAGACGTTGGCAAGTGAAATTAGATTTACAATGAACGACAACTGTGAGAAACTTTGGACGACAATAGCGTATTAAGCTTAATAAACTATATAGGCTACAGAGTTGGCCAAAAAGTAATGCTTTACGGTTTTTTAAAGGTTTTAGCCACACATAAAAATTTTCAAAACAAGTTCTATACGGGCTTAAACGTAATTCTCGTATACTATAGGCCTATACGTGAAATAGCCAAATTTCACCATGAACTTCAAATGAAACAAAAGTTCTATAACTTTTAGAGAGCCCGTGCGCCAACTGTTATTTAACTATCGAAAAACATAACGCAATATACAAATGTAGCAAAAACGATTTTATTAAGTAAGATCTCAAATAATTGTTGTCAAATGAATTAATTTGATATTGCCAGATAATCATTATTGTTATTTAGTAGCTGCACTGTGACATCAATTAGCAAGGTGACTATGAAGTTGCATGCAAATAAAGAATTTTCAGATTCATAATTTTTTTTATTAAAACAGTAAAATTGAAATCTATGACACATTAAAACGACCAATGACATGACAACAAAATATGTTCAGACACTCCATGAGCAGGGTCTTTGAGTCAAGATATATATAATCACCACTTACTCTGATAAACAGTGAGAGCGGAGAAATTTATACTTAAATTGAGAGTTAAGAAATAAGCTGTTGATGAAAGGAAATCGACTCAAAGTCAATATTATTGCACTGCATGCATGGTTCATTGAGAAGATAACCAATAGTCCAAATCTCTGGATGTTTTACCCGATAGATCATCAAGTATACATGTATGTGGAGAGATATATGCCGGAGAAATATCATGCACAACCTGCGGCCAAAACCAAGAGTGATCAAGAGTCGTCCAAGACCGCCGACGTATCCGTCCCTGCAACAAAAACTAAAGCGGGCGATCGTACCTTTCGGGTCGCTGGCCCACGCGCCTGGAACAGTCTTCCAGAATCAATTCAAGCAATAAGAACTCAATCTGCTTTTAGAAAACAGTTAAAGCTGCACCTGCTTTGAGCTGTTTGTATTCATGCTGAACTTTTACAATTTTGTATTATGACATTGTGTGTAAAGCATCCTATAGAAGTAGCTTGCTACCGACGATGCAATATAAATTGTCTTGATTACAATTACCATTACAAGTGATAAAAGAATTGATGGTCGCATTGGAGTCGATATGGGAAGAAATCTTCCCCTTGAACATTGTAGCCTATACATCAACAAGGTCATCAAGAAATTTACAAAGAGACCGAGAACAATTAAGTGTGAGTGAGCACTGGTGATGCATAGACACTTTGAACACAAGTTGTGAAGCAAAAACAAGTCTATTTTAAAACAATCAATTAAGATCAGGGCTTAAAGTGTGCCGGGACGGTCATGGACGGCGTCTCGGCACTTTTTTTCGAGGTAGGACGCCGTCCTATGACTTGTTTGGTCAGCACTGCTGGTTGTCCATGACTGCAGGGACGGCGTCCATGCAGTTACGCGGACGGCCGTCCATGACGGCTGAATTAGTATCTTTTCCCCGAAAAAAAGGTCCTAATCATTTTTGGCGGCTGAGTCTGTATAGTTTTCCCCGAGAATTTTGGCGGATGACTAAAAAAGTCATCAACATCAACTTTTTTGGCGGCTGAATCGGTATAAAAAAGGTCATCAACTTTTTTGGCGGCTGAATCGGCATCTTTTCCCCAAAAATTTTGGCGGATGACTAAAAAAAGAAAAAAAGGTCATCAACTTTTTTTGCGGCTGAATCGGTAAAAAAAGGTCAGCAGTTTTCTCGGGTACGAATAACACGAAATTTTTCCCCTGTCCCGCCAACAAGACCGAATTATAGGTCTCCGTATACAATACAGCGTTCTGGCACTTCTTTTTTTACACTTTAAGCACTGATTAAGACTAAGGTGTGACTCGATCAAATTTAAAAAAAAAAATTGTGATAGTTACGCTTTGGATCCTCAAAAAACAGTTGGTGAACTCACTAAAAGTGATAAAACTTTTGTCCGGTTCAAATATTTTGACGAAATTTGGCTATAGATTATACGTATATAATAACTGACTGATAATTAATTAGTCATAATAATATATATTAATAATTAATAATAATTTATAATTAATATTAATAATATATATTAATAATAATTAGTAGTAATATATTATCGTCAATATATATTATACATGTATATATTATATATACGATATAATACATATTTGCATGCACATTTACCCCTATATATATATATATATATATATACATATATATATATATATATACAGTATACACTGTACATGGACCGCTGTCTTTTTACATTATTTCGTGTACATACGTGAACTTATAAGGGAGGATGGAAAAAAGTTCTATAAGCTTGTATTTTGTATACTAATGTGAAATCATCAGAAGCTCTCCTGAGCTGAAAACAAACAAAATACAATTAACCGAATGGCATTCAACCGTTATAACAGAATACATTATATACAGTTTTATACACCTTATAATCTCCCCTCCCACCCCCAGAAAACTGGAGCGACCTAGAGTGCACACGGCATCATGGCCTAGGCCTACATGGACATGCCGGTAATTTTTTTGTAAAGCAGAAAGAAATGTACAAAAAAATTGGAACCCGGCCGTCCGCCCAAAATGTCGGCCAAATCGGACTTTTTCTCGCCACCCCCGCGACTCATAAACCCAAATTAATTTCCGCTTAAAAAATCAATCAATCAGAATTTATATTGCGCCCCTTCAAGGTACCTATATAGTAAGTAAGAATAATATAGATCTATTATTATTATTATCATTAATATCAGGAGCTTCGCACTGGGAGATCCTTTGATTAAGCTTAGTTTACCCCGAGAGGCGTTTTATAAATCCAAAAATAGGGTAGTTTATATATATATATTTACATGTATATATATATTGTTGGACACTTTATGCTTAGGATCTGTTGTAACTGATTATATCAGACCTTAATAGCACAGCTGGTGTTTAGGAAGGAGTGTCCTACGCGCCTAGAACTTTAGTCTAATTGCTTGCTGTATAAATACGACGCGACTGAGACGTTTAGACAGGCACTGTTTGCGTTTGGAGGCATCGTTTGCTTTGGAGGAGTCACCGTTTGGAGTGGGATGATTCGTGGACACCGTTTGTCCTATTGCTGGGGCTGATGCTTCGTTGGTGGCTTCGACCACATTCGTTTCTGGACCTGTTGTTCGGTGGTGCCTGTTGCTTGCCTGGTGACCTTTCGGAGAATTCGTGTCTTCGACGGCAGAGGTCTCCGTTAGACCTGTCGAAGTTGGTTGGTGCCGCGCTTTGTGTCAGGACTGGACTGCACGTTTTCGTCTATTGGTAATGTATAGTTAAGTTCCTTGTTGCCTGTAAATAGCTGTTCGATCATTAAAGTCATTTTGTTATACAATCCGGAGGCCTTAAATCTTTTCCCCTAGACAACGCGCAACAGAGGGGGCCCGTCCTCTGTTTTGTTTGTGAAATTTCGGCTGTCCTCTGTTTTGTTTGTGAAATTTCGGCTGTCCTCTGTTTTGTTTGTGAAATTTCGGTCCTATGTTTGGTTCGTAAAATGGGTCGGTGAAATTTGTCCAATTGCGGTTTTCATAGAGATTACGAGGTTGTTGGGGCGGTGAAATTGTGAAATTGGGAGAATTTTGGTGAAGTGGGAGTGCCCTGAGTAGTTGGTGAGAATGGAGGCCCTTGGGGCAGAGAAACCTATTGAGTTGGCGGATATTGTGGATATGTCGCTGGAGGACTTAAAGAAGCATTGTGAGAATTTAGGTGAAGATATTAAAGGTTTGGGTAAGCCTCAGTTGCAGAAACTAGCTATTAAGGCTATGTCGCCTCAGCATGGGAGTGCGCAGTGGAAATTGAAGGCTCAAGCTCAGAAAGAGGCTGATGAGTTGGAGCGCACGCGGATAAAAGAGGATAGAGAATATGAGTTGATGAAAATGAAGCTTGTGGCGGAGATGGAAGAGAGAAAGGAGTTAGCCTTAGCTGAAGAGAGAAAGGAGTTAGCTGAGGAGAGAAAGGAGTTAGCGTTAGCGGTTGCCGAGGAGAAAAAGGTGGCAGCGGAATTGGAAGCTAAGCGCATGAGGATGGAAGCGGAAGAAAGAAAATTGGCTATTCAGTTGGATGACAAAAGATTGGCTGATAGAGCTGAGGAACGACGACTTGAGGCGCAAGTGCGAGCAGAAGAAGGTAAACGAGATTTAGAGGCGAGAAAATTGGATATTGAGTTGAAGAAAGTGGAAAGGGGTGAATATGCGGACTTGCCTAGGAGTGGCCGTGATTCGTTTAGTTTTGGGTCCGTCATGAAAGGTGTTCCAAAATTTGAAGCTGCGGATATAGAACATTATTTGTGCGCGTTTGAAAAAGCTATGGCGTTACATAAAGTTCCGGAAGAAAAATGGACGTCATTTTTGCAGCCGCAGTTAACCGGTAAAGCTGCTAAAGTTTTTTCGGCTTTGACGTTAGAGGAGTGTGTTCAATATGAGGTGGTGAAGAAATCATTATTGACGGCTTTTGAACGCGTCCCTGAATTTTATCGGAAACGATTTCGGTCGATGGGAAAAGAGAAATTTGAGACATTTGCAAATTATGCGTACCGATTACAACTTCCCTTTCAACGATGGATTGAAGGGGAGGACGCTTGGGAGGATGTTAATCGAATGAGGGAGGTTTTAATGATGGAACAGTTCGTGCAGTCTTTGCCTAGTGAGGTACACAAGTGGCTGGTGGATAAACGTCCGGCTTCGGTGGCTGCCGCTGCTAAGTTAGCGGATGAGTATTCGGTGGTCTATAAACAGGTGCCGAGTGAAGCCGCTGGGGGATTCAGGAGAGATTTTTCGGATTGGGAACAGAGGACTAAATTTCACGATGGAGACAAACGAGAATTTTCAAATTGGGGTCGAAAGTCACCGCCAAGGGTTTATTCGGGGTTCCGAAAGTTCCAACAGAATCGGTTGGTGGAGGACGAAAATTCTTTTGGGAATCAGGTCACGTGTCATTATTGTCATGCTGAAGGTCATACTAAAGCTTCGTGTGAGAAATTGAGGAGAAGGGACCAAGAAAATTGGAGGGGCCCTAAACCTGTGGGGTTGGTTCAGAAATTGTCGGCGCCTGTGTTGGACAAGGGTTTTGGTGAGTGTATTGACACTGTAGATAAGTTGTATGCACCGTTTTGTGTGAATGGTAGTGTCTTTGATGATGTGAATGGTGTGAGGTCTATTGTATGTCTCAGAGACTCTGGCGCGTTGCAGAGTTTGGTGAGTCGTGAATGTTTGAAGCCGAATGAATGGAGTGAGACGGGTGAGGTGCGGTTGTTGAAAGGCATTAGTGGCATTGTAATGGAACAACCTTTAGTTAAGGTGCGTGTTGAATGTGCATTGGTTCATGGTGAAGTTTTGTGCTGTTTGATGGACACCCTGCCGCATGGTATTTCATTGGTAATAGGCAATGATTTGGCGATGAGTGAACGGGTTGTTGACATTGCGGTTACGACGAGGGCGCAGGCGAGAGTGTTTGCGGAGGAGTTGAAGGTGTGTGAACAAGTGGTGGGCGATGATGCGTGTCGGTCTGGTGTGCCGGAGGTCGACCAAAGTACACTATTGTTGGATGAGAGGTCGAAGGAGTGTACGATGAATATTGATGAAGGAGATTTATCTCGCTTGTATGATGTGGAGAATGAGAGTGTGTCAAATGATTGTGGTGTTTTCAGTAGTGTGTCTCGCAATGAGTTTATTCGGTTGCAGCGTGCATGTGTTGAGTTGAAACCGTTGTTTGCAGTGGCTGAAGGGAGTGTGCATGATGGCTGTAAATCGTATGAAGTGGTGGATGAAATTTTGATTCGGAATTGGGCGGATAAAATTACACCGTATGGGATGGGTGTGCAACAAATTGTTGTACCTACAGCACTTCGCTTAAAGTTATTGAGGGTTGCACATGATATTCCTGTGTCGGGCCATCTGGGGACTCAGAAAACTTTGGATCGGGTGTTGAAACATTTTTGGTGGCCTAGGATCAATACGTCTGTGCGAGAATATTGTAGGTCGTGTGATGTGTGTCAACGATTAGGGAAAGGTCCTAAAACAGGTCGTGCACCTTTGGTGGAGGTTCCTGTGATGCAGGAGCTTTTTCAAAGGGTGGCTATGGATATTGTGGGGCCTTTACCTGTTTGTGAAGGTTCGGGGAATCGGTTTGTGTTGACTATAATTGATTTAGCGTCACACTTTCCATTTGCGTTTCCTTTACAGAATCATACTGCTAAGGATGTTGCGAAATGCTTGTGTGACGTCTTTACTTTGTTTGGATTTCCAAGGGAAATTTTGTCTGATTGTGGCTCGGAATTTATGTCTGATCTCATGCAAGTGTTTGTTCATGAGTGTGGGATTATGCAAATTAAGACGAGTCCGTATCGACCTCAGTCTAATGGCAGTTGTGAGAGGTTTCATCGCACTATGAAGGATATGCTGAAGGCTGTTGTGGAGACGTATCCTGGTGCATGGGATGAGGTTTTGCCTTGGATCTTGTTTGCGTATCGTGAAGTGCCGGTCGAGGGTGTGGGATTTTCAGCATTTGATTTGATGTATGGAAGGGATGTGCGTGGTATGTTGCAATTAATGAAAGAGGAGTGGTTGCATAAAGATGTTGTGCATGAAGTTTCGGGTAAAACTGTTATTGACTATGTGTTGAAATTGCGTGAAAGGATGTGCACGAGTATGAGGATTGCGAATGAAAATGCGCTGGTGGCTCAGGTGAAAGCTAAGAAGTTGTATGATAGGCATGCACATGATGTATCGTTTGAGCCAGGTGACAAGGTTTTGTTGTTAATACCGTTGGTTGGCAAACCTTTGCAAACTAAATTTTGTGGTCCGTATGTTGTGTTACGTCGTTTAGGGCGTGTGGATTATTTGGTGTGTACGCCTGATCGTCGAAAGCGTGAAAGAGTTGTGCATGTGAATTTAATGAAACGTTATGTGTCACGTGATGAGGTGAATGTTGGTTTTTGTGTGAATGAGTCAGCTGCATCGTTGTTGTTAGTGGATCAGGTAGAAGGTGTGAAAGAGTTGACGTTAAATGACAAAATTTTGGAGTGTATGGTGTCGGATGACAGACGTGAGGAGTTACGCGAGGTTGTGTTTGAATTTGAGCATGTGTTTAGTGTGGTGCCTGGTAAAACTGATGTGATGTCGCATGAAATTCAGTTGGTTGAAGGCGCTAGACCGGTACGGCAAGCACCATACAGATTAAATCCAGAACGGATGGCAAAAGTAGACAAAGAGGTTCAGGAGTTATTGCAGGCGGGTATTATCGAGGAATCGGATAGTCCGTGGGCGGCTCCAATTGTGGTGGTCCCTAAGCCGGATGGATCTGACAGATTATGTACGGATTTCCGGAAACTAAATTCTTTGACTGTGGCTGATCCTTTTCCGATGCCCAGGGTGGAATCTTTGATAGATCGAGTGGGTAAAGCGAAATTCATGACTAAATTAGATATGACCAAAGGGTACTGGCAGATTCCTGTTAGCAAGGAGTCAATCCCTCTTACTGCTTTTGTCACTCCGCATGGTCATTTCAATGGAAGTTTATGAGCTTTGGGCTTCGGAATGCCCCTGCGTCTTTTTCTCGATTGGTTACGAAGGTCTTAAGTGGGTTGCAGGAGTTCTGTGACGCGTATTTGGATGACATTATTATTTTCAGTGGTGAATGGTCGGAACATTTGGTTCATTTACGCAAGGTGTTACAACGCATTGATGAAGCGCATTTGACTTTGAATTTGGCGAAATGTGTATTTGCTACAGCCGAAATTGATTTCTTAGGCCATCATATTGGGATCAAGGGTGTGCAACCGCGTATGAAGAAGGTGGAGGCTTTGTTACATTTTCCGCAACCCAGTAATAAGAAGCAGGTACAGTCATTTTTGGGGTTAGCAGGGTACTATCGGAGGTATTTGCCCCATTATTCGGAAATTGCATTGCCACTGACTGCGTTGACGAAGAAAGGGGTGCCGTTTAAGTGGTCCAAAGGAGCGGAGGAGGCGTTTATTGAGTTGAAGTCCAGATTGGCTTCACGTCCAATTCTTATTCCACCTGATTTTGGTAAACAATTTTGTGTGGCTGTGGATGCATCGCAATTTTGTGTTGGAGCGTGTTTATTTCAGGTTGTCGATGATTTGGAACGACCAATTTGTTACTACAGCCGGAAGTTGTTGTCGAATGAGATCAGGTACTCGACTATTGAAAAAGAGGCGTTGGCGATGATGGTGGCTCTACGCGCGTTTCAAGTCTACTTTGGATCTGCCACGGTTGTGGTATATACAGATCATAAGCCGTTGCAGTTCATCAACCAAATGGCGAACAAGAATATGAAATTATTACGATGGAGTCTGGAACTTCAGCAATTTAGTTTGGACATTCGTCACCGACCCGGAATATTGAATGTAATACCCGATATTTTGAGTCGTCCGTCGGTGTTGTAAAGAGGATTGTTGTCATGTTACTCGTGTCGAGGCGTGTTGACCTGGTAATCGGAAATGTATGTCGGAATTTGTATACGAAATTTAAATTCTAATATGTACAAATGTAATCGCTCGTTGGGTACATAAGACTGTGGTGACTTTACTTCGTCGACCCTTTAGGTCGCCTCGTCTGTAAGGGGTATGTTGGACACTTGGACACTATGTTGAGGGGTATGTTGGACACTTTATGCTTAGGATCTGTTGTAACTGATTATATCAGACCTTAATAGCACAGCTGGTGTTTAGGAAGGAGTGTCCTACGCGCCTAGAACTTTAGTCTAATTGCTTGCTGTATAAATACGACGCGACTGAGACGTTTAGACAGGCACTGTTTGCGTTTGGAGGCATCGTTTGCTTTGGAGGAGACACCGTTTGGAGTGGGATGATTCGTGGACACCGTTTGTCCTTTTGCTGGGGCTGATGCTTCGTTGGTGGCTTCGACCACATTCGTTTCTGGACCTGTTGTTCGGTGGTGCCTGTTGCCTGCCTGGTGACCTTTCGGAGAATTCGTGTCTTCGACGGCAGAGGTCTCCGTTAGACCTGTCGAAGTTGGTTGGTGCCGCGCTTTGTGTCAGGACTGGACTGCACGTTTTCGTCTATTGGTAATGTATAGTTAAGTTCCTTGTTGCCTGTAAATAGCTGTTCGATCATTAAAGTCATTTTGTTATACAATCCGGAGGCCTTAAATCTTTTCCCCTAGACAACGCGCAACAATATATATACGACTATACGTAGTGCGTCCAGGGTCCGCTGCATGTAGTCTATACAGAACGCAAAAATGGTGTGACTTTGTAAGAGGAATATAATAGCAGCGGCTTCTCTGCATGTATACCAGGTAATCCAGGTATGCATGTGCCGGTTAAGCGGGTGTTATTGTACACTATTAGAGTCTATAATAGGAGATGCCCGACGTGTAAGTATCCGTCTCGTCATAACTGATGACGTTTCCGGTTTCTCGTCTTCAACTGTCAACTGTTTTATAGTTGGTGACATTGTCTCAAGCATCGCTTGCTTTGTCCCATAATTATGCTGTGCAACGACGTGTTGTAATTGCATGAAAGTAAAATAAAGTCCATGGCATTTTTATATGACATTGCGGAGTTTAGTTTTGCTTTGCATGCGTCGACTATATAAGAAATTATATATCATGTAAGGCAGATCTGTAGCTCTGCAGTATATACCCGTGACTGCTTATTGTTCATACGGTGCAGAAGCATGGACGTGCATACAGAATTACAGAAAGAGTGAACAAAAAAGAATAAAGTCATTTGAAACAACGTCATATATGTATAATATAGGAATATTGAGAATACTTTGGACAGAAAAAAGAGGAATGAGGAGGTACTGAGTGAAGTAGGTGGAGAACAACTCTGCATGGAGTATAATAGTCAAAAGGAAATTACAGTATTTCGGACATATAGCGAGGAAAACAGCAAACTGCATTGAAAAAGATATATCCTATATATAATAACCGGGGAAACTGAGGTATCAAGGGGAAGAGGACAGAGGTAGACCAAGAAGAATGTGGATAGACGACGACGCGATGGAATGGACGGGACTGTCGATGGCGCGGGTGGTGCGAGCAACACAGCAAAAAGATCTCTGGAGAAGAATTATTGTCCATGATGCCGACAATGTTCGGAAAGACGAATAAGGCACCGACGACTACGACGACGACGTTTATTGTTCAGTGCTAATTGAATAACGTTTGCGCTTCAAGTTCACAGGTATATAAATATCCATACATAACTCTAAGGTAAGGCAAGTTGAGATAAGTTTAATTAAGGTAAAGGTCGTAAAGCCATATGGTAAGTTTATATGCAATTGTGAGTATACGGCCAGACAAGATAAGAAAAGATAAGACGTGGAATATGGTGCGATAGGGTTATTATAGGTATTGCGAATGTTTTAGCACGATAAGGCAAAGTGCAAGGATACACGTATACTTATGCAAGTATACATATATGATGAGAGAAATCTGTGGTTAGATATAGACCCCGTGCATAATTGAAATTATAAAGATATATTATTATAATGACTATAGTCGAAAGCTCAGTTGCCATGCATACATATTTCCTTGTAGGCTAAAACAAATATATATATATATATATATATATATACTAACAGCTTAATAAATGACCATGCAGATATATATAATGTCCTCATGTGTCAGACGTGTATATATATATTATAGATTATATATATCTAAGAAAATTAGAAATTCTCTACACGGGTATACATGTATATACACAAATAAAGTGTCTGCACGCATATATCAGGGCAAAAGCATTACGTGCAAGTTTGGTTCACGCATCCTTACAGTTACATGTGGATATTATACACACAGGCGAATCTATATCTATATACCTATACATATACATACAGGCTATCCGTGTGATGTAGGCCTACGAACAATGGAAAACTCGCGGCCTCGTTGCACGCATGCGCACTGCATTGCCTCGAGATTCATTAATATCTGAAGAGGAGAAGCAGCAGCAGCAGCAGCGAAGAGACCACCTGTCAAGGCCGCCGTCATCACATGGGCGTGGCGCCGTCGGTGGGTAAAGATGACAGGTGCGATGGAGTCGACGAGTGCGTTTCATCCGAACTCAACAGCAGCAGTAGCATCCAGGTATACAAACACGCACATACATACACACAAATACATATACACGTACAAACAAGCATAATTATACACACAAACAAATAAACACACACGTACCAAAGCAGTTTCCTACCTGTATGAGCGCCGTTCCATCATCACATACATGTCAAACTCCGACTCGAGCAGTCAGTCAGACTGCGAGACTGCCAGTCAGTCAGTCAGTCAGTCAGTCAGTCAGTCAGTCAGTCAGTCAGTCAGTCAGTCAGTCAGTCAGTCAGTCAGTCAGTCAGTCAGTCAGTCAGTCAGTCAGTCAGTTAGTCAGTCAGGTATACAGTTAGCCGGCGAGTCAGTCAGTCAGTCAGTCATTCAGTCAGTCAGCCAGTCAGTCAGTCAGTCAGTCAGTCAGTCAGTCACTCGCTGCCAACTCAGAGATGCAACCTCCGCAGTAAATAACCAAGTCAGTCCGCTTATTATCGTATACGCGTCGAGAATTCCTATATAGACTCGAGGGGCCGCTGCTCATCTTCTTCTGTTTTGGCTCAGAGTCGGACCGCTGTTGTTTTATGTACGACTCGCACTTATTGATACGACGTGCAAACTGGCATCGCCGTCACCACTCTGCGATCGTGCCGCGCCCAACTCCCATTGGTTCACACCGCCTGTCGCTCAGCACGGGGCGGGGCTTATTACGGCATCGCTGGCCAATTGCAGGCGTTGCTGCTGCATTTTCTGATGCTCTGACATCCTTGCTCACCTGACGAGATTAGTTTTCCTGGGAACAGCAGAAGCGAAGCAGCCACGCTGCTGTCCGCGTGGGGCTGTGTTGTCGTGCGGCTGCAGCCTGCATGGCCCGCACTTCATCGCAGACAACTCAATCCGGTCCGTTGTTCATGGAATATTGAGTATATATAATCGGTTGACCTAATGACGACATTTGAACTCTGTTTAATCGTATGCAGTGCAGTAATAATAATCGTAATAGCCTTCTGATATACTCAGTAGCGCATAACGCGTGACCAGCCAATATCGGCCCATGCACCACAGGCAGGTCATTAGGACCGCAGGACATTTGCACTATACACACACACACACACACACACACACACACACACACACACACACACACACACACACACACACACACACACACACACACACACACACACACACACACACACACACACACACACACACACACACACACACACACACACACACACACACACACACACACACACACACACACACACACACACACACACACACACACACACACACATTGAGATAAGAACAGCATACGTTCAGGCGGGAAGACCATATATATATACATATAAAATATATGTATATGAAGAGAAAGTTATATATATATATATATATGATGAGAAAGTTATATATATATAATTATATATATATATATATATATATATATATATATATATATGAAGAGAAAGTTATTAAGCTTAAGAGGAAAATTAAAAGCGTTGCATGTCGGTGCCATCTAAACGGTGTCTGTGACATGCGTCAGGCACATTTGCAAGCTACACCAATATGGACATTGAAATACAGATTATTAGTCTTGACTGTGTCTTAAGCTTTATTTTTAGACGTGTACGCAATGACCGAGTGATTTCTGGAAATAGTAATCAGTGATATTTTAAGAAATGCTTATATATTTATATATATATATATATACGAGGCGAGAATTCTTGGCTGTATTATAGAATAAAACCGCAAAGTTAAATGTATGTATGTATGTATGTATGTATGTATGTATGTATGTATGTATGTATGTATGTATGTATGTATGTATGTATGTATGTATGCATGCATGCATGCATGTATGTATGTATGTATGTATGTATGTATGTATGTATGTATGTATGTATGTATGTATGTATATGAACATTTATATAGCGCCTTACAATAACCTCACGAAGGTGCTTGACGCAGCTACCGGGCAGTTAAATATATCGACTTCCTGTTTTCCCGACTGTGTTTTGTTCTCATGTATACAAGGTGGGCCATAAAAGTAACCCCCTACGGTTTTTTGCCCATATCTTGGCCAGAAGTAAGAATTTCGAAATGAAATTTTACAATCTTAAAGACGTTTCATATTTACACATGATGACCAGATTTCATAGAAATATTTCAAGCACAACAAAAGTTACACTATACTTTTAGTCAGGCCACCCACCGTTTTTTGACGATTCAAACGCGGTAAAAGTGACAAAAAACGATTTTATTAAGTCACATCTCAAATAACTGTTGTGAAATGAACTTGTTGGGGCTTCACAACTTGTGTTCAATGTGCCCACCACCAGGGCCAAAACTTCTTTTGAGTCTCTTTGCAAAGTTCTTGATGCGTTTTTTATGGCCACCCTGTAGTTATCGACTCTTCACAGTAATTAAGTTATTATATATAAGTACGCTTAGATATATATTTGGTCTCCAAATATAATGAATATTATAATATATATATATATCTTTGAGACCAAAGACGTGACGACATTTTGTCGTTGAAAAAACCTGCAGCTATAGTTGACACGTTGGAAAAACATACCTGCTATTCCCTGCATGGAGCCAAGTGGAAACGATCCTGAGTCTCTTGCATGGAACAATGGGATATTTTCCGATCCATATAATCGCGATCGCTCATTATATCGCTGTATTATCGGCTATAGTCAGTTGCTGTATACAATTCGAAGACACCCTTGCAGAGCATTAATTGGCGGTGATCGACGAAGTGCATGTGGTGTCATTCTTCACACCGCCTGCAGTGATGGTTGCTTTCGCACATATAATATGTAGTCGCGATGATGATGATGATAATGATGAATGACGATGAGGATGATTATGATGATTATGATGATGATAATGATGATGTTGTTGTTGTTGTTGATGATGATGATGATGATGATGATGATGATGATGATGATGATGATGATGATGATGATGATGATGATGATGATGATGATGAAGGGCTGGGGTTAAGGCTAGGGTTAGGTTTAGGGTTCGGTTTAGGTTTTGATGCAGGTCGATTGGAAGGAACACAGAACAAATGCCTCGATTTTGGCGGAGCTGCGGCCGAAACAGAGACTGCTGGAGAGGGTGCAAAAAAGGAAACTGCGATACTTCGGACATCTGATGAGGGCAGACAACATATCGACACTGCTAATACAAGGACGAATTGAGGGTACCAGAGCACGGGGAAGACCAAGGAGGCGCTGGATGGACGATGTCTGTGACTGGACCGGACTATCACCTGTGGACTGTGTCAGACGGGCGCAGGACAGAGAGGAATGGAGGAAGCTGCTGTCGTTGTCTCTGGTCTCCGACCCTCAGAAATGAGGATGGACATATTCATCATCATTATGAATAGGTTTTGCGTTAGGGACCTTATTTAGGGTTAGTGTTATAGTGTTAGAATTAGGGTTAGGTTTGGGGTCGAATGATACACCAGACAATCACCCCACATACTTATTTAACGATCGGCTTAGATTTCGTTCATTTTAATAATTATTAATTTATTATTAAGGAAGTGTTTCATAATGAAATATAGCTTATATTATTATGTCCTGTGTAAAATTCGTCGCAAAACTCCGATCCGAATCGTAGACCTACGAACCTATAATATGTATAGCGTCTTACCGCGGTGAGAAGTTGGAGGGCTGCATGGCAAAATTACCCTTTCAGGTGGTCCATTGTCCACCTTCCGGGGTCGTTTTGTTCCCTCTTTCAACACTCTGCTACGATGGCCCTGCAGTGAATTTCACACCAGCATGATGCAGCATCGATTATAACCGACGTCTATTATACACAGCGTATATATGATAATTGAACGGTGCACATGCGGAGCCAGCATGCACGGAATGTTCCGCCCATAGATTTTCCGCTATTAGCAATCTGTAATTATTGTAACAGGCGCTGCGCCAACCGCTGCCAGAGGGCTACAGAAATCAAAGCACGTGTTCATATGTATACTAAACATGCATGGCAGATTCAAATCCTATTGCGGAATAGTATAAGTATGTATGTATGTATGTATGTATGTATGTATGTATGTAGGTATGTATGTATGTATGTATGTATGTATGTATGTATGTATGTATGTAAGTATGTATGTATGTATGTATGTATGTATGTATGTATGTATGTATGTATGTATGTATGTATGTATGTATGTATGTATGTATGTATGTATGTATGTATGTATGTATGTATGTATGTATGCATGCATGTATGTGTATATGCCTGCATTTATTGACCTACAAAGCGCAAAAATCACAAAATCTATACTGATTTCACAAAAGATCGTTTAGAATGAAAGTCGATTCGCCGCCGTCACATGCAGATTGCCTAAACCTTCAAATTGGATAAAACGCCCTCTCCCTCCCCCTCTCCCTCTCCCTCTCCCTCTCCCTCCCCCTCTCCCTCTCTCCCTCTCCCTCTCCCTCTCCCTCTCCCTCTCCCTCTCCCTCTCCCTCTCCCTCTCCCTCTCCCTCTCCCTCTCCCTCTCCCTCTCCCTCTCCCTCTCCCTCTCCCTCTCCCTCTCCCTCTCCCTTTCCCTCTCCCTCTCCCTCTCCCTCTCCCTCTCCCTCTCCCTCTCCCTCTCCCTCTCCCTCTCCCTCTCCCTCTCCCTCTCTCCCTCTTCCTCTCCCTCTCCCTCTCCCTCTCCCTCTCCCTCTCCCTCTCTCTCTCTCTCTCCCTCTCCCTCTCCCTCTCCCTCTCCCTCCCCCTCCCCCTCTCCCTCTCCCTCTCCCTCTCCCTCTCCCTCTCCCTCTCCCTCTCCCTCTCCCTCTCCCTCTCCCTCTTCCTCTCCCTCTCCCTCTCCCTCTCCCTCTCCCTCTCCCTCTCCCTCTTCCTCTCCCTCTCCCTCCCCCTCTCCCTCTCCCTCTCTATCTGTGACGTATTGAGAGGAGACGTACTATAGATTAATCAGACTCCTATGTATCGTCTGTCTGTCTGTCTGCAGAAAACGCCATCTTACACGAGACACGACAGGGAACGGAACGACGCAGAATATGCATGAGGAAGCTGCAGTCATAAGAGTTCGCGTTATAACAACCCAGCAGCAGAGGAGCTGCACTGCAGCAATCCAGTGAAAGACGGTTGCAGTGATGTGTAGGTGTGTATCACGACATGTATCTATATATACATACGGAACTCACTCTGGAATTACTGATAGCTTCGCTCAGGTAATTGGACAAGTGAGCTTAGAAAGGAGAGCCCGCGATCTAATGAGCGACATGCACTGGAGGCCTGCATGCTGCATCCACGGACTGCAGCTTTGTTTACGCGAAGGCAGACGACAGGGGTCAGCACACAATGGCGTTTCCTGACGCCAACGCTATAGATGCTAGATGGACAACTGCGACAAGGACGCTAAGGACGCGAACGGCAATTACGACGATCAAGAGGAGGAACAAGAGCAACAACAGAAGAGGAAGAAGAAGAAGAGGAAGATGCATGATGATGATGATGATGATGATGATGATGATGAATCAGCAAGAGCAGAATTATTGATTTCATTTCGATGAAGTATATTCGACCTATATGCATGCCCATAATTACATATGGTGAATTAATTACTGATTGTTAGTCAGGCGCTACAGAAGTTTTCCGTTGAGATGAGGTCATCAGTATTAATCATATATATATATATATATATATATATATATATATATATATATATATCAACAGCATGCAGCATATCATGAGGTACACGCGGCAGAGGCAATATTAACATCGACGACAAAGTATTCTGCAGCAATATATTACAATGCGTGTAATCGGATTGCAATCATTGCATCTCGTGTTTTACAATGCAATTGGATTACAGCTCATGTATTAAAATTTAATCGGCTTGCAACTCATGCGTTAAAATGTCATCAATTGACATCGAATTGCAACTCATGTATAGGCCTATCAAAAATGTCATCGTATATCGCAATTCATGATGTTGCAATTTTGCAATTGCGTTTTCCAGGCCCTGTCCAAAAATGAACAGTGAACATTGAGTTTTGCTCCTTCTGCAGAAGGGGCAAGACATTTGCAGAAGGAGTGAATGACGGATAGAAGGAAGGACTGACGCGCGGAAGGATGGATAAATAGATATAGAGATGGACTGAATGATGGACGGATGGATGAATGACAAACATGACGGGTGGAAGGAATAACGGAGGAATGAACTAAGGAACAGAGAATGTCGTGTGGATATATACACATATACTATATATATTAGACTATATACCGTAGGCCTATATCTATATAGCCACTGCAACGACTGAGTCGCGATTTCTATTGTGAGGACAGGATCTCGTTAATTACGTTCCGGGTCCAAAGGCTGAAGACGGAAAACACGCTGCGCCATTGTGAACGCGTGTACGAATTGACCCCACATGCAGCCGACTGGGGAGCCAGGTACAGAGGAGCTGGAGAGATGGAAAAGAGACGTGTGTACATATGAGCAGAGCATCATCAGTCGCCGGAGAAGACTGGAGAATGAATTCAAGAACGACAGCAGCAGGATACGCGCCTCGTGCATGCATGCATGCATGCATGCAAAAGACAAGTGCATACATGGGAGTTGCGTGCATGCGCGGTCTCCCCGGCGAATGTACGCGAGTCGACGAGTGCGTTTGACTGTATATACCTATGCATGTATATGTATACGGTGAAGTTTTGAACGGCTGAAAAACGAACTATATATATAGGATTGAATGGAGTGAACGAGTGATGTGATATTATATATTGTATTATAATATACCGACAACAATAGTTGACATGTCATGCATGCACGCGACACCCTTTCACCGATCCCGCATATCGTTGGTGCACGGGCCCTGTCGGATTTTTGCCCCTTTCGTGTTCTGTCTATACTCTCAGATAGACCACGCGACGTATATATGATATATGTATACGCTGCTGACTGCCTATATATACATGCGACTCGCCTGACATTCATGCATGCATGGGTATTGCAATGGGTCGGTTTCAAAATTTGCTTCAATATCGAATGGCGCTCGTTTTCACGGACAGACCGTGCGATACACTTTACATGTATCAATCACTTATATTTGATATATTATATGGTTTACTTTTACGCATGTCATTTATACACTGTATATATATACATATATATATATATTATATATATTTATATATATATATAATATATATATATATATATATATATATAGGAGGCGACACGAAAATTTACACAACATATGCACGCGTCGTATATATAGCTTTATGTTTCACATTTCTCTGTTTTGAACTTGCCAAATATATTTGTCTAAAGTTCATGCTACAAATTGTTTGAGTATATATATATATATATATATATATATATATTAGGCTGGATCGCACCTTGGCTACTCACTTTGTGCCATAAAACCTATACGCTAACCACTCACTGTTCTTAAGTACTCAGAATTGCTGAGTAGCTAACGTTTGACGTCCTGAAAAAAATATTTAAAGATGTTTGGTGACGGAAATTGACCTGGAAGCAGACTTATAACATAGTCTTGTACCAGCCTTCCAGTAGACCAGTCAAGATTTCAAGTTGATTCATAGGTAATTTTAGACCTGAAATTTGACCGCCTATATCAGGGTATATGTAAAAACGTAACATAGCTACTCACAACATATATTTCATATAACTGAAAAACTAGGTGGCTTATTTTCAAAACAAATTACCCAGCATACTTTATCACAAATATTGACAGGTTTTGACGTTTTAGTTAAATTTTGAGCTTTCTTGCGTTTTTTATCAACGAAAATTAAAAAGTGTGCCCTGTTTTTTCGCGAATGTGATCTATAAATAACCTCAGCATTATTTCCCGCCAAGTATGACATATTTTTTAACCCTATCTACTCATCACTATATGTTCCATAAGGTGTAGTATTTGCAGCAATATTTATCATATACATATGATTACATTCTTCACCTTAGCTACTCAAATGCAGTAATAAGACTACCCAAGGTACACAGCATATACATGTATGTTCTTCAGGGTATGTATTTTAACACTGGTATATTATACATGATATTATTCCGCACCTTAGCTCTTCAATACTAGCAAAAATAATACCGTTGATTAAGACCATCGTAGAATACTAGGTCGTCATTACTCATTTTTGACGTCGTTTTTTGCCTAAGGCACGGCTAAACACTCATATATGCCTAGTCTCGCTGATAATAATAATGTTAATAACAATAATAATATTTTAAAAAGAATAATAATAATTGCAATGCTCTATATTGTGAAAGTATCATTGTCCGCTTGCTTTTTTATGAGATCAATAAACACATTAAATTGAGAAATTTGAATATAAAAATTTCTTCTCCAATTCTTCTCTCAGCATTAAAGCTACCTTAGATACTCGGTATTAAGTTTCCGTAATTAATTATATATATATAATTATGTTTTATACCTTAGCTACTCAATCGCAGTATTAAGACAACCCTATTTACTCAGCACTATATGTTCCACAAGGTGTAGTATTTGCAGCAATATATATCATATATGATTACATTTTTCACATTAGCTACTCACATGCAGTAATAAGACTACCCAAGGTACTCAGCATATATCGCAGTATTAAGACAACCCTGTTTACTCACCACTATATGTTCCATAAGGTGTAGTTTTTGCAGCAATATATCATATATGATTACATTCTTCCCCTTAGCTACTCAATTGCAGCATTAAGACTACCCAAGTTACTCCAGCACGTATCCTCAAGATATAATATTTTAACCCTAGCTACTCATCACTATATGTTCCATAACGTGTAGTATTTGCAGCAATATATATCATATATGATTACATTCTTCACCTTAGCTACTCACATGCAGTAATAAGACTACCCAAGGTACTCAGCATATATGTTCCATAAGGTATGTATTGTAACACCAGTATATTATTCATGATGATATTCCGCACCTTAGCTCTTCAATACCAATATATTATTATTATTATTATTATTATTATATTATTATTATTATTATTATTATTATTATTATTTAAAATTATTAGTACCAGCGAGACTAGGCATATGTGAGTGTTTAACCGTGCCTTAGGCAAAATAAACGACGTCAAAAATGACTTCAAACGAAATGACGTTAAGAGCAATAACGTCCAAGTATTCTACTGTGGTCTTAATTAATCGACAGTATTATTTTGCTGGTATTGAAGAGCTAAGGTAAGGAATATTATCATGTATAATATACTAGTGTTAAAATACATACCCTGAAGAACATATATGCTGAGTACCTTGGGTAGTCTTATTACTGCGTTTGAGTAGCTAAGGTGAAGAATGTAATCATATATGATATATTGCTGCAAATAATACACCTTATGGAACATATAGTGATGAGTAGCTAGGGTTAAAATATGTATCTTGAGGATACATGATGAGTAGCTTGGGTAGTCTTGATGCTGCAATTGAGTAGCTAAGGTGAAGAATGTAATCATATATGATATATTGCTGTAAAAACTACACCTTATGGAACATATAGTGCTGAGTACATAGGGTTGTCTTGATACTGCGATTGAGTAGCTAAGGTTTCAAATATAATTATTTATATATATATCACACATTACGGAAACATAATACTGAGTATCTAAGGTAGCTTTAATGCTGAGAGAAGATGTGGTGAAGAAATTTTTATATTCAAATTTCTCAATTCAATGTGTTTATTGATCTCATAAATAGAAGCAGGCAGGCAATGATACTTTCACAATATAGTGCATTGCAATTATTATTATTATTATTATTATTTTTTTTTTGCCCTGAGGTACTTTATTCCCCCAGGGACTTATGGACTATTATTAATTGAAGAAAATGTCTGGTGGGTCAGGCCTCGTCTTCAGGGTGTGAGGCAAAAGTGCCTTTGAAAGCCTTTTATTATTATTATTATTATTATTATTATTATTATTATTATTATTATTATTATTATTATTATTATTATTATTAACATTATTATTATCAGCGAGACTAGGTATATATGAGTGTTTAACCGTGCCTTAGGCAAAAAACGACGTCAAAAATGACTTCAAGCGAAATGACGTTAAGAGCAATGACGTCCTAGTATTCTACGGTGGTTTCAATCAACTGTATTATTTTGCCGGGCTTGAAGAGCTAAGGTGCGGAATATTATCATCTATAAGATACTAGTGTCAAAATACATACTCTGAAGAACATATATGCTGAGTACCTTGGGTAGTCTTAATGCTGCAATTGAGTAGCTAAGGTGAAGAATGTAATCATATATGATATATATTGCTGCAAATACTACACCTTATGGAACATATAGTACTGAGTAGAGGGGTGAGCAATGACGTCGTAGAAATCTACGGTGGTCTTAATCAACGGTATTATTATACTGGTATTGAAGAGCTAAGGTGCGAAATATCATCATGTATAATATACTGGTGTTAAAATACATACCTTGTGGAACATATATGCTGAGTACCTTGGGTATTCTTATTACTGCATTTGAGTAGCTAAGGTGAAGAATGTAATCATATATGATATATATTGCTGCAAATACTACACCTTATGGAACATATAGTGATGAGTAGATAGGGTTAAAATATATATCTTGTGGATACGTGCAGAGTAACTTGGGTAGTCTTAATGCTGCAATTGAGTAGCTAAGGTAAAGAATGTAATCATATATGATATATTGCTGTAAAAACTACACCTTATGGAACATATAGTGCTGAGTACATAGGGTTGTCTTGATACTGCGATTGAGTAGCTAAGGTATCAAATATAGTTATATATATATATATCACACATTACGGAAACATAATACTTAGTATCTAAGGTAGCTTTAATGCTGAGAGAAGCTGTGGTGAAGAAATTTTTATATTCAAATTTCTCAATTCAATGTGTTTATTGATCTCATAAATAGAAGCAGGCAGACAATCATATTTTCACAATATAGTGCATTGCAATTATTATTATTATTATTATTATTATTATTATTATTATTATTATTATTATTAACATTATTATTATCAGCGAGACTAGGCATATATGAGTGTTTAGCCGTGACTTCAAGCGAAATGACGCTAAGAGCAACGACGTCCTAGTATTCTACGGTGGTCTTAATCAACGATATTATTTTGCTGGTATTGAAGAGCTAAGGTGCGGAATATTATCATTTATAATATACTAGTGTTAAAATACATACCCTGAAGAACATATAGGCTGAGTACCTTGGGTAGTCTTAATGCTGCAATTGAGTAGCTAAGGTGAAGAATGTAATCATATATGATATATTGCTGCAAAAACTACACCTTATGGAACATATAGTGCTGAGTAGATAGGGTGGTCTTAATACGGCAATTGAGCAGATAAGGTAGAAAATATAATCATATATATGATATATTGGCGCTAAACCTATACCTTACGGAAACATAACACTGAGTAGCTAAGGTAGCTTTTATGCTGAATAAGACACGTGACCGGACACGTGATCGGAGGATCAGAAGCTCGGCTTGGAGTTATTTTTCGATTATCCAGTTAATAAAAAGGTAATTATTGCTAATTATTTACATTTTTAAAGCATATCGATCCGTTAATTATGAAGTGCAGCGGTAACTAAATTCTTGCGAAGGTAGGCCTATGTGAGCAATGTAATGTAATGTAATTCAGACAATTTATATGTCATCGTCAGTGGCATGCCACTTCTAGGATGCCTTACACCCAATGCGTGAACGACGGTGATAAAATTAATTCATTACTGAAGTTTCTATTGCGCCCCGTCAAGGATACTAGTCAATGCTGGTTCAATACGCAGATATGCTAAAAATGCTGAACATTCACATGTAGGCGCATCAAATATAGACCCTAATCTGATAACTGTATACTAAACAGTACAATATTGCTGATAGAAGTTCTTAGTGATCCAATTGGCTGTGCCGAGGCCTATATGCGGGGCAGCCGCTATAGAGCACGTAGGGACAAAATTAAAGCGTCAAAAATAGTGAAGCTACTTTATTTAGAACAGAATTCTACCAGAGTTCTGGTGAAACATTTGATATACATTTCTGTCTCATTCGACTGTGACCTTGGCGCTGATGTAGGCCTACTTGTGATTTCATCAGAATGAGGTACAGGGTATAATATAGGCCTAATCCGTTACACTCCGACTGCCCAACAGATGATGACGCAGGCTGCCTGCTTCCAGATCGCGACGACCTCGACCGCCACCACTGACCCCTTTGCTACTCCTCATGATAACTGGGGTCTGGTTGATACGATGCCTGAGCTGGCTGATCTACTGAAGCTCTTGAGCAACGCTCGAAGGTCAACGAAGAAACTACCGAGTACATATCTGTGCCATCTTTGCTTCCAGAAGGGTCACCTCATCGAGGACTGCCCCATGGTAAGACATTTTGAGTGGTGATGGTGGTGATGGTGGTGGTGATGGTGGTGATGATGATGATGATGATGATGACGACGATGATGATGATGATGATGATGTTATTTGATTCCAAACTTATAAGTGCACCTTCATGGTATGAACGGATGATATAATACAAGTCTACCCGAGTCGAATTTAATTTTCGCCACAAGAGACCTTTTAGCTTTCTAACCTTCCAGCAAAATTCCTCTTTAATATCTCAGTAGTCTTACTAGCATTGATAGAGATGCGCAACAATTGAAACTAATGAACCGCTAACCGTCACATTAGTCTGTGAGGCTTTCAGTTCCTGACCAGTTTATGGTTAAACATTTTTGGGAGTGGACATATTGCAACAGACGTCGACATAATCCAGAGATCGAGAATGCCAAGTTCCAAAACACTACATGCAAGATTTGAAGAAGAGGAATACATAGGCAACCAAGACTACTCTGGATAGAGAAGAGGACGCGACATCACTTGGGCTAACAACACTAGACATGACAAATGACACTGGACATGACAAATGACCTCCTTGGACGATGGAGAACATTTATTCTAACCATACATCCATCAACCTCACTGATTTGCCTTTGTCATGGATGCTTGTGATTAAGCCTTGGCTTTTTTAATAGGGATTGTTTCATTTGAGCTAATGTTTGCTTAGGCTCGACCTCGGGATGATGGACTTACGCCCTATCAGGGCAAGAAGAGATGTTTCGGGGAGTACAAATGCCCCAAGTGCAAACGAAAGTGGATGTCTGGAAACAGCTGGGCTAATGTGGGACAGGACTGCATCACGTGCAAAGTCAATGTCTACCCTCAAAAACAGGTAAATATGTAACAAACAGTAAATCACTGAATGAATGATCATCACCAATGACTTGAGTTTGAATAGATTAAGTGCATAAAGTAGATCTATTGTGAAAAAATAAAAAAAATCTATGCTGTGAATTGAAGCTGCTGGCGATGAACTACTTAGCCGTTTCTAGATAGTTCTGAATGATTGCATTTAAGTTGAAATTGCAGCACTATAGTTGGCCCCAGAGTCAATTGCCATTAACATTTAACATGTATTATGATTATTATTAGGTTTTAGGTTAAGGAGTCGGTCTAAGGGTATGGTCTATTGCAATATATTCTTCAGATTGATTTGTATTCTTTTACATTGATTTTATTTTGACTGAATCCCCACCCAACTAACAGGCTCTGCACATCTCGTTATGCTTCAATTTTTAATTCAAAACGTAGCCAAAGGCTACATCTTTATTGCTGTTGGGATACCATTCTACAAATTACTCCCTCCCTGATCTCTGCCACTCCTCCAATTCTATAGACACCTCCCACTCTGCTTACCTGTCTCTTGGAACTCTGATTCTAACCTGACGTAACGTTATGTGTGTAGGCCTACTGATGGGAAACATTTTCAAAGAGCTTGTCAACTGTTGTTGACTTTACGCCTGCCATGAATTAGCTATTATTTCCACGACTTACCTTTCTTGGACATTGCAATGAAGTTGAAAAGTTGAATCTGTGCATATTCTGAGTTGCAGTCTGTATGTGGGTGTGTGTTTATTATGTAGCGCCCTCTTGAGAAGAACGTCGTCTTTGATGTTGGTAGGAGAAGCAAAGTCCATCCGCAACACCTGTGTGAGATGTGCAAGAAGCTGGGCTTCTACTGTCGACACATCAACTGAACAGCTAAGAGATCAGCAGCACAGTTGCATCGTTTCTCCCTCGTGCGATCTTGCTCGTCTTATTCCAGTTACAGTTATTTTTATATGTCGATTGTGAGCAGCTGGTTTCGGAATTGTTTCAGCCAGAAAGTTGCGGGTGCATTATCAATGTTAGTAGGCTATGTGTACATGAAACACAGTTTCAGTTTCAATGATATATTCGACTGTTTTGAAAGTGATGATTTGAGGCCTGTCATACATTGGCCTAGTAATGAGTTAATCATCGATTTTTTTTAAATCAGGGCATGAGTAGTTGCTCAAAATTCATGAACAGTAACTGTTGCTAGTATATCCCTTCATTGCGTGTAGGTGCATCTATAAACTGTATGCAGCTAGACCATAAAACTATGTGACACCGGTTACAGGTTTTTTTAAATAGCCTGCTAAATTCCCTTTTGCCTTGAACGTTTATGACTAACTGTGCATATGTAATATGATGTTTTCAGTTAAATGCCGATTCTTTTAGTTAGCAGGAGCTGTTATATTATAAGCAGTACATCTATATGTGTGGTGGGTTGCATTATGTTTGTCTGCCTATGCATGTATACAGGCCATGAAAGCTAGGTTTTAGTCGCAGATTGTTGTATTTCTTCAGCATACATGTATCGGTAGCTCTCCTAAATTGATTATCAATCCATCAGATTTCCAATCAAATCCTGAGATCTGGGACCAATGGCTTTCTCAATGAAACCAGAATAATTGACATCGAGCCGATTTCCTTTCGTCCACGCAAAATTCTTAACTCTCAGCTTTACTCTTAATTTCTGCTCTCCCACTGTTTATGAGAGAAAGCATTGGATTGTAAACAACAAAGATCCACTATTTGATATTTTCTTCGATTTTTTATATTGCGTCTCTCAATGACCGGTGAGCAAAAATATTAGGAGAGTCTATTGGAGAGTATATTAAGAGAAAGTCTGCTTTTCTCTTTCGACGCTTATCTATGGATATTTATTTATACCTTGGAGAACATAACACTCGGTGTATAATGGTCTGTTGCAAAAGTTTTACCTTTTGGAACATATAAAAATGAGTTGCTATGGTTAATTTCAAGCTATAATATAGGTGGTGTAATAAATTAATCCTTGTGGAACATATAAAAATGAGTTGCCATGGTTAATTTCTTGCTGTAATATAGGTGGTGTAATAAATTAATCCTTGTGGAACATATAGAAATGAGTTGCTATGGTTAATTTCTTGCTATAATATAGGTGGTGTAATAAATTAATCCTTATGGAACATATAGAAATGAGTTGCTATGGTTAATTTCTTGCTATAATATAGGTGGTGTAATAAATTAATCCTTGTGGAACATATAGAAATGAGTAGCTATGGTTAATTTCTTGCTAACATATAGTGATGAGTACCAAAGGTGGGGTTCTTGCATGGTAAAACGTTATCTACTCAGCAAAACGACTATATCAGGAACTGATTGCATTAGACCCCGGATATTTTCAAGGGTAGTCAGGAATGGTATTTATGATGCTTTAAACATTTCACTATGATTCTAGTACGCATAGGTGCTGAGATACAGAAAGAGCAGTTAAGGACGGATTAAATAGCATGAGTAGCTAAGGTGCGATTCATAAGTATATATATATATATATATATATCCTACATTTTAGTGTGGTCCTTAGCTCCATGTAAAAATATTTTTTGGAGAATTTTAAACGGGGCACCCTCCTAACTTATACCTTTAGGTTAAAAAATATTAACACTGAAAATTTTGGCAGATTATTTTGAGTTTTAGGGGTCGCTACCGGACGTAACATATATCAATGTAAAGACACAGGCGAAACATGGAATATCGTATATTGTATGCTATTACTAGTTTACATGTATGGTTGAATGCACAAATTTAAATAAATTCTGGTGGGCAATGGACCGTGCTGGAGGTGGACTAGTGGCCTATGGACTGGTTTATACTATTTTGGACAAAACGAATACACGGACATAAAAATGTTTTCCAGTTAATGTTTCCATTACTGCATCAGTCTTTTGCGACGATAGGTATACCGTATATTTCTTCACAATCAATATAGCAGGCCCTGCATCTGATCCTCATTATTTGTTTGAAGCTTGTTATACATGTTCATGAGTGTCACTCCACGCTTTGTAATGTCATTCACAACTTTCACTGAGCTCGCAGTGGCCTAATCTAACTTGAAGTTCTCGTGTCGTTTGACCATGTATATCAACGTCTTATTTGGAGAAAACTTGAAAATCTCATGTTTTCCATGACAAAATCTTCCAGTTGCATTGAGCTTATTACAGCAGGTTCCAAGGTTCTTCTTTGAAGTGGATGTTCGATC
Source organism: Lumbricus terrestris (assembly GCA_949752735.1). NCBI lineage: Eukaryota > Metazoa > Annelida > Clitellata > Crassiclitellata > Lumbricidae > Lumbricus > Lumbricus terrestris. Next base: position 14,331,624 of record OX457042.1, read on the forward strand.
CAAGTTTTGTCCAGAGTAGTAATCATTTGGCGCTTGGTATAAATGGAAGCCCCATAAATCAAAGAACGCTAAAGTCACCAATTCCTCTGAAAGATACCAAAGGTCATCTAAACATTTCTTCTTTGCAACGTCTGCAACTGCACTATTTTATCTCCCTGTATTTTGTCCTTAAAGATCTGCTCTCTACAGGTCAAGTCGAGGAGTATAGATGGTGCATACGGTACTTGAAACCAGACTTTGACGTATAGCAGGCAGATGTCAGCCATACCCTTTATTCTCTTCTTGTTGACTTGAATTCAGTGCTTAAAGTGTGCTTGGACGGTCTTGGACGGCGTCCAGGCACTTATTTTAAAATCTGAATGCCGTCCTGCCACTTATTGGCCAGCACTGACTGGAAAGGTAAGGGGCGTCCATACACTTCTTTTGGAAAAGTAAGGAGCGTCCAGGCACTTCTTTTTCCACACTTTAAGCACTGCTTGAATTATTTCTTGAACATCTACATCTTAACACTGTAAATGCTCTGTGCAGCCCAGCGGAAAAATCATTATGTCCTTACCCTTCGGTGAACCAAGAGAAAACATAACCACTGCCTCCAACTTAACTTAGGCATATGAGATAGCGACATGCACTCTACAACAAATCCTTGTCCAGCTTCTGTTCCAACTGGATGCAGGCACCATTTCTAAGTCCACTGTTCACTGATGTGGTGTCAAAGCACATAGATTTGATTTGATCAGTAATGCCCCAAGTCACAACCGCTTCATACACTGCAGACACTGAAGATTTTCTCGTCCCGATGATAACTTCTGTAAACCGAGGATCTGGTCAACACTCTAGAAACGAGGACATAAAGACGGTCTACTATTTCTTTACTGCAGTCTGCAGATGTCTTCCAAGTCCAACAACTCTCCATCCCAGTGAATTATTAGAGGAACTCCTGGTTGGCATTCAGCTTTCAAGCTTTCGTAAATTTTTTGCCGATTCTTTATTCACTCCTTAAGCATTGAAAAGCAATAGAGATTGAACTCTGCTGGATCATTGCCAAGACATTGTAGTGCGAAAGAAAGTAGGCCTACAAGTGTTGCATTTCTGTTACTCACTTTCACCGTGGCATTGTCAAGAATTAGGTGCCCTTGTAACGGCATGGCTATGTTACGGCGCCATAGAAATCGTCATTGTTATTATTATTATTATTATTAGGTCTATTGCCAACTTTGTGTTCTCTTTGACAATAACGAAATTATGCAATATAGCCTACACGAACAAACCAAAATGAAGCGAAATTGCCACCAAAAGATGCAATGGCTGTGAATGCATTATAAAAAAATTTAAATAAAATAAGTAAGTAGGTGGCAATCATAATGTCGGAGATGTTAATAAATATGTGAGTATAGTTGTCTATCAAATTCTATCATAGCGATTAACATGGTTGGAAAGCATATCAATGGAAATTGCGCATAGTGGACCACAAATCCCAAATTAATTCTAACCTTGAACTTTAACCTCTGGTAGCGACCCCTAAATGTCCTCAGATTCTCTCCAAACTTTTTCTCAATTTGTTTCTCATCAATAGAAACCAACTTAGAGGGTGCCCCGTTATAAAATCAAACTTTTAAAAATAAGGACCACCCTACTACATTTATTCGATTGCGTGCGGTCTCCCCGCACTATATATAGTCTATATTGTTTTTTTTGCCTATAATTGAAGGATTTTTTCCATCTTATATAATGGGCTTCACCGTAATTTGTTTACATTTTTGAAACATTTCTTATACGTTAATTCTCACTAATCCCAAAATTGAATGTGTCGACTTCGAATCGCAATTTTAGGCAGTTTCTTTTGTTCTTCAGTTTTTTTGCATTGGGGAAGAGGAGGCGCAGTAGCGTATCGGATAACATACCATGGCATGGATAGCGACAGGTATATCGAGATCGAGTCCCGTATAGCAGGGGTTCTCAACCTTTTTCGTCCCGCGACACACTTAAACTTGCTATCAAATTTGGCGACACACCATTCAATCGTCATATGTAAATGTCGTAAAAATATAAAAAAAGTGTGAAAGTTAAACATGTCCATTTATTTCAAATTTGCTCTCAAACTTATTTATCCTTCTAAAATGCTAAACTGCTGACATTTTTAATAAATGAAAATAATTATATTGAATTTCTTTCCAATTTTTATGATTCTAGAATTCTAAATTATTCTTCTGATACTATCTATAGCCTAGTCGTTTCTACAACTCGACGTCAATTTAGTCACCTAATTACTAAGACCTTGTAGTCCTAAGTCCTAACAGTGACTAATGGGATCTTTGTTCTTGAATTTTTCTTTGGATCATTTTAAAACGCGGTTCCACAGTTTTTGTAAGTGCAATTCGTAAGCAGGCTGAGAGGGCACCTCCGACAAGTTTGTTCCGATTCTTGTTCTTTATGTTGATCATCTGAGAAAGTATGACCTATGAAAGGAAACCAGCTCTTTGATAGCTTTGCTTTCAAGTTATTTGTAATGTTCTTTCTTGTACGTCTTTGCCCAGAACTGAGTTCTATTATTGCTTATACGTGTTCTTCATTCTGGAATCACATTGCAGCTCAACAAGTGTTTCCTGTTCATTGTTGTTCAATTCTGCTCCATTGATGTTTTCTCTGAGGAATGGGTTCAACATCCACCTTGTCTTCTTAATATCAGCATCTGCAATGTGATTCCAGAATGAAGAACATGTATAAGCAAAAACGTAAATTTAGCCATCCTGGCTAAATTTACGTTTTCTTACCCATAAATTTTTCCAGTTCGATTGCTGACTTAGCCTATGTTAACGGGTTAAAGTTTTCTAACAGGTGCGATCGCAAACGTGTTTAGATAGGCCCTATGTCATATTCGTTGAACACAAACGTCATAACTACCCCAGACCGCTGTCAAATATATAGATAAATAGAGCGCAACAAATTCTCATTGCAGTCATCCGCTAAACTTCTAAATTACCTGGAGGTAAAGGAAGTCAGTGTACAATGTACGAACAACGGACGTGTGCTGTGAGAATTTAGTAGACTGATGTTATTTAGGATTATTTCGTGTGATCATTGGCCTACTGCGCTGTAAGAAACGAAGATAATTTATTATCATTACTATTAATTCGCGACACACCAATTCTTCGCGACACACCAGCGACACACCACTTTTACGCGACACACCGCCGGTCAAGTCGCGACACACGAGTGTGTCGCGACACACCGGTTGAGAACCCCTGCCGTATAGGACGGACGTGCTTTGTAGGCATATAGACTGCTATATTATGTCTATGCATCATGCGAGAGAAAATTTGTTATAGCGCAGTTTGGGTATATATACAACACACAAGCGTTAATATTGAATACAATGCAACATTGTTTAATATACAATGCGATGCAACGGAACAGAAATTCAGGACGAACCTCCATTTGCATTCTAAAGTATTATGCTTGTATATGAGAAGCAACTTGTGCATTAAAACAATTAAGTATACAACCAAACAAATACACAGCGCCAACGGAGCCTGTATTGAACAATGTATACAGTTCGTTTTAAGATCCGAAACATTTTTCGCTTTATTACAAAAGACAAATAAAGTTCCATGCTTCTGACTACAAAACAATGAAGAAAAACGTCGATATATCAAGTCTCAGGTCATGAATATATGTAAGATCCCACTCATCTTTTAAGGAATTTCATGAAACGCCAATTAACGGCTTATATATTCTTTGCCTGCTGCCATATTGCATGACGAAATGCCACTCATCTCTTGCATTTAGTCGCATCTCTTCTTTGTTGGTCGGATACAATTTAACGGAGTTTAAGCAATTCCTTTCCATGATCTGGCTTCTTTCGGATAATAATGGACACGGTGTCTTTTATAACAAGGCATTCTTGAGAGGCGCAAAATAAAAAATTCTGCGAATGAATGCATGCAGGTTGAATGATATCTTGAGACCCGTCATGCAGTCATCTTCGACTTACACACACAGTCCGACGCAGAACAACTGCCATAGTAAACCGGCCTCGTCAATTGTCATTCGTCAATAGACCGTGAACGAAAACCTCCTCGGAGTCGACGCTGTGGAGTGTGACCGTCGTTTCGGAGAAGCAAATTAAGAGACGAAGGCTGCGAGCACATGGAGGATGAAACAAACAAACAAACAAACAAACAGACGAAGCCCTTATTATATAGAAATTCTTCCAGGTTATTCTCGAGAACAATGTTCCAGCGACGCGATGCTGCAGCGGTGATGCATGGATCATTTCGCAACACAGGCGGAGGAATTCAAGCGAGACAAAGCTTGGAATCTTCGCTTCGGTGGTCGCGCTGAATAGACGCACAGGCGGCACCCGCGTTTCTAGAAAAACAGTTGACTGGAATTAAGAATATATATAATGTGCAAACAGCGAAGACGCTTGCAACTCCACCATGCACCATGGCAGGCATCAATATTATTCTGAAACATATGTAGGCTATATAGACGATTCGTGTGTAGAATTATGGATGTACAAAATTGTACATAATACCATGTATGTATATGCAGTTATGCATGTATGTATGTACACGCGTGCATGTGTACCAATGCATGCAAGAGTGATGTGCATGTATATGTATATGTACTTATGTATACATATACACGTGTAAAAACGCATTAAATATATATATATATATGAACACGTTTACACTCCATGGCAGAGACTCGTGCAGACCTGCCGTCATGCCTGAGTTGCGGTCATTTGACTAGCGCATGCATATAATATATATATATATATATATATATATATATATGCGCTCAGCGGTTATATCGGTATATATACACGTGTATACATATATATAATAGACAAGAATGCATATTCAGTGAGTGATGGAGTGATCAATCGAGCGTCTTCATTTGGTCGGTCAGTCGGTGAGTGAGTGAGTGAGTAAATGAGTGAGTGAGTGAGTGAGTGAGTGGGTGTGAGACATCGCAGGGACTTGTCATGTTAATGCCAGTTGATATCACTTCTAATGAACAGCCTGTCCGTATACGTATACACGAGACGCGTATCATACACATTGCATGGAGTCATTGACAACGTCGTTAATTTGGCACGCGTTTCGGTGGCGCGACGTCGCCTGGGACGTCTTCGTTGGCTACCGATGTGTGTGTCTCCAGCCTCCGCCTTCGTCGTCGGATCCTTCGTCTGAATGAGTCGGACGCCGACCAACCTCCACCACCAGCAGTGCCATCCATCGTCCACTAATTCCTCGTATCTCCGACGTACAATGAACCCTCAAAGGCTGCGCCAGCGGCTGCAGACGCGTCCACCGCTTCGCTGTTATATTAGTCGAATCCCCCTTTTGCTTGCTCGGCCATTCATCTCTCCAACGCTCCCTCAATCCCTCCTCCATCCCCATCTCCATCTTCAGCCGTTCGTCAGTGCATCGCTTGTTGCTGCTGCTTCTGCTGCTGCTGACGCTCCATCAATTTGTCGTCGCTTTTCAGTATTTTTTTTATTAAGGCCGTCTGCAGACGGGTGCGCATTAGAGCCAGGTCGTCGGCGGGCGACGAATGATCGTCTCCCATTCAGTCGATTGCCCCACGTGGGACCTCGGCAAATCAAAGCCGAATGACCGGTGGACGAACGAACGGGCCGGGCGAGTGGCCGAGGAATCGAGGAGAGTTGAGAGAGGTATAATAATATGTACTTCTTAGCAGGAGTAAATAGACGCAAAGCACGGAAAACGTTTTTACTATAAAATAATTATGGTCAGGTGTGACATATATGCGCCACGAAACTCCGCTATACTGTTTGGACTGTGACACTGCAGTGCCACTCCCAAGCCTGGATAAATGAGGAGGGGGCACTAATCATCGCTGATGTGAAATAGTGTCGTTGAACGGCAACAGGCATTAGCTGTGACACAAATTGAAAGACACACTATAAGAGAACTCGGAAGAAATCAGAGGAATGGAATGAGCAAGGTAGCAGCATGTACCAAAATGTGTTATTTTAACGTTATAGGGTTTACACAATGTTCGAGCTATAGCAAAGAGAAAATCCGGCCACCACGGGAAAATGAAACTTAGGCCCACTGCTGAGTAAACATGATTCATGCTATCAAAGGCTCTGGAAGGTCAGAGAAGTTTCATATAGGCAGACATGTTTGCTCCAATAACCCCGCCCACCGAAAAAATTCATCAGACAGATCTAAGGGTATGATCGACGTCGATCGGCTCAATTGATATTCAAATTGATTCGCACAGTGTAATTCTTTGCTTTTGGATCATACTGACATCTCATCTCGTATGTAGGCTAATGTTTTCTGAATCAAATATTACGTTTTTGTTTTACTACATTGTTATATTATGTTTCATAAAAACTTTCATTACATTATTAGTGTGTGAGGAATTCTGGAAGTATATATCTTGGCACACAGACGATGCTAAAGAGAATTATAGGCCTATCGTAATTAACTACAAATACACTTTATATACCGGGCATAGAAATTTCATAACTGCCTCGCCGGTTTCACGTTCACTTGCCGCTACAAGGAAGTCCATCGTCGGGCATGAAACCGTCGTTTGCGCCAACGCTTCACCATCAGCAGCAGCAGCGCTTGCAGTCGATCGGTGGGGGAAGAAGACGGGCTGGCGATGATTTGGCTGGCGACGAGATAATCCCGGTCGGTGTTAGCGGCCAAAGGAGCCGAGAAAGCGGTCGTAAACAAGGACGGAGAACGAGCGAACGCAAATGGATCCATCCCGACGACGCCCGTCCACCGTCCAGCCTCCCTTGGGCGACCGGGCGACGGGCCATTGTGAGGCCGCCACACCGTCCATCGCCACCGCCGCCTGATCATGCAGCTGACGATGGGCAATGAGAACAGCAATCGTCCAAGTTGACACCGGGTCGCATGGGAGTGGAATGAGGGAGAGAGGGGGATGCGGGGTTGTTCGGGGGAAGGCGGCGGTGGTGGGGGCGGTCTGAGAAGTGCAGGAGTCGGAGAAAGAAGGAGGGTAAATGACACTTGGTTGGGTAAGAATTATTGTCGTCAGGTGGAGGAAGACGACTTAATTTGCACTCAACGAAATCTGTGAAAAGCATAAGTTATTATTATAGTCTACTTGGGTCTCCTTTGGATTATATTTTCAATGGACAACTCTTCTGACTCAACGCCGATCTCGTGAACGAACTGGTGTCCCCGTGCTTGCTTTCGAGTAGCACTTTAGAAGTTTGGAGATAACGAAAACGATAACGATATAGATGACGATAACGATATAAATGACGATAATGATATAGATAACGATAACGAAACAGAAAACGATACCGAAATAGATAGCGATAACGATATAGATAACGACATAGATAACGATAGCGATATAGATAGCGATAACGAAATAAATAACGATAACGATATAGATAACGAGAACGATATAGATAACCATAGCGACATAGATAACGATAACGATAACGAAACAGAAAGCGATACCGCAATAGATAGCGATAACGATATAGATAACGACATAGATAACGATAGCGATATAGATAACGATATAGTTAACGACAACGATATAGATTACGATAACGATATAGATAACGATAACGATATAGACAACGATAGCGATAGCGACAGGGCCGGATTTGAACAGAGTGAGGCCCTAAGCACTTTCAATTGTGAGGCCCCACTTAAGAATAAAAACAGACAAAATGCATATTGCATAATTGCTAGATCTACAAGTAAGTATATTCCTAATGCATATTGTTTTTGTTGTTGCATTCGTTTAATTTAAAATCAGACAAATCCTGGTGACACACCACACCAGGTTACATGTCAAAAATGTAAAATAAAACAGAAACAACAATAAAGTATAGTAATAATAAAGTTTAAAAAATAAAATAGCGCCAGTGATTCTTATTATATTCGTTTAACTGGCAACAAAACTGTTAGACACACTGCTACCACGTACAAAGAGTAGTTCAACAAATGAAACACAATAGGCTACCTAAAATTGTTTATGTCCATTGTCCATAACAATTGAATCCATCTTAGGATGTGTGTAAAAAATTACATAAATAATTACAAAAAGGGAATGTAGATCATTTGACATATTTAATGTGCATAGTTGGCTTCCTAAAAGTTCCTAAACAAAACAGGTGATATATAGTGTCTTTGATCCATGTTTGATCAACTACTGTTAGCATTCTTAGACTGTTAGTCTCTAACAGTATAACGAGTCGAATTGTAATTGATGCACTCATTTTATTCCAGTTTTTACGGTATAGGCCTACATACTAAAAACATGAAGTTTTAGATAATCTTTTTCCTGCATTTCTGCATTGCATAATCTGCGATAATTATTTTTATTAAACCGACTTCAATATTGCAAGAATTATTTTCGTCAATCCGACTTGTATCCGATAAACACTGAAACGGTGAAAACCGTGAAACCGATGCAATGGCGAATAATTAAATACGCTAAATGCGCTTTTACCAAAGATATTAGTTTTTGAACCCTAATATCTTAATATTAGGCTTTAGGCCGCCGCGCACTGCGCTCTGCTGTCCATGTTGACGTAATGGTTCCTTTCACTCGCTCTGTAACAATGCAGAGGCGTTCGTTCTCTGTGGTTGGTCCAACAACCTGGAATGGACTTCCCTTGACTATGCGACACCTCCCAAGCTCTTCTCAATTTCACAAACTGTTGAAGACTGGTTTTTTTCGCTTGATCTCGGCCGGGAGCGCCTCTGAGTAGGTACCTTGAAGGGGCGCTATATAAATTACGATTGATTGATTGATTTGCTTTTACCATCGCTCAAACATTCAACTAACGTGTTTTCCTCATTTTCCGCCATAAACAATATAATATTAATATAGGCCTATCGGTTGACGCAGGTTATTACGGTATAGATGTCTGATGCAAGCGTTCAACTTAATTTTTTAAAGAACTGAGACTAAGAGTATGTGTTTTCGATCTTACGCATAAGGCTAACCGTATCAATTCCTAGTATAAAAGTTGATTGACAATAAGTTATAATCAATCGTGAACTAAAGTAAAAAATTCAGTGTCTTATAATTTAGATGTTCACTTTTGGAGGCCCCACAGATCCCGGAGGCCCTAAGCCGGTGCTTAGTTGGCTTACATGTAAATCCGGCCCTGGATAGCGATATAGATAGTGATGTAGATAACGATAACGATTATGTATGCGATTATCATTAGTGCGGCATTCACTGTGGAGCCGGCAACTGGGCTTCTTTATTAACCTCTTTGTCCAATGTCCATGAATCGTCAATCTTCTTGCTTCATATCACGACATCTCCAATTAAGCATCTGAGATCCGCTTTGATTTTTTGCCACCAGTTCTATCATCGACTTCCATGCATATACTCTGAAGTGAACCAAATTCATCATTTCATCGTATACTTGTAATTATTCATGACGTCGATCGCGCCGGAACTTATAATGGACAAGGCGTGAAAGGTGTCCTCCCCGAAACACGTCCAATCATCTGGCAAATAATAATTATATATTGCACACTGTCCAGAAGTTGTAATGCGTTGTCCTCCCTGTCCATGTGCATGCCCTGAACAGAAAGAAGTGTCGACGTCAGTGGTTATACTGTAATCTAACAAAAATTTAATATTCATCAATTGTAAAAATGAATTACGTCAACGAAACGTCTCAGCAATATGAGCAAAAAGTACGGTTACCAAATCTGCAATATTATTCTCGTTGCACCTTTAAAGACTTGTTCTAAAATGCTGCTAAATCGTGTCAAACCGTATATAAACAGGTTTGCATTGTGGTAGGCCTATATATACGTCAGATTTGATAACTCATTTACTCATACACTCAATTACCTGCCGATTCTAGCATCCTAGGTTACTGCTGTCAAATTGTCAAAATTCTCGATTTAAGAAAATTAAGATGGCACGCTCATCACGTTGAGACTATAATTTACAAGAGCTTACTTTGCCTGTTGCGGTTGTCTCTTTCTTGGCCGAAAGCGAAGAGAGGCGGTGAAAGAGGGTTTATCGAGAACCGATTGAGTGTATACGATGAATGTCTATATTGACGCCTCTGCATCTTTTCTTTGCCTACGCCTCAGCCTCTGTCCGTCTGTCTCTATGTCTGTCTGTTTGTTTCTCTGTGTCTGTCCGTCTGTCTGTCTGTCTATCCGTCCGTCTGCTTGCCCATCTGTCTATCTGTCTGCGTGTTCGCCCGTCCGTCTGTCTGTCCGTCCGTCCGCCCGTCTGTCTGTCCGTCCGTCTGTCTGTCCGTCCGTCCGTCCGTCCCTCTGTCTGTCCGTCCGTCCGTCCGTCTGTCTGTCTGTTCGTCCGTCCGTCCGTCTGTCCGTCCGTCCGTTTGTCCGTCTGTCTGTCCGTCCGTCCGTCCGTCTGTTCGTCCGTCCGTCCGTCCGTCCGTTTGTCCATCTGTCTGTCTGTCCGTCTGTCTGTCCGTCTGTCCGTCTGTCCGTCTTTCCGTCTGTCTGTCCGTCTGTCCGTCTGTCTGTCTGTCTGTCCGTCTGTCTGTCTGTCTGTCTGTCCGTCTGTCCGTCTGTCTGTCCGTCTTTCCGTCTGTCTGTCTGTCTCTCTGTCCGTCTGTCTGTCCGTCTGTCCGTCTGTCCGTCTTTCCGTCTGTCTGTCCGTCTTTCCGTCTGTCTGTCCGTCTGTCCGTCTGTCTGTCTGTCTGTCCGTCTGTCTGTCTGTCTGTCCGTCTGTCTGTCCGTCTGTCCGTCTGTCTGTCCGTCTTTCCGTCTGTCTGTCTGTCTCTCTGTCTGTCTGTCTGTCCGTCTGTCCGTCTGTCTGACTGTCTATTTATCTTAATATAAGTGCCTCATATACTGCCTCTTTCTTCGCTGCAAGTGAAATTTGAGAGAAAAATCGATTAATCTTTAAAAGTGTCAAAATAGATCGAATATTATTAGCGATTAATCGGAATATAAGACTTATAAATTCATCTCGATAAATCTTTTTAATCACTATATACAGAGCCTATAGACAGGCGGGTGTAATGTGGATAAACGTCTACGAAAGTCAATAATCACACTCATTAGAATTTAAAATCCAAGCAGCGCGCACCCACCCCTCCCCATCTTGCCGCCTTCGCATATCTCCCCCTCCTCACTCCCCCCCCGTGGTGGGCATCATCGTACCCAGTTCACTCGAGTGAAATAAACACAGATGCAATTACATCGACGCAAACGCTTACGATTCGTTGCGCATGCGCAGTATGGGGGCGCCATGACATCAACGAAGGGTGCGAACGACGGCGGAAGAGGCTTTGCTGGAGGGCAATGACGACAGACTATACCCGGTGGGGGAGGGAGGGGGAAGGCGGAAGGCTGCACAAAGATGGCATGCCGACGGGAATAAATCGGAATAAATTGAATAAACACAATAGATAAAATAACAGGTTTGGTTAATGATCTAAACTAAGTGAACTCTCGGCGCGCCGTCTGGTGTTGAAATGGGGCGGGAATATGTTTCACGCCGCCGATCAATTATTGCTGTTTGGTGAAGAATCTCCGTATACGGCGTTATGAAGACATTCATCTCGTCATGTCATGCATTATGACGATTTCTCGGTTATTAACTGTACTTTATTCATTCATTCAAGAATTTAGATAGCGCTTCTTCAAGAGGACTACTCAGAAGCGCTCCCGACTCTAGCACGGCAAAAAAGGACAGTTTTGAGTTTAATAAAAAAAATGTTTCAGTAATAACCCCAGCAAGTAGACGTAGCTCCTGTTGGAGCCCATTCCAGACAACTGGGCCAATCACGGAAAATGCTCTATGCTGCATCGTTGCAGTTCGTGCAAAAGGGACCAATAGCAATCCCTTCTGTGCAGAACGGAGGGGCGGTGGTCTTGAGTTCGCATAGCCAGATAGAGGTGTTTAAGTGGCCGAAGAATGTTGAAAACCGGTGCTCGCTGTGTGTGTTATTCTATTATACTGTATAGACTAGCAGTTGCTCATAATTATAATAATTATAATATAGGCTCATGCGAATTTGAGGTGGATATAGGCCTAGGCCTACATTATATACTTGGTCACATTATCTTGCAATGGGCTTTGAAGATCGAATAATAGTAATAAATATAGGCTAACTGTTATCATAATTTTTATTATTATTGATCGTTACTCGCGCGAATATACACCTATGTATATAAATTATGCTATGATATTATGCAAATATTTATTGCATACATTTTGTTATATAAATATTATTGTATCGCTGTATATTTGCCTTCAATCGTATATCATTCCCATGGAGTCTGCAATCAATCTTTCTGTCCGTCCTTCTGTGTTTGTTCGTTTTTTCCTGCACCAATTAATCCTGTTTGTCCAGCCAGCCATGTATAAGTCAGTCAACCAGTCACTAAACATTAAAATGCACATCAACTGCTTTCTGCTGTTTACCGACACTGTGTCGTATATCAAGACGATCAGTGTCGCCCTCCTCCTTTCCCCAGCCTTGGGTCTGGCACTGCCGAAGTTCGAGCAGTGCCGAGTTGAAAACAATGACGCCACTGCTGCCATCACAGCCCCCTAATACTCCGCTCCAACGACCCAATTAAACGATGATGAACAAACTCGATCCTCCTCATCTCACCTCCCTACGCCACGTACCCACCCACCCCACCCTCTCTCACCCTTCCCCCATGCACCCACCCACCCCTCTCTCTTCCTCACCCTACCCCCATGCACCCACCCCACCCCACCCCACCCCCTCTCACCCTACCCCCATGCACCAACCCACCCCACCCTCTATCACCCTACCCCCATGCACCACCCAACCCTCTCTCATTCTACCCCATGCACCCCCCCCACCTCTCTTACCCTACGCCATGCACCCACCCACCCCACCATCTCACCCTACCCCCAATGGTCCCCCATGCACCCACCCCTCTCTCTCTCCTTCACCCGGCACCCCCTCTTGCTCCTGTCATCACCTATAACGTGTCATCCATACACCGTCAACCGCCTTCCCGACATGTGGTCAACGCCAACGCCGCTCTTCCCCCTACACCCCCGTCTCTCGCCGTCGACACCAAGGCTTAGCCTCCCCGTCCCGGTCACAGGAGAGGAGAGAGGTCGCTGCAGGCGGCGGTGGCGGCGGCGGCTCCTGCTTGCGAGCACCGGTCGCAGCCGACGCCGTCTCCTAGTCCCCGATGGGAGGCGATCGCCCGGCAATTAGTCGCTTCGCTGCGCTTAGTAAATCGCAGAGAATTTATTCCGGTCGAGAAATAATCTTTTCAGGCAAGTGAGCCCTAAGCCATTTATCGATGTAGCGTCAACACCATAAAGTCGCGATAACTGCAGGAGTCGGTAGAAACTCAAAAATCTTCTTGAGTATATGTGTGATGCAAAGTCAAAATTTCTATCTGTAACAGGGTCAATTGGACCTGCTGTTTCTTGAATGCTGAGGGATTGACCTTTTGTGGATAATAAATGTATATTTGTCAGAATATAGTAACAGTACAAAATCGAAGTGTATATAATTATATGAGAGTGTGGCACGCAACTGAAACTCAACGTGATCTATATTATATATCCACATCATAGTTCTCAAGTATTTCTAATAGGATAGACTCCGATAGAGTCTACTGCGGATGATTCTATCAGATGCTTTCGCTAGATCAAAAAATATTTCAAGGGAAATTTCTCGGTTATTCATGGATTCTAAAATTCGACATCGTATTTCCAAACATTTTTTGTAAAATGTTGCTTTAGAAAGTAATGCTCAATAGGCCTACATGTGACCCTGCGTTCATTTATGAAAAATAATCCATCAATCTGTCAGACATGATTTTTCAAATAATTCAAAATGTAGTAATAGTATAGTCTAATAGAGGTGTGTAGAAAGTAGCTTATAAAAAATCTTATTTTCTTTTTTAATCGATTTACAAAAACGTATATGACTTTAGAAGTTGTCATTTAATAGAAAATGAACTCTTTATTGATTGATCCAGTTGTTTATACGTCTGTCTGTTCCTCGATCCCACTCTCTGTCTGTCTGTCTCTCTATGAGTCTATCTTTCTGTCTGTTTCTCTAAATGTCTGTATATACCTTTGTCCCCCTAACTTCCTTTTCTTTCCCCAAGTAGGTATGCTCGTCTGTCTGTCTGTCTGTCTGTCTGTCTGTCTGTCTGTCTGCCATGGCTCTCTTTTACATCCTGCTCATCTTCGTCTCCGTCTGTCTATCGCCAACGCCAATTCTGTTTGTCTGACTTGCTGTATGTCTGGATCCCTCCATTTCTTTGTGTCTCTCCATCTCCATCTCTGTCCCTGGAGTAGTCTGCCTTTCCCTCTTTCCGTGTCACAGGAAGCAACGCACATCGATCACCGTGCAACAACCAAACTGCACCGAACCGAATAAGAACAGCCAGCGCGCAATGTCATGGTAACATGCAAAGCAAGAACCAGTTTCATTTGAGGACTTGCTACATCGAATGCGATTAACCCTCACGGTGATCACAGCGGATGCGTGCAAGAGCGGTGTCACGACGGTGGTGGTGCCAAGGGCCCAGGAAAGGCGCAGCAGCCGCATCCGTCAAAGTACTTGATGACCCACGAGAGAGAGAGAGAGAGAGAGAGTGTGTGTGTGTGTGTGTGTGTGTGTGTGTGTGTGTGTGTGTGTGTGTGTGTGTGTGTGTGTGTGCGTGCGTGCGTGTGCGTGTCAGGTGCGAGCAGCAAGTGAAAGGAGACGCTGTCACTGCGCACGAGCGTTCCTCACTCTCGCGTGACGTCTCAGTCTGCTCCCTTCTCCACTTCTCATGATCTCATCGTTCTCCTCTTCTCACCATGCTTCCTATTTTTCTTGGCTGACTGACTAACTATAACTGACCGACTTAGAATGTCAGGTTTAATATATTCTGGTGAACTTTACTTGCTGCTGTTTAACGATATTACAGCAGAGATGATTCAGATGATTGTTGTCGCCATCCTCATTTAACCAGGCTTGGGACTGGCACTGGAAGAGTGCAACGAGTGGCGGAGTTTGAAATAGGTTAGCTGGCTAAGTAAGTATAAGTATGTGCTTTATTGAACCGCCTGCAAACGCACTGCTGGAACATTGGATGAGAACATATATTATAGCTTGTCCAGTCATAGATTGTTGCTGCTTAACGACACTGCCGTTGCAGAGATGAGTAGTGTAGCCCTCATCCATTATTCAGGCTTGGGACTGGCATTGACAGAGAACGACCAGTGGCGGAGTTTAGGTGAACTGATGTTCCTTGAAGTAGGTCTATATGGAAAACTTAATGCTTTTAAGGATTTCTGTATAGACCTAAGGGCTGCAACTGCATATTTGCTGCATTTGGATAGGTTTATCGTTGTACGTTTTGCGCCTAATCGAAATTATGCTTTTACGTGCTTATGCAGCTGCGCAATTATTTACACTCCACTCCATTACTTGATTTCGACGCAGATTATAAGATTTACAAGTGTTAGTGCAATCTGCGTCGACATCTAGCGAAGACTTGAGAAGCTGAATTGCTCTACGATTGGTTTCTTCATATTCGCCAGATGGCAAGGGTCCTCTCTAGGTGTCCAAAATTGAATATCCAACTAATAGGTCTATGAATGTTCTTGGTGACGCACAGCACTCGCAAATAAGCTGGTGCCCTGCGGCCTGCGCTTAGTTTTCGAGCTTTATAAATATGGAGATTACGATTGCGAGGGTGCGAGAGACTCTTCAACAGAATAGAATAGAGGCTCTTGGGTGCTAAGAGTAGGTGACTTCATTATGCATGCATAGAAGCATGCATACGCGCATACATGCAATAGGACTATACATACAAGCGTACATAGACCTACATTAGTGCTAATGATGTCAAAATCAAAAATGTTTAAGTCATAGTAAAAATCTTTTGCAATTCAATGATCGAATATAACTTCTCATCCGCATGATTTAATTAATCAGACTTATTAATTTTGCATAGCCTATAATATTACGCGTTCTTTTACAACTTTGGAAATCGTGTGAATTCGAGTGACCTCGTGTGACCTCGTGCGACCTTGTGTGACCTTGTGTGACCTCATGTGACCTCATGTGACCTCGTATGACGTCGCAGATTGATGTGACTGTTCGCCTATAGCATCGTGCAGGTCTTTCTACGCTCTCCTTGAAGGGGCCTCGCCAGGATGTCAGTTTGGGGGGGGCGGGCTGAATTTTAATTATCCGTTTTCAGTCGCCAAAATTTTTGACGACCTTTTTTTTAGTCATCGGCCAAAATCTGTAGAAAATTTTTCACTTCGGCCGTCAAAATTTCTGACGACTTTTTTTAGTCGTTTGGTCGAAATCTTGGAAAACGGTCCTTTTCCATATCTGCCAAACTGTCTGGCAAACCTCGTGCGTTCCTCTACGGTTAATTTTTGGTGGGCTAAAGCGCGGTTAATCGTGCAAATATTTCATTTTTACATGGGACAAAAATGGATGGCCTTTTTTAGGGGGTACTTAGCCCCCAGCCCTTCTAGCGCCGCTACTGTCTCCTTGAACGGTTACTTTGCACGGACCTTCATCAGGTCGATCACCCCTTTCGCGCCATCGATGCTTCTTATAGATAGCGACGCCTGAGCAATACACAGTAATAACAATTCTGCCCTTTCATATCGATTTTCAGCACCGTTACCGGGTTTACAGGTGTTCGAGTTTTGCTCTTGTTGACCCCACACCACCGAATCATTCGACTTTTATTGGATGTTGTTGCTGCTAGGAACAGTCTCCACATTGAAGCGATTAAATCTCCTGGAGGCTCCATACTTGCAAACACATACACACCCGACGTCTGTTTATAACCGACTAAGTGATAAGTGCCGCGCGCATCAAGAGGTATTATTATACACCTGCAAATCGTGTAAACAAACTCAACGGATCTGGTGGATCCTCAAGGTGCTGCTGGCACGAACCTGCCACACCATGCAGCAGCGAGGCAGTCTTACGTAATAGGCTGGATGCTGTATAAACACAATAGAAGCAGACATCCGGGAAAGAGAAGAAATCATTTCAGTGGCGTAGCCAGGAATTTTTTTACGATGGGGTGGTGGTGGGGTTTTATGGCCTGGCCGTATACCCTTTCTGACACCAACCCAACAGTATTACAGTAAATGAAAAGGGAATAACGTAACAAAGGGAATAAAGTAAGGAAAACAGTTTTTACTACAAGCAAATGTTCTGTTTTTCTCATTGAAGTGGATAATTAACCTTTTAAAAACTTTTCATAGGCCAATAGGGGGGAGGGGTTAACCCCCGAAAGGCCCCTTGTCTACGCCACTGAGTCAATTGTACATGTAGAAGACCACATGGGGATCCAGAGATACAGGGCTTAAATCTAACCCCGAGAGTTAGCCATGTATCACGAATCGTAATCGTAAATCTGATGAACTCGGAGCTTCTACAGCGCTCACAAAAGCTAAGCCAAAGTCAAAGCTATAGGTCAAATGAAGCATGGCGTCTTCATTTTCTTAGCCTTGGCATATACGAGGGGGGTGACGGGTGCACTGACCTCTACCTCGCCGCATCTTCCCACAGACAGTCTGCTTCGGTGTGCTGATAGTATCCTAGATGAATAGGTGGTGCATGCAAGCCTGAAGGTGACGCGAATATCACACAACGAGTTTCTCCGTCCTCTTGAATGAGAGAGATTCCATGCAGCACGCTTTCATAATTATAATTATAATTAAATATATATAATATATAATTTTAATCATAATTATAATTATAATTATAATTAAATATATATAATATATAATTTTAATCATAATTATAATTATAATTATAATTAAATATATATAATATATAATTTTAATCATAATTATAATTATAATTATAATTAAATATATATACTATATAATTTTAATCATAATTATAATTATAATTATAATTAAATATATATACTATATAATTTTAATTATAATTATAATTATATAACCCCTTTAGAATAATTATAGTTATATGACCCCTTTAGAATATATCGCAACAATTAAGATGTCGGAAGAAGTTCAGAAATGCCCATGCAATTGCCTGTGCTATGGTTAGGGGAGTCACTTATCAATCAATCAGAATTTATATAGCGCCCCTTAAAGGTACCTATTCAGAGGCGCTCCCGGCCGAGATCAAGCGAAAAAACCCAGTCTTTAACAGTTTGTAAAATTGAGAACAGCGTATATATATATACATACATATATTATATATATATATATATATCTGTTTTTGAAGAGTGGAACCAGATTTCATCTGACGTTTCCGACAGGAACGACAGCTGGCGATCTACAAAACATAATATTATCGCAAGCTGCGACCGGTTATTTGCATTACGTCATCGGACAATCGCGCAATAACTATATAATTATTATGGCTGAGATCTGGTTGCTGAAAAGATCTGGAATGCTTTACTGAACAGCATGTTTTTTCGTGGTAGATTGTTCCTTCTGGAGCAATCTTCCGACAGAGTGAAATTATATTCATGTCTTATATAATAGATCATGTATATAATTGCAGTTAGAATGTTAATGTGTAGGCTATATGCATAGGCGCACGGGAGATTTCAGCAGTGAGGGGGCAAAGATTGAACTTCTGCCCGAAAAAATCCTGAAATCTCGTGGAAAATACAACTTTTTCCCAGAAAAAGGTGACGACCTTTTTCTTTCTTTCTTTTTTTAGTCATTTCCCGGTGGGCTTACCCGAAAAACAGACGTGCCCGAAAAGTTGAAGACCTTTTTTAATTTTTTTAGTCATTTCCCGGGTCTGCTTGTCCGAAAAACAGTTTTGCCAGAAATTTGGGGGGCATTTGCCCCCTCTGGACCCACGCCTCGTACGCCTATGGCTATATGTGGCGACCCAGCGCATTCAACCCATATAATTCTCAAGTCGATACTATTAATGGCAGTATTTAAGTTCATTTGAGCTATGCTTTTCATTTGTTTAACAGATTAAGTTTCAAAGTGCCGTGACATTACGAAACGTCCCATAAGCTTACATAGCCTATTAAATTCCAAAATCTCAAACTATAAGTTATTTTCAATTCAAACACAACCATATACTTGTGCGTAATGATGTAGGCCTAACTACACAAATTGTGCTAAATCTAGGTAGCACTGCAGCTGTTCATTTTATTGCTAGTTAGGCCTACTATAGTTAGTTCAGAAAATTTCTCAATTGCGCAATGATGTGGATACGAAACAAGTCAGAAACAAATGTGCTGAAATTAAGCAGGTGCAAACCACTAACCCTGTATACGTCATTTTCGACGAAATGGCTGTCAGGTTACACCTTGCTGTAGCGTAAGTTTTAAGTTTTCGTCGAAAAAATTTCTGTAAAAGCCACCGATTGCCCTAAAGTCCAAAGTAGCCTAATTTTCCGAAGCTATACGGTACACAGTAGCACTTGCAGCTGTAGCCTGCAGCGTCATCATTCTCAAAGCTTGCAGGCTCTTCGTAGGCCTGTAGGCCTATAGAAAAGATCTTGTATTGCATGGGATTTATAATATGGCAATCTTATTAAAATAGATGCTGTGAATATGTCTGATATGGGAAGGTCAATTTCAAAGGTCAATGAGCAAATGACAGACAAAATTAGAAGCATCATCGAGTACACATAATTATGGAAAGACAAAGAAATTAACTCAGAGTGCGTTCGCATTTCCAGCAAGAGCTGTTATCAGCACTATGGCGTGTGACTGAGATTTTCAGTACTTAACGTCAATATAATTATCACACAGAATTTTTTATACTGCATGCATTACTTGAAAATTCTGCCACTGGTTGCACTCTGCCAGTGCCAGTGACAAGCCTGGATAGAGGAGGAGGGCGTCTCTAATGATCTTTGTTATCACACAGTGACGTTAAACTGAAAAAATCAACTGCATTTCTCAAAAATGTAGAAAAATTCTTGCTGAAAACGTTGAAACATGGCGTATTGGGATTATCCATAAGAAAAAATAAGATGCGCCAGAACTGTGAACAGAACGCTGCAAACTGATAAGAAGCACACCAAAGTGAGTGATATACTTCTTAGTTATAGCGATCCTCGTTTCTTAGGTGCTATGGGGATCCTGGAACTAGCCTACATTACCGGTATACTGAAAGAGGCCTGTATTCGACAGTGTTCGATCCCAGGCATGTCTAGGGGAAGTTCCCCCAGGAATAACATTTCCCAGAAAATCTAGAGCTGCTCTTACATGTAGGCATACACAGGTAATATTCCCTCCCAGACAAATTAGAAACGTATCTCCCCAGAAAAATTGGACAGGTTTTGTTTGCGGTTTGTATGTTTCTGGTACAATTTAGGAGAAAGAATTAAAAAAATTGTCAGATTGAAAAGTGTGAACTGAATTTACTGTGTTTTTGGGAAATTTTTGCTGAAAGACAAAAAAGGTGTCAGAAAAATTAAAAAATCGACAGGACAAAAAGATGTCGTTCGGGTGACTGTCCTATATCGGTTTCCGTTCGCTGAAAATGACCGTTTGTTCTCCACCCCAGAAGCGTGAATTTCCCCCCTCAAAAAAGCAGGGGTGCTAGATTAAACACCTTGCATTAAGACACTTGGAGCTGCATGGAGCTGCTGCAAAGCATAGGCCTATAGTTTTTTATAGGCCTACTCATGCATACATCCTTTTTCGGTGAATTAATTTCTTGGTCAACACATGTGAGAGGTTTGGCTCGTGTATGGGTTCTCTTTCAATCTAAAACAAAGGATCGTCAACCACCATTGTTCATTGTTCATTGTTCAGTCCCTTTGTTGACAATAACATGGTGCAGAATTCATTGTTCTAATCTCGCTTGTAAATCTGCCAGCATCAGTCAGTGACATTGGTCACGTGTTTCAGAATCTTGCATAGCCATGGCCACATAATTATTTTCACACTGCAGATCTCAGATCCAGTTAACTTCAGGAAGAATGGCACATCTCAACAACTCTCACCTGATCTCGCTTCCTAAGCTTTTTGAGATTAGGTGGTCTGCAGTAGCGTAGCTAGGGGGGGTAAGAGGGGTACACGTGTCCCCGGGCGCCGAGGGAAGGGGGCGCCAAAATAAGGGTTGAAAGTAGCAATTTTGCACTTGTATTTTGGCTAATTTGTACCATATAAATTTGTAAGATTCAATTTTGGCGCCCCAAAACATCCAGTAAGAATCATATTGCTTACAAACCGCTTGCCAGGCATGATTTTGGCGCCCCATTGCGCACCAACAGGCGCCCCATACCTATTGTAAATGACCAAGCCACAACGCAGCTGGGGTTGTTAGGCCACACACACCCAAGATATTTCCACTCAGAAATACCCCACCCCAGTTAATGATCCACGCACTACAAATTCGCGCGGTCAACTGGTTGTGAAGGAATCTTGGGTCAGAATGAATAATTATCTGGATTCTGCTGCATCCATTGCCCAGTTCGCCCAATGGCCGAATAGAAGGTGAGTGGGGTTACTGGATAGGGTGGTTCAAACAAATAAAATTCAAGCTAAATACCAAGACACCCTCTCAATTTGTTAGACCTGTCAATAGTATTATTGACACCAATTTTCAACTTCCTAGTCCAACTGGAAGATGGTGCTCAACGACATAGAAATATTACCATATAGTTGTATTGGATAGAAATCTTGATTCATTGTAGCTTGATCAAAAACCTCAACCATTGTCGTGTAGATGACCTTGAAATAGTTTCTGTTGTGCTATTATACTTACCGCAGTCAAGACTAGACTGCTGTTAGCCATCAATTGACAAATGTACTTGATAGCAATGACATATTATACGCTGATCTGATCATGAAGCATTGAGATTGTTGGTGTCAATCACTGCGCAGCAGCGCTTGTGTGCGATCTTTTGTCCTGTCACTTTCACGGAATACCATTCACATGGAGTGCTTACGATGACCAGGATGGAACATGCTGAAGCTGTAAGATCTGAATCTGTACCCACTTGCAGCACACTGGATATGTTGACCGCCTGTCAGTGCTAGTTTCAGGTGATGGTGTGGATAAACTCTTTACTGTGCCCAACTTTCCCTCTATGCAGGATATAATTTAAATCCAAGGTCTTTCATTATCTCCTGAACTTAATATGAAGACTCACTGATAATGTCCAAGCCTTGATCTTTGATACAACACATGTCAACACCGGGTGTTTTAGAGGAGTATACGTTTTTCAACAAGACATAATAGGTAACAAGTTTCTGTGGCTGGCCTGCTGTCGTCATTGGGATGGAGTTGATTTTAGGGAAAATCTCCATTTTGTGTTGTGGTCCATCTAATTCAAAATGTAATCCAATATTTAAGAGATTTAAGAATGTGTGGGATGGTGTAACACGTGACAACATCCGAGTTCTATAAGTCGTATCCATTACTGAAACCTCCCATGAGAGAGCATTCGGTTTTCTCAAGTATTCTGCTGAAAATAAAGTCAGTTTAAGAGATGACTACCAAGAAATCATTGAGGTGTCAGTGGCTGTCCTTGGAAGTCAGCCCTTAATTAGAAACTGGAGAGCCCAATTTACCATACCCGTTGATTGGCCAGGTTACTGTAAGCCATCAAAACATACCGATTTAGCAATCAACGTGACATATTCAATCTAAGAAAGTAGGAAGAAACTCAGATTCATCCATTTGTGTGATTTGGTCCCTTCTTCTCTCAAAGGCATGGGCAAAACCCTCCTCTTGCTGCTGAGACTCCGGGACAAGATCGGTAAATTTTGATTCATCTAGGAAATAATAATGATTCAGGTGACTACTATCTATAGGAGATCAGCGTTGCTGCTATGAATGTCCTAGAAAATCACTAGTACATTAATTGTACCTTTCAGATGAGGCTTAAGGTCTGCCACTGTTATGTTGCCAACTGCTTGCTACAGATAAGGTGAAGATACTTTACGTAATGACTGCAAATCCTCGGTGAAAGGATGTTGAGGGGTAGTGATGTGGTGCTGAAAGAGAGGGATTACCTGGACGACTTTGTAACCCAGTGAACACTGACACTACTGCCACACCTGAAGTTTGGTGATTCTCTTTTTGCACTTACACCTTAGCAATAGATTGAGAATGAGGATTATCAGCAGGGCAGAGACTGGAGTCAGCAATTAAGAGTGGTGAACAACACGGCTGAGAGAAGTGTGAAGTTGTTCGAGGAATTCAACTGACTCATCGCTGATGAAGAAAAAAGCTGTGTTTTCTCCGAGTTGTCAAGGCAAATAGGAAAGTTGCCCTCACTCAATGAATCAAGAAATCTGCTATTGACACCGTGCTTGCAAACTGTAAGGCCTTCTTGAGTATAAGACTGCATCGGGTGTTGGAGTCATAAAATAAGAACAATTATAGACATTTGTGGATTTAATGATTTTTTTGACATTTTCTGACACTTTCCATATTTAAAACCTACTGAAATTTTCGATTTCAAGCTGACCAACTCTTTAAGTATCACACATATTGTCATGTTACAGTAATGTTTGATTTATTTTGAAATAAAACTCAATTGTATGGAAATATATGCTCGACACATGTATTTCTACATTAACGTCTCTACATTGGCCCATGCAAAGTAACACAGTCGTTGAGCACCGCTTTCCAGTTGGAATAGGAAGCTAAAATTTTGTCTCAATAATACTATTGATAGGTCTAACAAACGGGGAGGGTGTCTTGGTTTTTAGCTTGAACTTTATTTTTTACCATGTATCTGTGAACCACACTATTACTGGAGTATGCTGGCTCGGGTAGAGTTAGTACCTTTCCATCTGTGGGCTGCTAGTAGATTAGTCTGGCTTGGCTCTTGTCTCTGAAACTGATGCCTGATAAGCAGAGGGTCCCAGATGGATATTTGTCTACTTCATTGGGTCAAGAGGTCAACAGCTCAGGCGTTCTTTCAAGAGGGCATTGTGCTGTCTTGTACTGTTATTTTGTTTGAATTCAAATAATTAGGTCTACTATTAATTTTAAATAATAAATTTGTTAGTTTTACGTTATATAACTCAGTACAAAATAATCAACTACCGGTACGTATACTTATTAACTTTTTATTCTTTCATCGACAGCATGCACGCAGGCCTATGTGTTATGATATAGGCCTATGTATGATATATCAATATCATTAATAAATTTCGAATGATAGGCCCTACTTAGTTTTTAGTTTAATATTATTAAATATTGTATTAAATTAGAAGTCACAAAGGTTATCGGAAAATACAAATGTGCGACAAGAGGCGTTTTGTCCCAGGTGCGGGGTAAAACGTTTCTCTGAACACCTTGTATTTAATTATTTTGTAATGTCATCTTTTGGAATTTTATTAAACACAGTAGTACTGTATTTAGGATATTCACCACTAGATCTTACAATAATTTCACGCTCGAAACGATATATTAGGCCTACTCACTTTGCAAATTAGAAGAAAAAACCTTTAAAGGGGTGTTCCCACCCCTTTACCCTAATGATGGTAGTGTGGTGGTGATGGTGCAGGACTAGAATCATGATAATTATGTTCGGTTTTCAGTCGAGAGTTCCAATAAGTGGCAACTGGCTATTAAGTAAGTGAATGTAAGTGAATGAGGTGAAATTAAAAGGCAAGATAGAATTAAATGAGCAAACTGGCGGAGGTCATTTGGGAGTTCGTTCTAAAGAATAAAGACAGTAGGCCCTAAAGCAATGTGAAAAAATTTAATAGAGGGGGGGCGCCAATTTTGTAGTTCGTCCCCGGGCGCCAAATATCCTAGCTACGCCACTGGTGGTCTGAATTTTCATATATTAGCTTACCTTAGTAAACATAGTATATTCGTATAATTTCAAAGTAAGACAATCAGGGTGACAGAACGCACCAAGTTACAGGTCAGAGATGTAAAATAAAACACAGAAGTAATAATAAAGCTTATAGTAATAATATTGAAATAAAGTTGCGGCAGCCATGGGCTTGCATCCGTCCGTTACGTTGTTGATGTTAAATTAGACAGTTGATGTTGAATTACTGTCATTGAATCAGGATAAGTCAAAAACTTCAGTCGAGTGTCCTGGTTTTGTTTGTACCTTATGCAACAATCCGACGATAAAGCTTGAAATTGTTTTTGACATTTTTTCTCGCAGAGAACGAATTCATGCTCTTGTAGTGGTGTAGGTGGGCGAGGTCCAGTGACCACACATTCTTATTAACTGGTGAAGGCTAGCTGTTGATAGCCCTAACAGAGTCCGCCTGTCTAATATTTTGACAAGACAAATATGCCATATAATAGTCCATGCATGTAATAATCGCTAACAATACAGATATTATGTAAAGTAAAAGTAACATATACATTATACATACGCATACATGTATACATATACATTATACACACACGCTCTCTCTCTCGCTCGCTCTCTCTCTCTCTCTCTCTCTCTCTCTCTCTCTCTCTCTCTCTCTCTCTCTCTCTCTCTCTCTCTCTCTCTCTCTCTCTATCTCACACACACACACACACACACACACCTACACACTACACACACACACACACAACCTACAAACACACACACTCACACTCACACACCTATACACACAAACACACATATCTATATGATGCTTGTAGGTAACATTCAATGCAAGCTTATCCTTTATGAGCGCCTCAGCAGTCAAGTTGAGCCTTGAGAAGAAAAAAAACTCTCTGCCCAGACTGTTAGGCCTAGACATTGGACGATAAACGAAGAGCGAGTATATCACCGTCGTTTTCTGCGCAGAGGCGGGATTTCACAAGCGGAGAAGCAACAGGAGGGTTCACCAGAAACATTAACCTGTGGCTCCCCTTGCGTCTGGCATTCGACCGGATGTGCTAACGGAGGACGGCTTCACACTGCCAGACTGAGCAGCTGGGCAATAGCAAGATGGTGAAGTAAATAGGTAAAACAGATGGAGAGTGAGAGGAGTCTATACGAGTAGACTGGAGACGGATAGAGTATACCACCACAATCACCGACTACCACCGTATAGAACCACGCTGTCTCCTCGGCTTGACCTCCCCGAATTTTGACCTGGCACTGGAACGAACAGGGCAGCTCTGGTTATTGCGAACATGATTTGATATAGCGCCAGTGAATAAGCTGGTCTCCCTGACGTGGCTTTTTAGGGCGCTGTGAAATTCTCGGAGATTTACGTTACATTACAAGGTTTTGCGGAATCTTACGACTCGTTCTGCACTTAATTAAGGAGTTGATTAGTCCGTTAATTGCTGCTCGGAGTGACTGTTGTCTGTCGATATATTCTCTTGCAACTGTCGTTGTGGACAACCAGTGTAAATGGTGAGTTACCAATTGCGAGTTTCCGCATGATGAGTTGCTCAATGTCTTTTTCTGTCGCCATGAAGCTTCCGTGTCTTTAGAGAGATGATAAATCGATATGTGAAAGGTCTACGTATTGGATTTCATGGGCGCAACAGATATTTTTGCAGGGGGGCAAAAACAGTGGCCAAGGTAAATTGTTTTAGCACGAGCTTGAAAAATGCAAAGCAAGGCGTTTAGGAACATGGATATTTTTCAATGTAAATATATCAGTTTTACTTTGTGCATTGCTAATTTCATTAGTGCTCCATAGCGCGAACTATTGTTAAAAATCAAAAGTAGTAGTTTGATAAACAGGTATCAACTTTCCAGGGAAATTTTCAGGTACCCCTCTTGTCCCTTTGTCCTGGCACCTATAATTGTGTGATTTATCATCAGTCACTTGTGACGCGTCGTTCAAAACTCCTTACAAATTTATCATCATTGTTAATCCAAGAAAATAAAGATGAACTGTACGATATAAATATATTCCAGTCAACGGCAATCTAAGTGCCGACGTCATTTGGCCGACCTCGGCTTATGAGTCTAATAAGTTTTTAGTTGTTATCTTCCCTTCCTTTTCCGACCTCACGCGTGGTCAAATCTATGGCACTGATTTATCTGCGGTTGATTTCGCTTCAAGTGTAAATAGTTAAATTGCTAAACTCAGGAAATGTCTTTGCTATCATTTCCGGTTATCGAACTCCGGTGTTAAGATAACGAGTAAAGCACGCTCTTACTACTCTACCAAACTGACTTGATCACCTCTACAGCCTCCTGTTCTTTGTTTGTCAGCTTGAAAAGTTGCTTATTTTAGACCAATTGGATAGATTATAAAGAATAGAACAGTTCTAAGCAAATAAAATGGAATAGAGTTCAATTTTAGAACAGAACAAAACGATTGAGCGTTTCAACACAATGCAATTCAAGATTGAACAAGCTATTACAACAATTATACCAGAAAAATACAACACAGTTCAATACAACTCATTGCAATGCGATGCGCCGATGCCAACGAATAAAATTTAGCGGCAAATTAAAAGAGTCATAATTTTTACTGCTGCAGCAATATACGAACAAAGCCTGCAGCACCAAACTTTTATTGCATGTAAATGGGACACTTACATTTCATTACGTTACATTACGAAGAGACATTTACACTACATTAAGTTGCACTACGTGACTGAGAAGAGACATTTACATTAGGCCTATATTACATTACGAAGAGACATTAATTTTACATTGCACTTGCATCGCGATAGGCCTACACTATACAGCGTAAACTCAAATAAGTATTTTTCAGAATACACTATAGGCATACCGCTATATCAAGAAACATTAGTAGGCCTACACAACAGCAACAACAACAACAACAGCAGCAGCAGCTAAAACAATAGCAACAACGCCATTTTTCGACAATTCAATGCAATACAGAGCAGAGTATCGGCAATAGAATACTTTTAGAAGCGCAATTTCTTTCTCTGTAGTTATAAGTGACGGATACCAAGATAATATTTAATAAAGCAATAATTTATATAGCGCCAAGGTGGTACATTGTGATTGATAAACCATTCACCGATCATTGTATACAGAGGACAATTTTTCGTACGAATATAGACCTATGCCTTATACTTGTAAAAAGCTCCTATTTAGAGCAAATTTTGCTTTGTGAAAGACATCTTCAGCCGTTGTACATGACTTTGTGCACATACCGAGATTTCTCCAGCGAGTATACATGTAATGTTCTTTTTATATGTATGGTCTGACTGTCTAGCGGACTAGCTTTTCTAGGCGCTTTTTTGCACGCACACGTGGGTAGAGTTAAAAAGTAGCACCTGTCAGAAATAAGTATCGGATAAATAACTGTATAATCAATGTACAAACTGTATTGCATTGTATATAGATCACTTATGTAGGGCCTGCAGGCTTTGAAATCGGCAGGTGAAAGCTTACAACTCATTGAAGCGCATTAGACTATAATGTGAGTCGGTCTAAATGTATATATCGCGGTAGCTCTTTCATTATATTACGTAGGCTACTTAGATATTTTTCGTGTTGCTCTTTCGAAAGAAGGCGTCAGTGTTCTTGTCTTATCGGAACGAGAAGCTGAATGAGGCAATTTAGAGATTGGTGGCCGGATATCTGTTCGTTCTTGTACGCCGACACTCAAAGACTAAAAGCTCTGTTTCTTAACCTGTTGTATGTATACGCAGATATCTGATAAAATTCGTGCTTGGCCTGCGGTCGTATACACCTCCTTGCTGCTGTGGCTTCATAGAGGTTGTGCTGTGCAATACATTCTGGCTGGAATGATAGGTCTGGAAGTGGGGAAGGATGCCATCGTGGTTTGCGACGGAGGGGATAGGTGAGCAGTTGAAGGTCAGGATGATGGAGGAAGACAAATAAACAATAAGGAAGAGAGTGATTGGAACAGGGAAAGGGAGTTGGGGAAAGACACGATGAAACAGCAGGGTGGTATTCGGAGAGGAGAACTAGAGGAGGAATAAGAGGAGCAGGAGAAGAAGGAGGAGCAGGAGGAAGAGGAGGAGAAGGAGAAGGAGAAGCAGAAGAAGAAGGAGGATTAGAAGGTAGATGAGGATTAGGAGGAAGAGGAGGAGGAGGTGAAGAAGGAGCAGGAGGAGGACGCGGATGGGGATGAGGAGGAGGAGGAAGAAGAAGAAGGGGAGGAGGAAGATGAGGAGCAGGAGGAAGACGCGGATGAGTAGGAGGAGGAAAATCGACTAAGAGATGGCAGATGTTGCTCGAGAAATACAAATAGGTTGATCGCAGCAATGCGAACACAAGCATAGAAACACAACAAAAAGAAAACTTAAACCATCGTTATTATCATTATGTCTTAACCTGAGGCGGTACTAATGCCCAGGCTATCAGAACTCGCATCTGAAGAATGAAGATGGTGTTTTTATTATTAATATTAACATCATTCGATCTCTCGGCGGGGTTCTCCGGACATTGTGTGCGGTGAATCGGCCGTTTGTGAATCTCCCTGAGTGTCTACTGTTTGAGCTGAATTTGTTTTTGACTGACGGTTTGATCTTATTGAGATGGGCGCCGTTGTTGGCTGCAAATGCGTCCTGTATTTTTTAAACTTGCCAGATACCTCCATGTTTTTTAAAATAATATTATTATTACTTCTATGTGTTATGTTGTATTATTTGTCGATGCCCCATTATGCGTTTGAAAATGGAGTAGGTCTACTAGAGGCTGTACTTACTTACTTGCTTGCTTACTTACTTACTTAATTACTTACTAGTTATTACTATTACTATTATTGTCAATTACATAGGTTCAGCTATCCAGTAAGCCAGCGTTTCCCAAACTGTGGGTCGCGACCCAAAAGTGGGTCGCAGAGCTTTGGCAAGTGGGTCGCGAAAGTTCTTCTTATTTCTCTGTTAATTTCAGTATTTATTCCAGTAACCCTCAAACGTCATACTTTATTATTCCGTTATAACTAGTGAAACAACATTTGACTATGGTTGGGCTATAACTAGCTTCTACTTGTGCGTGTATGTGAACAGGAAACAGTGCACGAGACTTAGCAACGAGACTTAGCATGACTAATAAAAAGTCTGCCATTCAAAAATAAAAACGTGTATTTAAATTTCACAAATTTTATTTTCAATTTTTAAAACTTTGCGAAAAAACATGGATAAATTTTTGAAACGAAAACGAGAATCTTTGTCATGTGTGAGTGCCACTGAGTGGTCATAGCTCAGAGTCGGACGATGATGTTAATTCAACTCTTGATAATCGACTTCCGAGTACGAAGAAGACATGTCCGCCGAAACGTAAATATTATGATTCATATCTGGCTTTTTTCTTAAGTTAAATTTTACTGTTTTAAATGTGGTAATTTCTAAATGCTGGATGTAAATCAGCATATCTTAATCCCGATTTATGAAGCAATCCTTAGTTAGTGTTAGTTTAGTACTTTGTACCTAATTTTGTTTAGTGGGTCCAGAGACAGAAAAAATATTCCCAAGTGGGTCGCGAGCCAGAGAAGTTTGGGAACCTCTGCAGTAAGCTATGTAAAGTTACAGTTGCCAAGAGCACTTTTTCTAGTAATCAGCCATTACATTGATTCAATTTTTGATGATAATGAAAGCGACATTGACGATATATTTGTACGTTGATGATGACAGCCGTAGAAATAGCGCTGAGAGGATTGTGGTGGTGGTAGTAGTCAAGGGAGTTGGTGTGATGTTGGATGTGGCAATGGTTGTGGAATGGTAGCGGGTGTTGGAAGTGGTGGTGGTGGTAGTAAAGGTGGTGGTATTGTATTGTATCTGACCAATTAGAGAACGCTTCTCTCGCAGCAAATGCCTTCCAGAAGCGCCACCAGAGCGTGCAACCCCGATCATAGAAAAGTCAAGTTTTGAGACGAGAGAAAGAGGTGGAAAGATTACCGGAGAGGATGACAGAGCGAACTGATGTGGGGGGGAGTCCATTCCATAGGAAGGGACTTGCTGGTGTTGGTGTTGGTATAGGAAGGAGAGTGGCGGATGGTTGCCATATAATGACACCGACGTATGACAACTGCAGCGCCTTCAAATGACATTTGCCTCGAGGCGCTTGTCATTGTGTGTAGCTTCTGTCAACACAATTCAACTCAGCAGATATCCGTCCAAACATTTCACTGACGGTCCGTCGTCGTCTCCCTGTAGAGCTCCATCTGTTTCAACTCACAAACCGAATGTGGCTGTTAATTTTCTCAGAACACAAATGTCTAGTAACATCTAGTTACTTGAGTCCTGAGTACAGCAGTGCTATCTGGCTGTCGTAAACAACGCAACGGCTATGAAGCTTATAAGTGATTGGTTTTGAAACGGAGTTGGACGGGATATCGGTTAAAAAATTCGAAAGGAGAGACAAGCTGCAGGCAAGGATGACGTAGAAAGACAACAATTAAGAACGGAGTGATTGAAAATGGAAAAGGGAGTAGAAACCTGTCATTCGTAAACCTGACAAGCTTACCAATGAATACTTTTCTTTTCTGAATGTACATTGGGCATTATTTTTAATATTATTCGTCAGGTAGCGCCAGCTGGAGCTCACTCTAACAAACAATCGAATTTTGTAGCCCTGTGTCTATAGCGGTATCATTGCGCAAAATAATAATAACAATAAGCACGAGTAACTGAAAGTGAAGGACTTGCTCAGGGTCCCTACGTGGCGGCTTCAGGTGGATTTGAACCCACAACCTTCCGGTTCTAAGGCAGCGAACACCACCACGCCCCTCATATATGGCACCATGAGGCGCCAAATGAGGAACCGCTTTCAGGATGGCGAAATGACAATTAGAACGATCAGGTGCCTTTGTCTTTGTCACTTCTACGTAAGATATCATGTTATACCATCTGGCAGGATCTATGAGTAAAGACAATTTAATCCTCGCATAGCGTGGGCGCATATGATCGGATATAATATTGTACATGTTCGACTCTTAAGTGAAGAGTCGAACATGTCGAAAACATACACGCACGAAAACATGCAAGCACACACAGGCACACTGCACACACTCGCAAACGCACGCACGCACACGCATGTACACCTACACGCACGCCCGAACCGCGTGAGGCGCGGTGGTGTAGTGGGTATATGTTCGTCGCCTTGAAGCCGGAAGGTTCGAGGTTCGAATCCACCTGAAGTCGCCGCGTAGGGATCTTGGGCAAGTCCTTCACTCGCAATTGCTTAGCGCTTCGGCGTGAAACTCCGCTGCAGTGTCCGCGCTGCATTCGGGAGCGCCTCTGAGTTGAGATATTGAAGGGGCGCTCTAACAAGAGCGCATACAAACAAACAAACAAACAAACACACGAATGTAGGCCTATAGGTATATATTGACAGTTATAATGTACCTTCATATCATAACCACGTTATTTTGTTACACTAAATAATGCCTTTTCTGTGAGTGATGTAAAATGTGGACATTATGGGTCAATGAATGGATGCATGATCGAGTATCGAGCACCCGATTGTACGTTGGCGTCGTTTCCACATTCCACAACCCTAGCGAATGAGAGGGGCATCAGCGGGTGCCACCGTGCCACGTCTTTTCCAATAGTAGACTATATCCGCCAGTGACAATAATTATTTTATGAGTGCATTTCCTAGCACGTGCCACAAAAAGTCAAATTGTGCTCATTTTGATCTTCAATATCTGCTAATAACATCAGGGAAGTTTTGTTCTCAATTTGTGTGGTCATTAGGTAAGGCTCGGCAGACCAGAAAACATACGTCGGCGGGTCAGAAATTATTCGAGAAGAGGTTTTTTAACGCTGAATTAATTCTATGCACAACTATTAAAATACTTGATAATAAGCATGCTCACTATACACATGTTGATCAATTCTATCTCAGGCGCCTACGCCTTGTTTTTATGTATGTATGCCTGACTGTATGTACAGCAAATGGGACATATGACCCTTTGCGCTCTTGAATGCTATCCTACTCGTGGCATATACATGTAGTCTTCCACATAAATAAGAACTTTAGCCTACACGTACTGGCTGAGTAGCAAAGGAGGTATATTCAGTTGCACTTGCATACCAAGTATGAGACGTTATACTTGCATGACATTGTATGCATAATAGTAGCCTACGTGTATGTAGCCTATACCTATTATCCATTACATACACATATTGAGCAGATGCTTTTTTATATGTATGCATGTGTCACACACACACACACACACACACACACACACATATATATATATTATTGTTATTGCATGTGTGATTATATATATATATATAAATTATTTCTAAAATGATTGCATTTATATT
This sequence comes from Lumbricus terrestris, assembly GCA_949752735.1. NCBI lineage: Eukaryota > Metazoa > Annelida > Clitellata > Crassiclitellata > Lumbricidae > Lumbricus > Lumbricus terrestris. The sequence continues at coordinate 14,364,687 of OX457042.1, forward strand.
TTATATATATATATATAATTATATATATAACTATCGAAATGCATGATCTGAGACACTGATATCTAAGAGCCGAAGTGAGTCAAAAGTGGGCTGAAGGATATATTTACTTAACCCAGCGCCACTTAAAGCATCAGAATTACAGTCTAGTGCACAGCGACACTAATGTGGCATGTTGACCATCAGACAACATATATCAAAGCGCTGTTAGGACAGACGGTCATTTACGTACAGTTACAAACAAGCATTTAGTGCATGTGGCCATTAAGCATTGGATATAGTAAACATTGGCACTCTTAGGAATGGTATTCTAAAAACACTAAGCCTTAGATGTTTACATACATATACATACATACACATAAACATACACACATACATACATACATACATACATACATGCATACATGCATGTATAAGCACATACATACATACATACATACATACATACATACATACATACATACATACATACATACATACATACATACATACATACATACATACGTACGTACGCACGTACGTACGTACGTACGCACGCACGCACGCACGCACGCATACATACATACATACATGCATGCATACATACACACATACATACATACATACATACATACATACATACATGTCTGTCTGTTTGACGGGAATGCATTTCGACAGCTTAATTAGCACCTTTTCACTCCAAACCTTCACTACTGTGTCCGTCTCGGCATCGGACGCGTAGTCGAGGGGTTTGCGAATCTCTGCCACCATGGGGGCCAGGGTGGGGGTGGCATGGGGGGTGGGGAGGGTGGGGTGGGTGGGGCGGCGATTGGATGGGGTGAAGGTAGGGGTTGGGGGCGTGCGGGGGAAAGGGAGGTCATAAGTGAGAGTGTGAGGTTGGGGGTGGAGATGGGGGTGGAAGTGGAGGGGCTGGGACGAGGAAATTTTCCCGAAAACCCAAATTTCTCGCGTGGCTTACCGGTGGAGGTCGAAGTGTCGTGGGGTGTGGTGGGTGTGGTGTGGTGGGGTTGTGGCCGGAGCGGGTCGAAATCTAAATTTCCCGGGCAATGCTGGGCACCCCAGTTAGTACATAATACATGCATACACACATAATACATACAAAAGTCATACATGAATAAATACATGCATACACACATACATACACATATTATATTATTTATATACATACATATATACACACATGCATATATAAATATAATGTCATGCATACAATGTCATAAATACATACATACATGCATAGAATCTATGCAATTTACACTTCCACCGCATGCAATACAAATACATGGTCATACAGTCGAAAATACATACATATGAACATATAGATGTATGCATACATGTATACATATCGCAAGCACATTACCCACATGCAGTCACCAATTTTGTATGAATATATTTACAGCGACTTTAATGTGGCCATTTGGCATCGAAACTTTAATGTTTTATGAACGAGCGCCGACGTCTACTGAGCTCGCTGATTACAGACATTGCTTTGCAAGAATCGACAATCATTGTCCTAAATGTCATTGTGTGCGTGGTACGGATATGGTACTAATGGTACGCTTTGGTACGCTCATTGATTTACTCGTGTTCAGTGAACCTTGACTCTTGAGTATGCATGTAATTATCGTGTGCATGTGGAGTGCATCCGTCCTGCACACCGTAGCTGTTTGCGATTGCAAGTGAGTGCTTTGTACGGATCCATTGAGATTGCGCTTCTAATGGACTCCCGTGGACGACGACGACGACGGCGATATGTTCACTGATCCGAGACGACCGATGCGCACGACTTGGTCCTGCACCAACTTACTTCCGTTCCATTTCATCAAACACGTCGCTGTGTTCCATACACTAAGTGGAATCTAACGACAATCCAGATAAACATATATATATATATATATATAATATTATATATAATACCTGGATGGATATATATAAAATATCTGGATATAATGTATATTATATATATATATATATCCATGATACCTATACATAATATAAGTATGCATATATATATATATTAGACTGGTCCAAAATGCCATGTATATATATATATATATATATATTATGCCCACTACGTATATACCTGTAAGAGGAAATATTTTGATACAATTCGCTGAAAGTATCGGTCCGATTAGTGCATCGCCTTAGGGATGTATACGGGGTTTACAGGAGACCAGAATAATGATTATAAGAGGCAATATAGGGATTGTTGGAGTAATTGACTGCTTTGTCCAATCCGACCAATATACATCGCTTTTGTGTGATACAGAAAAGGCTGCTTATTGCTATTTAACGACACTGACATTTCAAAGATGATTACGATTGTCGCCCTCCTTCTTTTTCCAGATTTGGACTGGCACTGGCAGAGTGTTTTAACCAGTGGCGGAATTACTACCTAAAAGACCCTATCCTAGGCAGATCAATGCGGATATAGCCGCTTAAAACAGCATATGCCTATCATAGGACAAGATGATCAGTCACCAATTAGGCGGAAATAATACTCATATATATATATATATATATATAGCATGTAAATTCAACGTGCAATAATGTGCAAGCACACAGGCGTACAGGAGATTTCAGCAGTGGAGGGGGGGCAAAGATTTAACTTCTGCCCGAAAAATCCTGAAATCTCGTGGAAAATAAAACTTTTTCCCAGAAAAAAGTTGACGACCTTTTCTTAGTCATTCATTTCCCGGGTCTGCTTGCCCGAAAAACAGTTTTGCCCGAAATTTGGGGGGCATTTGCCCCCCCCTCTGAACCCCCGCCTCGTACGCCTATGTGCAAGCAGAACATGGACAATTGGACATCGTACGGAAAAGACAACGGTTGCAGATTGGTGGCTTCTGAGATGGGATCATCGTCATCAGATGAAAAGAAAACTTTGATGCACAAAAAACGGGGGGAAGCAGTGCACAACGCACATGGTGCAGTGAGCAATGGAAAGGCAATCCAATTCCTTCGAACATAATTATCTTCCGAATGGATGACTTTTGTGCGTCCAACCAAGCAACGTTTGAAGTAATAGACGACACAGAACCCTCCAGCGATAGACCAATCATGCGGCAGGGAATGGCTGGATAATAATGTCACGAATTGGTTTCATTTGATGCGCACATTGACATTTTATGACAGAAGTCAAATACATGGAAAATAAATGAGGCATTCGAAATGACACCAATGGACGAAAGAAATAAAGAAGAGATTCGCTTCATTGCTTTTGTATAAATGTATAGTTAATGCAGGAATGTATTAATGTATGCGGATGTTTTAATGTATTCATGTGTTAAAACATTCATGCGTGTTTTAATACTTCAATGTATTAATGCACATGCATAAGTGTATGTATGTATGATTGTATGTATGTATGTATGTATGTATGTATGTATGTATGTATGTATGTATGTATGTATGTATGTATGTATGTATGTATGTATGTATGTATGTACGTATGTGTGTATGTATGTATGTATGTATGTATGTATGTATGTATGTATGTATGTATGTATGTATGTATGTATGTATGTATGTATGTATGTATGTATGTATGTATGTATGTATGTATGTATGTATGTATGTATGTATGTATTTATGTATGCATGTATGTATGTATGTATGTGTGTATGTATGTATGTATGTATGTACGTACGTACGTATGTATGTATTTATGTATGTATGTATGTATGTATGTATGTATGTATGTATGTATGTATGTATGTATGTATGTATGTAATATGTATGTATGTATGTATGTATGTATGTATGTATGTATGTATGTATGTATGTAATATGTATGTAATATGTATGTATGTATGTATGTATGTATGTACGTATGTATGTACGTACGTACGTATGTATGTATGTATGCTTATATAAAATGTATGTATGGTTATGTGTAGGTGGCATGTACAAATGTGCATAAGCCTACATGATTTTTAAAATATAATTATGACATACAAAGGACCCACAAAGCAGTGCAACCTGTCAAATTACAACGTCTGTAAGATGGTTCGAGAACATGAATGTCTTTGTCGGATGCGTTTTGTCGAATTGTGCTGCCTCTGGCTTGCCATAGTTCGCTCGTAGTTGACTCACTCGTCAACCCATCGTTGCTTCGAGGGTTTCTGCTTAAACAATGACAGCGTGAAAGAGTGGCTCTACAGGGTTTGACCTTCATCCTCCTCCTATCTTGATTCAGAGGGTTCATTTACGGGCTCATGGACGGGTACTACTTTGAGACAGGCAGCCAGGCAAACAGACAAACAAGCATACAGGTACAAATATAAATAGGGGAGTCGAGAGACTGTAGGGAAACAGACAAATAGGCACATAAACAGGCAGACACCCATACAGGCATACACACAGACAGACAGACAGGCAGGCAGATAGATAGACAGACAGCCGCACAGGCAGACTGAATACAGACACACGGACATATACAGGGAGACAGACACACACAGGTAGACAGACAGGCGGAAAGACAGAAGAAAGGGATAGGCAGGCAGACAGACATTACTGCATCCGGGCAAGAAGGCTGGTAGACTGACAGAGAGAGAGAGAGAGACAGACAGACACACAGACAGACAGACAGACAGAGACAGAGACAGAGACAGAGAGAGCCAGACAGAGAGAGAAATGGAGAGAGAAATAGAGAGAGAAATAGAGAGAGAAATAGAGAGAGAGAGAGAGAGAGAGAGAGAGAGAGAGAGAGAGAGAGAGAGAGAGAGAGAGAGAGAGAGAGAGAGAGAGAGAGAAATAGAGAGAGAGAGAGACAGAGAGAGAGAGAGAGAGAGAGACAGAGAGAGAGAGAGAGAGAGAGAGAGAGAGAGAGAGAGAGAGAGAGAGAGAGAGAGAGAGAGACACACACACATACACAACTAGAGAGATTGGTCTGAAGACTTATGGACGCGACCCAATTCGAAGTATAGACAGACAGACACAACACGCAGGCACACAGACAGGCAGACACGCAGACACGAAGACAGAGACAGCGGAAGTATATTTAGGATGTACCTATAGAGACATCCAGTGACATCCAGAGGTGAACGGGGGCGGCATTCACAGAACAGTGCATGCGTCCACTGACTCTCGTTCGCCGTCAGCCCATGGCACAGAGACCCAGTTCAGTTGTCAGCGATTGGCGCAGACTCAACGCTTTGCACACTACTATTATTATTATTGTAACAGCACAGGCAACTAACTTCAGAGGACAGAGGAGGACACAGCAAAAACTCAGCGGACAGTCATTTTGATAACAACGTTACCGTGTATTGCAGAGTTTTTAATCGGTTTTAATATCCGCTGCATGTCATGAAGTCAGATGCAGCGAAGTTTTGTCGGACTGGATATATATTTGTCGGTAAATAATCTGACATAGAACGGCATTTTAAAGAATCCTCTGCGAATAAAAATTATAATAGTTATTGTCGGTGTAGTCTATTGATGTCGCTTGTTGCGAGAATAGTCTCTGAAAACTCGTCTCATTTTACTTCAGGATAAAACTGTTGTAGTGCGTTACACACGGCTGGGTAAGAATTACATGATTTACATGCATTCATACATGCACACACAGACACACACATACGCACACATACACATGCACCAAATATATAGGGGGCCTATCCAGGGCTTTTTTTAACGTGCAGTTGTACACAAATTGTGCAGTTCTAAATGGATTTGTGCAGTTGTATAAGCACTTCTGTCACAATTTTTGTGTAGTTAAAACTAGCAAAAAAGGTCATTGTCATCAGATTGGAAGTAATTTACCATAGAGGAAGGGAAGGGAAAGGAGTTGTGCAGTTCTAAAAATTCCTTAAAAACAGCCCTGGGCCTATCGGTTGCATTAAAACTTGATTTTCTCTGTAGGCCTAAATACGCAGACCCCAGTTGTGGACCCGTTTATCACACGAGCTCACATCATCCCTTGCCAGCACTCAGACCATAGACTATAATAGACAGGCAATTTGTCAATTATTGTTTGCACGGAAAAGACATATCCTCCAATCGTTGATTGTTCATGTAGGTCAAGTGGGCTAATTACTGCTTGATCTGGCTTTTGATCAGCATCACAAGTACAATGCGCTGTAGCGTATAGGCCTACATCAAGGCATCTGTTGTTTCGTCCTTTTTGATTGCTTGCATTAGGCCTATACGTTGAAAACTGTTCGGGAAAGGCCATATATTATTTTTTATAGACTAGACCTCATACAAAAAGTTTGATTTCATTGTTGTTAGCTGTATTCCATTTTGTATACGGGAATTCGATGTCGATGATATTGCTGATATATTGGATCAATGGTTTACTTATATATTTTGTTTGAAAATGCATTGTTGACCTATATCCATTGTTATTTAGGTTGCGGACGCTTGTAGCGAGTTGATAAAGAATAAGACCTACAGTATACGTAATAATTGACTTAATTAGTTACATATACATGAGTCCTTTAATGCCAGCGTTGTGTAAATATAATATAGTGATACAATGTAGTTGTCGTATACCAAGCCCGCATTTTCTCAATATTAAATGTGCTGGTTCCAATGCTTGGAACAGGATCCCACTGATAAACCATTCTCCGCTAGAGCATCTGTCACTTTAAAGAAAGATTACGCCATGATCGTTTGGCAGTGCAGTTTATCTGACTGACATGTGTGTTCTAGTTGACTAGCTCAGTTTTAGCCTACTGACCCCATTATGTAATTGAAACAAGCCTGCCGCTTCTTGACACTCAATTAAAAGTTTACCTGCGTGCTAAGCAGGACCTAATTAATGGTTCTGGCGGGGTCTCTTTCTCTGTTTTCTGGCGCTTTGATGGAATCAAGGTGAAAACCGTAGCAATATGGAATCTATTATACTGGTGGGATTGTGTCCTTGCAATGTAGCAACTGCCAATAATTGTTTTGCTGGAAATACAATTTTATTGTGTCTGCCTATAATCATAGCAATATATAATCTTGTGTGTATGTATGTGCACTTGTTATAGCGCCCCATCAAGCCCTCGCTACTCAGAGGCGCTCCCGAATGCAGAGCGGACACTGCATCGGAGTTTCACGCCGAAGCGCTGAGCAATTACGAGTTGCCCAAGGTCCTTACGCGGCGAGGTGGATTCGAACCTCGAACCTTCAGGCTTCAAGGCAACGACGCCACCACTACACCACCGCGCCCCACAATCTACTCATTACACACACACGCGCGCACACACGCGCAGACACACACATACACATACACATACCGTCCCCTAACACAAATCCACACACACACACACACACACACAAACACACACACACACACACAAACACACAAACACACACACAGACAAACACATACATAAACACGCACGTCGCACACCCACACTGTCATCTAAAATAACCTGAATAATTGTCTCCTTATTCTTTTGTAAAGAACCCTAATCCCATCAATATCTATATATAGCTTTACCTACAAACAGAGACACAGCAGAGAGACATGTTAGTTGATAGAGTTCAACTACACAATACAACGCATGGTCTGTCTTCTCACATTCTGCCAAAACCACCAATAATCAATTATCCAACCGATACAATTACGAACTAATCGATATAATTATATGATCTAACCAATATAATTATGATCTGACCGATAGATATGATCTAACCGATATCATTGCCATCGAACCGTTACAGTTATGATCAAACCGATATACTTGTAATCTAGCCGATGTAATTAAGATATAAACGATACAACTATGATCAAACCGAAACTAACATGATTCAACCGATATGATAATGATCTAAATGATGTAATTATGAGATAACGGGTTAGATTGTGATCCAACCGAAATAATTATAATCTAACCAGAATAATTACCGATTTAACCGATAAAGATATGAGTTAAAAGATACAATTATAATCTAACCCATATAATTGTGATCTAAGCGATATGATTATGATCCAACCGATATAAATAGGATCTGACCGATAGCCTATAATCATGATCTAACCCAGAGGTCTCAAACTCAAGTCAGCACGTGAGCCGCATTTGGAAATTTTGATGACTCGCGGGCCGCAACATAAAAATATAGGCTAATCGTGCACGTGAAACTAGAATTAGTTATGTGTCATTGCAGCATACAATACTGTAATGATGATATAGCCCTGCAAAATTCACGTAATATTATATTTTAAGTGTAACTATAATGGTACTAGGCTATAATTGGAAACCATTCTATAGCAATTATCGAAAAATGCGTTGGCGCTATAATTGAAGAAATTATGCCGTAATCAAAATTTAAAATGACTCTAAATTTTTAGAGTATCCTAAGCAATGTTCAGAGTAATTCAACTCGAATTTAGTTAGGCCTAGATACTCTGAGTGCTATTAAGTGTTCTGAATGTTCTTAGTCCTCTAAACCAAAGTCACCAAAATTATAGGAATAAACATAAGGCCTTTATACCTGCTAGTGTCATTGATCAAAACCAAGCAAATGGAAGTTAACTTGCAAAAATAAGCCCACGCTGAAGTGACATTTTTCAACTTCTCATCATCTTGGGAGATACGATTATTCCGGGGATACTATATTTTGCGACATCGGCATACAAACTTTTTTGTGCATTCTTCTACCGCAGAATTCTTTTAAACCGATTTCTAACTTTGAAAAATCAAAAACCAGGAAGCTGTTCGCGGGCCGCATTAATCGGGTTCGCGGGCCGCGTGTTTGGGACCTCTGATATTCTAACCTATACATGATAATAATGTCTTAATGTTTTTCCACTGCTACAGGTGAGTCTTAAGAGCGGTCTGTCGGGCGACAGTCGACAGCAGGTAACGAGGATGTTGGCGCTGCTGTCGTCCCTTCGTCTCCTCGATTACCTCTTCGATCCTTCGACGGTCGTCACCCACATCGTAGCCGTCGGGCTCCTCTGCGCCCTTCGGCTGCAGGGCGTCGAGCGCCTCAGGCTCTTCCTTGTCTCCCTCGCCGAAGGACTGATAGCCTACGGGCTGTGGAGGGCCTGTCCCTCGGAACTGGCCACGGTTGTCGTTCTGTGGCTCTTCCTCAATCTCTATGAGTACGTCCTTGGACCGCGACTCAGTCTTCAACAGAATGCGGTGCTTCAGTCATGTGAGTGTGCAGCCGTATATAATTATATACCTATGCGCATGCGTTACTTGATTGATCGATCAATCAATTCAACATTTAATCAATCAATACAGCAATCAGTCAACTCAACATACAATCAATCAATACAGCAATAAATCAATTTAACTTTCAATCAATCTAAAATTCAATCAGTCAGTCAGTTAGTCAGTCAATCAATCAATCTACCGATATTATGATTATAAGTCAGTCAAAGAGTTAGTTAATCAGTCAGTCAGTGAATTAGTAAATCAGTCAGTCAGTCAATCAGTCAATCAATCAATCAAATCAACCAATCAATCAATCAACCAACCAATAAATGGTCAGCCGGGCAGTCAGTCAATCAGCCAAGTGCATCTATTTTGCATAGATCTACTTTATAAGGCGCCATAATTTATTTTTTAACCTACATGTAAGCGCCTTCGTGAGGTTATTGTAAGGCGCTATATAAATGTTCATATACATACATACATACATGTATACTCAACTTAAACAACGATTAACATTTGATTCACTGCATTCCATCACCAAGTGTGGACCTTGGTATAGAGAACAGTGTCTGTCAGCATTCTTGCATAGGTTGCGATATTTAATTATGGATTCGTGTATCTGTCTGGTGTCATTGAAGCCTCATTTCTTCGCCTTCGGCTTGCCTGAGCATGATCATCATCGTCATCATTATAGTAGTTGTCGTCGTCATCGTCATTGTCATTAACACTATCAATATTATGATCATCGTCATTATTATCATCATCATTATCGTCGGCATCTTCACCATATAGTGACCCTTAACACCACCTCCAGACCCCAGCTGCACCACTATACTTCTTAAACTTTCTCCTCCAAATCTGCCCAACAATATTAATCACTGTTGTTATTGACGTATTTTTCGTTGTTCTTCGCTTCTCGATATCATCATCATCATCATCATCATCATCATCATCATCATCATCATCATCATCATCGTCATCGTCATCGTCATCGTCATCGTCGTCGTCGTCGTCGTCGTCGTCGTCGTCGTCGTCGTCGTCGTCGTCGTCGTCGTCGTCGTCGTCGTCGTCGTCGTCGTCGTCGTCGTCGTCGTCGTCGTCGTCGTCGTCGTCGTCGTCGTCGTGGTCGTGGTCGTCGTCGTCGTCGTCACCACCACCACCACCACCACCATCATCATCATCATCGTCGTCGTCGTCGTCGTCGTCATCATCATCATCATCATCATCACCATCATCATCATCATCATCATCATCATCATCATCATCATCATCATCATCAGTGGATGCATTATCCACGTTTTCGACTTGGTAAAAAATATAATCGGTCAAGTCAAAATATTCTGCAAAGAGTCGTTTCGTTCAATCAGTTCTACATGTCAACGAGAGACTTTGTTCTATGAGCAAGCACCCTGGGATTCGCTTCTTTACGTAAAGCCATCCAAGGGCATAAATAATGATCTAACATCTATGCTCTGGTTTATCTTTCTTGATATCACTAACGGCCATCGTGCTATAGTGGAAACGCCTCAGGCGGTCTGTCGAAAGATGGAGGACTTTGGAGCGATACATGAGAGGAACAGTATAGGTCCAAGTCAAAGGAATCTGAATTCCTATCTGGTTTTTTCAAAATTTAATTGGATGCCATTTTAATCAAAACATCTTATGCTATAAAACGCGGGGGAATCAGGTTATATGAGAACTTCATGCAGGCTGTATTATGCCTAAGTTTATATCAACTTAATTTTCTTGAATAGAGGGCGTGTGTAATATTACAGGGGGCATAATTATATCAAGTTCAAGTTTTTATTGCGACAAAAAATAACATCAATTGCACGTTATGCAGTGTACATAGTGATTAGTAGTAAGAGTGAGTGCTAAAAAGTGCAGAGAGTTAGAAGTAGGCTATAGGGAAGCAATAGGAGCTCCTGAAAAGAGGATCCCGCTAGATAGGTGCCCTAAGTAAGTGACTATTCATAGCAAAGATGATGTGCAAGTGTCCTTTGTCAGGTTTAGTGTCAGAGTGGGAGAGTTAAGTATGTGTGGGTGATTAATAAAGGTGCATGAGGAGAGAATGAAGTTTGATATACACAATGGAGCAGAAAAACTGAAGAGAAGAAAAGAGCAAAAAAAGTTGAAAGACAAACAGCAAGCGACAATGATTAGTTTTAGCCTATATAATTTTTTTACTGCATGTGCAATTATGCATTGTACATGTAACAGACGCTTAAAGTGTGCAAAAGTCATGTCTGTCTTAAGACAGGGGGCAGGCTGTTCCAAATTAGGGGTCCGTATTATGCATCAATGTATCAGTATGTTAGTGTATCTGTTGACATTCATCGACCAAATATTCTGATCACTTTATTTTCTAGTAATTTCGATTTCTCACCCGAAAAAATTAACTAATGACTTTTTTTAGTCATTTCGTAAAAATTTTCAGAAAATATAGCTGTTTTACCCCTATGTGTGCCCAAAAAATCCTCCCATGTCTGTTTGACCGAAAAAAGGTTCGTCCGCCCATGCCTGTTTTGCCCGAAAAACATATTTGCCCGAAATTTAGGGGCCATTTGCCCCCTGGATTCCGCCTCCTACGCCTATGATTTGAACCCCGTGGCCCCTTTGTTCTCCAACTAGAATAAAGTGGCCCTAAAGTCGAAAAAGGTTGAGAACTACTGGTCTATTATAGCCTAGTCATTTTACTAATGACATCTCATAATATTATGTCTCGCTATAAATGTTCAATTACATGTACAATGGCCTCTATGCGCTGAACGGTACAATAGACCCATGAACTGAATCTACAAGTCTTAGAAAAACCGAGCATGCGCGTGGGGCAGATTCCCCGTCATCACCGACCAATGTTTAATCTAGTCCCCTCCTCTGGGGAAATCAAGGTTTCTGGAGGCAGGGTACCTAGATTAAACACTGATTACCGATTCATTCGGTTTTGCGGAGTTTGTAGCTAGGCCCGAGGGCAACATCATAGTGACCTATTGATCATGAGGGACGAGGGTTCCGTGGAAATAAAGAGGCTGACGTAACGGCAAAAGAGAGACTGCACGCACCTCCTAGTATAGTTAATCAACTCCAGTACGTAGCCTACATGGAGATGGGAGGGAGAAATGATGGGGCAAATCGAAAAGTGCTTAGTGGAAAAGCGGGAGACGGAATACACCGACAACACGATAAAGAATCCTTCTTCAAGAGGATAAATATTATAAACAAAAATAAATATATAGATAAGTATATAAAAATAAATAAATGTAAAAATACATGAAGATTGAAGAATATATGAAAATGACAAATAAGGAAAATCCTTTTGTTTAAATGTGATGTAGTGTAGTGTCTTGGAAATTGGAGAACCAAAGGAAATGGTGAGATCAAAGTACCCGACGGGGAAGATCCCGGCGAAGCTCATGTTCGCTGCCTTGAAGCCGAAAGGTTGCAGGTTCGAATCCACCTCAAGTCACCGCGTACCAGGTATAGGAACTCTGAGCAAGTCCATCACTCGCAATTGCTCGTGCGCTTCGGTGTGAAATTCCGATTCAGTTTCCGGGAGCGCCTCTGAGTAGATTCTTGAAGGGGCGTTATAACAATTGCTTGTACATACATACGGATTTGAATCACGCTCAGAAGCTGTTGGTGTGTGCATGCCGACCATTGGTAGAGAATTGAATGTGTATACAGGGTCCTTGAACAAAGTCTATGGCGTATACAAGTGCTTTGCGATACTGACCATCTCTGGGAAATATCATAGGCCCTAATATATTATGATCGTGTGTGTGTGTGTGTGTGTGTGTGTGTGTGTGCTTCTGAACTTTGGGAGGCTAGCATTCTGAAATACGGTCGAATTTACTGTTGCATGGCCTTTGTTTGTACAAGTCTGAGCCAAGATTTGCATTTGGTATTCACTTCACTGATTCAACTTTGTTTTTCTCTTGACCCCGCGCTAGGATTAACATTGACCTGTATATAATTACACTGCACAACAAATTTTAACTTTTTTTTGATTTCCTAAAAAACTTCAACTGTTTTATATAGAATTTGGCATGCTGAAAACAATGGTGTTCTCGGAATATTTCTATCACGTAAGGTTTTTGAGAAAAATGACATGCAAGTTGTCCACAGAAATGCCCATAGTTGCATACATTTGCAACAGGCCTATACATGTAATATAATTGTCACTCGACAGCAAATGTAAAAAAATTCGTCCCAAACTTGGGGGTGCTGATGACAGAGCAATTCAAATCCAAGGAAAATGTCATTTCAGAATGATTGTATCACAAAATTTTGAAAAATAGCAAAATAAAAATATTATCATAATTATACCCGGAACGCTCGGTTGCATGTGTAAGCTTACACTGCATCTGAGATTCAGTTAAAGTTTTATAATGGGCCTAAAATGTTTTGATGTTGATTTTCGTTTGTATTCAGTGTCTGGTGCATCTCGTTTGAGTGTCCAGCAATAGTCAGCCAACGTTGACGGATTCCAGTTGCCCTGGTAACGTTTTTCCATTGTCGCAATGTCCTGGTGAAACCTTTCTCCATGTTCATCACTGACTGCACCTAGATTTGCAGGGAAGAAGTCCAAGTGAGAATGCAGGAAGTGAATCTTAAGTGACATGTTGCGTTTCATGTCTTTGTATGCTGCAAAAAGTCTGTTAACCAGTTGATTGTAATTTGGTGCTCTGTAATTACCAAGAACATTCTCCACAACATCCTTGAATGCTTCCCAGGCGATTGCCTCTGGTCTCTCCAACAGATGTTCAAACTGCTTATCATTGGTGATGTGTCTGATCTGTAGATCCGTGCACAAAAATGCCTTCCTTGATCTTGGCATCACTTGTTCTTGGGAACTTCTGCTGCAGATAAAGAAAACCTTCACCATCCTTGTGCATGGCTTTTACCAAAACTTTTCATCAGTTCCAGCTTTAAGTGAAGAGAAGGCAGATATATCTTTGTCGGATCGATTTCTGTCCAGTACTTTGTGACAGCAAACTAGAGTCTTGAATCCAGTTGTTCAGCTTTTGCTTTCGACAAACCTAAGTCTAACTGTGTGATGAGATGAGGCTCACCAGACACAGACCTACCTACTTGAAAATCCGAATCACCGTCAGCAGCTGCATATTCGTTCCTGGCTGGATCAATGCAGCATCTTCATCTCCTTTGTCTAAGCTCCATTTCTCTGGTGGCTTCGGTATATGAAAACTTTCATTGTGTGGCGCTGGCATCATTGTCGAATGACGGTCTGGGTATTCAGTTCCTTTCTTATTCTTGCCCAAGAAACCAGAAATATTAGTGAGACAAAATTAGCAGTCCGTCACATCATCTTTTTGTTTTCGCAAGACCATCGGGATGGCAAACAGCATTGCTTTCGCAGGACCACGGAGTCAAACTGTAAGATCTACACCACATCTTCCACATCAAATTCCATTCTTTGGCTTTCTCTCCAGCCTTGCAACCAAAGTGTACATCTCATATGCTTTATTGACAAGTACAGTCATGGTGTGTGTCTCTGAGCCTGACTCATAGCATAGCCTATACTCCACAAATGCGGCAAACAACGTACATGTATCACGCTTGTTGCAACACTGGCAAGATATTTCTGATGCCAACAACCGTTTTAAAATATATTATAGTTTAAAGCTTGTCTAAAAAATAAGCTGGCTAACTTGTTATGCATCTTACATAAATGAAGACAAAACTAAACTTTGGAAATAGACATCAAAATGCAAACAAACTGATGTCAACTTCCTCAGAGGAATATACAACTATACATGTATGCTGGGAAGCGACTTTAATAGGGTTTAGAACTTTTGCAGGCAGATTCCAACCAGCATTAATGAATATGCAGGTCCAAGTTTATTTATTATACACGACAAACATTATGTAAACTATCCCAAGTGCATACCTGGACATACCTCAGTTACACGAAGCTTATTTAAAACGTTATATCTTAAAAACATGAAAATAAATATAAAATTTGAAGATTTCTCAAAAACGTTACGTGATGGAACAATTTCAAGGTTATTTTCGTGATCAGCAGCAAAAACTGCATAAGAAACACCTGAAAGTGTTCAGGAAACCAAATCACTGTTGTGCAGTGTTATAATCTACGTAAAATCCAAGACTCACGCTCTCATCCAGCTACTGCTCTAACTCCATCAACTACCTCTTGACTACGATATTACCTTTGTTGACTATACAGCCTTCGTCCTCACCACTGTCACTTCGACTCTCACGACTACCATTTGACAATCTATCACTTCGATTACTACTCTGACTTTCTCGATTACCACCCTTTTACTTTCTACCACGTTGACTCTCTACGATTTTGTCTCTCTCTATACTCTATAGTATAGATCTACCTGCTTACCACTTTGACTCTTTCGAGTACTATACTTTGACTTTCTCGAGTACTATACTTTAACTTTCTCGACTAGCATTCTGGCTCTCTACCACTCTACCTGTCTGCCACCTTGACTTTCTCCACTACCACTCTGACTTTCTTGACTCGCACTCTGATTCTCTACCACTCTGACCTTCCGCCACTTTGTCTCTCTACCACTCTGACTCTGACGGTATACCAATGTGACGCTCTCGACCACCACTTTAGCTTATAGATATATCAAAATGAAGTGGTATCGTATCGTATCTGACCATTTGTAAAGCGCTTCTTGCAGCAAGAGCCTTTCAGAAGCGCTCCCAGTGCGTGCAACTCCGAGAGAAAAGGCAGGTCTTTAGACAAGAGAAAGATGACGAAGTGGTGTGTCGTATCCGGCTTTTGCATGGTACTCCATTGAAGAGTTAATATTACATTGCATACAAATACTACACTATGTATAACATAAATTATAGGCCTACATATCGAGCGCCTCTGAGTAGTCCCCTTGAAGAGGCGCTATATAAATGCATATAATGAAATATAATGAAATATATATATTGGAGTAATTATGATAAAATCCTTTTGTGAAGTGTTGGAATGACCGGCTGTTCAGTGTTCATATTGCAGATGTTGCTCACTGTTGTCATCGCATGCTTGGTATACACGCTACAGGTGGCCGTGGAATGTGACTCGCGTAGTAGTATACGGTGACACGAAACGGAGTATCCCCCTGAAAGCTATCCGGGGGGATGAATTAATCTATCCCCCGGATGTAATTAACCGGCCTATACTATCCGGGGGGATAAACCATTCTATCACCTTTTTTGAAAAATGCGCATAATAAAAAAATTTATGCTGTAATCAAAATTTAAAGTGACTCTAATTGTTTTAAGTGTCCTAAGCAATGCTCAGATAAAGGCAACTCGAATTTATTTAGTGACTCTGAGTGTTCCTAAGTGTTTTAAATGTTTTAAGTGCTCTAAAAATGGGGCAAAACAAATTATCTAGTAGGAATAAACATACCTGTTAGTGTCATTGTTCAAAACAAAGCAGATGACAATTAATTTGTAAAAAAACTACACGCGAAAGCGGTTTTATCGACTTTTTCTAATTTGGGGGATACAATAATTAATACGAAGGATACTCTATTTCGTGACAACGGCATTGGTTTCTGCGTCCATAATTATATAGCTGTATGCTCGTCTGTATCTGTGTTTGTACTAGCCGGTTCCTTTCTCTGAGCACTGAATTTACTAAGGTAGGCCTACACGATGTCGTGAGCGGTTGCAACGTCGCGCATGCGCACTTAGCCATTGAGTCATTGAATTTGCACTCATTGCCTTTGTGATATATAATTCGGTTCTTTTCGACGAGGCAAAAATACTCGCGAAAAAATAACCAGTTGACGAAATATTTCTATGGATGCCTTTCGGAATGTAGAATATTTATTTCAATTAACACATTTGAGGAATATTGCTGTAACCGTTGCCTGCGCAATTCAACAATGTCTGAACGCAGAGACAAGCCTCAGAAGTTACCCATACTTGTACCTGCAGTGCACTCTGTACAACAATCTTCCATCCAAACAACGAATGTACAGTAAAATGCGGTACATAACAATACAGCATAATACAGTACAGTACCTATAATACATTACAATGCAGTACAATACTACAATACAAGTATGAAACAACACGGTACAATAAAGTACAATACAGTACAATTCAGTACAATACTGTGCAATACCATAAAATGCAACGCAGCGAGATGCAATTCGAATTGCAATGGTTGGCCTGTTGCCATTCAACAGAGTTCTATGCAATTATCTTTTGAGTTTCTTGTTCTTTTCCCTTTTTGCTCCATTTTTGCCAGCAAAACTATTGAAGACCCTTCTGCTTGACTGTGATCTCGTATTGTTAAGCCAGCAACAACTCCGAGGGATTAGAGCGCTATATAAATGTTAAATTGCGATTGCGATAGGCGCATAATAATAATAGTTTACCTGGCCTTACCAAAAGTGAACTACGTTGACTATATAGCCTGATACCAATAGATTTACCTTTTCTTTCTTTACTGTTCTTTTTTATTTTCTTACTTTGCATTACCTTTTCTTTCGCCCTGCATATTACCTTGTCCTATCTTGCCATTGATATACATACACCACGTAGCCTACATTGCGGGTCCGCTTTAAATTGTAAATTCTTGCACCGGGATAAACAACATACTTTGACTCGATTTGACACAACGGCCATCGATAGCTATACCGCATAAATATTTGCACTCTGCTCGTAAATGCCTCGGTGCAATACATATAGCTTCCTAACATCGGAGTATACATGCAGGCCAATATGTCTTAATGGCCACTTCTTAGCGGAGCCTCAGCATTAGGGTGTGGTCCTATAGTATCCAATAGCCTACCATGGGTAGTGTTGCAGAGCAGTATGTTCTAAGCAGTATGGCCATTATTAGTAATGTATACGCACCCTTGGCAAATATACGACAACCTGGTCCTGTTCAGTGCCATAATTTAAATTGCACACTTCAAATTCCCAACTATGTTTCGATATAGGCCTACTTGGCCGGCCAAAGTAAACTGGAAACTATGCATATGTGTTGCCAATCTTCAGATAGTAACTCTATCCACACATCTATTCCACACATCTATCAGATAATAATATCTATCAGGGCATTCGCTGACAATATTCTTTCGTCGGCGGGAACCCTTCTCTGACTGGTATGGCTCGCTGTTGGCTTGACATAAGAGTCGCTGGCATAGACTCTTTCTATGTAGCCTATAGGATTAAGAAATTGGCGCAGAAAATGGTCTAGTATAGTAATGATAAGTTAGGAAAACAATGTGAGGGTCAGAAGTTACATAGATTCATTGTCCAGTATCATGGGCGGAGACTTGGGGAGGGGGGGGGCGGAAAGACGCGAGATTTTTTGACGGACAAACGGCTCTGAGTGTCACCGAAAAATTGACATCTTTTACCGGCCAAAATTTCTGACGACATTTTTTAGTCATCCGGCGAAATTTTCTATTTTCGCCGCCAAACAAATTGATTGCCTTTTTAAACATTTTTTTAGTCATCCGGCGAAATCTCGACGAAATTTTTCTATTTTCGCCGACAAAAAAGTTGATGACCTCTTGTTTAAAGTCGTGATGCTCAACGATTGGGGGGGGCAAATGCATGGGCCGTCCCCCCAACACCCTCATTGGGGGACCGTCCCCCTGTTTCCCCTATAGGTCTTCGCCCATGTCCAGTAGGGTTGTCCAGAAAAACAAAAAGTTTCAGAAAACACCCATACTGAAGTTTTTCCCATGATTTTGTTCATGTGTGGCCTACAGATATTTTTTACAGAATTTTAAGATGTCATCCTGATATCCCTCATGGCCCCTGAACTTAGGGACCGATTTTGGTTGAAATTGCACTGTATTTTCAATACGAACAACTGATAGCGAAGCAGATAGGACTCACAGTTGCACTATTAGACACCATACGGACTATAATTTTCATTATTCTTGACTAATCAGCAATAAAACAAGTTGAAATGTACTATCTGAGCAATATAAGAGGCCGTCCATAAATGACGTCACGCTATTTAGGACGATTTTTTGACCCCGAACCCCCATCGTTACACGTCGTCACAAAATTCATACGATATCTAGTAATAAACTGTCACAAAAGTCACAGATGTGTGAC
Source organism: Lumbricus terrestris (assembly GCA_949752735.1). Taxonomy (NCBI): domain Eukaryota; kingdom Metazoa; phylum Annelida; class Clitellata; order Crassiclitellata; family Lumbricidae; genus Lumbricus; species Lumbricus terrestris. Next base: position 14,383,871 of record OX457042.1, read on the forward strand.
CCGACCCCTCCCCTGGGGTGCGTGACGTCATTTATGGACGGTCCCCCAATGAAGTACCAATACGCACCCGCCGTAGGCGTCGCATCATATGGTTCATATCCCTATTTTTCACATAATGTTAGTAATGCGACTGTTGCGAGTGCCTTGACACAAAGCCTATGTGCTTAAAGATGTCGACTCTGCAACAGCACCCAGACTATGATTACGGGACACTATTCGTAGTGCCTTGCTTAATGTCTTCCTGTCAAAAGTTTGGAATTGCTTCATGTGCTCTTTGACACCCTGCAAAGGTCATGGAGGATCTTTGCTCAGGATGTGTCGTAATAATGGTTGCGAAGTCTGATAATAAGCTTCAGTCCACGCTCCGCTGTGTCCATTACAACTTTCACAGCACGAAACAATTTCTCAGCTGAGATGCATGTTTGGTCACATGACCATTCAGGATCGGTTGGCTCAACTAGGCAGTCATTGCTGATATCCAGCAGTCAGAACAGAGTGTGTGATTCTGGGTCAGTTAAGTTCGTTAAGGTTGTATCGCGAGCAACTTGCTTTAAGGCAAGACCTATCGAAACTTGTAGGCCTAGATGGTCTCAGGCAGCAGTGGTGTGGCTAACAATCGAGTCGCTAATTCTTGATATCATGGGATTTTTGCTCAAAAGTACAAAAGGAACAATTTCTTCCGTGAGGTACCACCAGTGTGGGAATTGTGGACAAATAACGGGGTGGGTTGGCCTATGATCCACTAGGAATTGGTCTGTGAAAAACATACTTTACATTGGGTCTGTAGGAAAGACTGGAGGGTTGAAACCTCCAACCACCATTGGGATTCTTGCCAAGTTAATCAACTTCAAAATTGGCAACTGCCATTATCAACTTCACTAAAATCAATCATGTCATGGACAAAGCGGAAGATCATCTTGCTGGAGCATCAGCAAACGACACAGCGGAGCGTGGACTGAAGCTTATTATCAGACTTCACAACCATTATTACGACACATCCTGAGCAAAGATCCTCCATGACCTTTGCAGGGTGTCAAAGAGCACATGAAGCAATTCCAAACTTTTGACAGGAAGACATTAAGCAAGGCACTACGAATAGTGTCCCGTAATCATAGTCTGGGTGCTGTTGCAGAGTCGACATCTTTAAGCACATAGGCTTTGTGTCAAGGTACTCGCAACAGTCGCATTACTAACATTATGTGAAAAATAGGGATGTGAACCATATGATGCGACGCCTACGGCAGGTGCGTATTGGTACTTCATTGGGGACTGTCCATAAATGACGTCACGCACCCCAGGGGAGGGGTCGGGTAACACATCTGTGACTTTTGTGACAGTTTATTACTAGATATCGTATGAATTTTGTGACGACGTGTAACGATGGGGGTTCGGGGTCAAAAATCGTCCTAAATTGCGTGACGTCATTTATGGACGGCCCCTTATATTGCTCAGATAGTACATTTCAACTTGTTTTATTGCTGATTAGTCAAGAATAATGAAAATTATATCCGTATGGTGTCTAATAGTGCAACTGTGAGTCCTATCTGCTTCGCTATCAGTTGTTCGTATTGAAAATACAGTGCAATTTCAACCAAAATCGGTCCCTAAGTTCAGGGGCCATGAGGGATATCAGGATGACATCTTAAAATTCTGTAAAAAATATCTGTAGGCCACACATGAACAAAATCATGGGAAAAACTTCAGTATGGGTGTTTTCTGAAACTTTTTGTTTTTCTGGACAGCCCTAATGTCCAGTATTAGTAGTATCAATAGTATTGTTTTGTATCTACTGTATCTAGAGGGCTCGTAACGCAATGCATGGCGTGTATCCACGACAAGCGCCCCATCACACTGAACATGGCAGTTTAGTAGTAGTTGTTGTTGTTGTTGCAGGCGCTCAGGTTATGAAACCGCGTCCTTCTGTTGCGCGTGTTACAATTCAACTATCAGTCCATCACCCCATCCACAGAAGAAATTGGGTGGATGAATGAACGGATGGATGGATGAATGTATGAATATATGGATGAATGAATGTGGGAACGGATGATTGAATAAATGGATGAATGGCTGAATGAATGTAAAGATAGATTGATGAATGAACGGATGGATGAATGAATGAATGCTCGAATGGATGGATGAATGAAGGTTTGGATGAATGTATTTATATGAATGCGCGTATGAATGAAAGATTGGATGAATGTATGAATGGATGGATGGACGGATGGATGGGTGGGCGGGTTCTCAGCCAGGGAAATTTTAGGATAATGACAGGTAGGTTGTGTGGGTGGGTGGGTAGGTTGTGTGGGTGGACTGATCGGCCGATTATAATACAGGGCTATTTGGCTTGGTAATTGTCCGTGCAATGCAATCAGTGACTACAGACATGGTGGCATATAACTATACATGGCGAAATTTAATTACATAATACTAGATGATGGCACTACTCGAGTCGTCGCCTCAGCCAGGGAATATTTTAGGATAATGACATAGGCCTAATAATAGGCTAAACGTATAATAGCGAAGTGATATTGTATGTACTTGCATGTTACTCATATAGCTGGTACCATGCAATCAAATAGATTCCTTATTGCTTCGTCCTCGCCTACAATACACGAACTTTGGTCGACTCCATTGGTTACTTCTTCTTGCTTTTGAGAACCGGACTTTTATCGTCCTATTCAAATTGCGATTCGCTGTGATTTCTCTTTGTGCTAATCCTGCTGTCATTTATATTTTTTACTCGCCTTTCTTTTTTCCCCTATGAACACCATCCTGCTAGCTGCAGATCAAACCTCTTCTCGTGCTGCTGTCTCTTCACAGACCTTTTACTGAGAAGTAAAACATTTCGCATCGAATAAATCCCGTTCCCGATTCTTGCTCTTTCTTATACCTCTGCATGTGTCTTAGTTTCCTTAAGATTCTAAACATCATGCATCGTTACAGCCGTCTGGCCATCCGTCCGTCTGACATGTGCACACTGACTTACCCTTTGGATCTCTCTCTCTCTCTTTCTCTCTTTCTCTTTTGTTTCTCTTTTTCTCTTTCCATCTTTCTATCTTTCTCTCCTTGTCTCTCACTTTTTCTCTTCTCTCTCTCTCTCTCTCTCTCTCTCTCTCTCTCTCTCTCTCTCTCTCTCTCTCTCTCTCTCTCTCTCTCTCTCTCTCTCTCTCTCTCTCTCTCTCTCTCTCTCTCTCTCTCTCTCTCTCTCTCTCTCTATCTTTCTCTCCTTGTCTCTCTCTTTTTCTCTTTCCATCTTTCTATCTTTCTCTCCTTGTCTCTCACTTTCTCTCTCTATCTTTCTCTCCTTGTCTCTCTCTTTTTCTCTTTCTCTCTTTCTATCTTTCTCTCCTTGTCTCTCTCTCTGTCTCTGTTTCCGTTTCCGTTTCCGTTTCCGTCTCTGTCTGTCTGTTTGTCAGTCTGTCTATCTATCTGTCTCTCTGTCTCTGTCTATGTCTCTGTCTCTCTGTCTCTGTCTTTCTGTCTCTGTCTCTGTCTCTGTCTGTCTGTCTGTCTGTCTGTCTGTCTCTCTCTCTCTCTCTTTCTCTCTCTCTCTCTCTCTCTCTCTCTCTCTCTCTCTCTCTCTATCCGATTTTACTGTATACCTGCCTATTGACGTCGTTTCGACTGTGAATGAGTTGGTCTCGCTTTTCTTGGCTTTTGGGACAATGGCGCAATATTAAGATAGCGATTACGATTCGAATCACAGTTCGATCCCCCTGCAGTGCAGGCTCATTGACTTCGGTTTTCATTTATATTTCCAGCTTTTTAGAACCGAAGCTATAATTATGCCTTAGACCCTATCATGTATAACAACATTGCTAATAATTATATCTGTATACACATAGGCTTACGGATTGTAGCTGGTTTCAATAAAGTAGGCCTATATTCAATTCGTTCATTCTTCACATTTCACTGATATATGACAACTACACAGTAAACAACAATGTTGGAACACAACAGGAATATCCAGAAGCGACTATGCATGGTCCCGCTTGATATACTTAGCCTACTTACATGCTTATTTTTTTCTTCTCACACTCAGCCCACACAAAGTCGGCATTGAGTATATAACATGTAGGCTAGAAGTTGCGTCAATGATCTTCGACTGCAATACACGAGTATAATTGGCTGAGATCGTTTGGACCACCTGCTCGAAAACTATGCAGATCTGCAGCGTCCATAAACATATCTCCAGCCGCTCGACATCTCTCCTCTGCATGCTTAATACGTGACTGCGGCTGCCCATCTGCTTAATACGTAGCTGGGGCTGTCTACCTGGACGGAATGCAAGACTGGTTCTCTGTGGTAACTTGTGCAGGTCATAAACCAAGATCAATGAACCGCTTCGATTTTTTCAGACAATTATCTTCTAACCTTAATTATACATGTAGCTATTATACTGTGATTCAAAAAATTGCTTGTACACTGAAATTTCGGCATATGAAGTTGAAAGATTCGTATCTTTTTATCCGTTCAACCTTATCTCATGAAATTTTGGAATCATATATCTGGTCCAATTCTCTAAATATTTGGAAAATCTTAGCCTGATATTTAATCAGGCCTTACAGATATATTAAAAACAATTTGGCTTACTTTTTTGAATCACGGTGTAGTTTGCATCATTGCAACCTCAAAAATCTATGATAAAAATCAGCGTATAATATAGACCTACGTATAGATGTAGTTATACGTATACGTGGTTGGCATGTAGGTCTATGCAGGTATGTATAGGCGTTGCAGGCTGTCAAGAGACGTATGCAATATTGCACCAACTTTTGGTTAAAAATTTCATGTTGCTGTGTATGCTTTGGATATGGCCTAAGGTGTTTAAAAATAAATTCGTAAGCCGTTGCGTCTTTCACACATTTCTATACCATGTAATGTTGAATTGTAGGTATATATGAACTCAATGGTATGGACTTATATCATCAGTTCGCTCTGCATTTCTCTCTGGTATACTCTTACCTCATCTATCCTCAAAGGATTCAAATCAAAGCCTGTCTTTTCACTCTGGGTTGATGTATAGCACTGCGAGCACTTCTGAAAGGCGTTTTGCTGAGAGAAATGCTTTATAAATGGTCATATACAATCAATCAATTCAATCATTTTTTTTATTGCAATATAACAAAAACATTTATACGAAGTATATCTACATAACAGTTGGTTACAATCGGAAACCCATGCAGAAGGGATTAGAAGTCCCACTGGTAGGGCTACCTATATGCACGCTTGTAGATTCAAGATGGTAGATAGGCAAGTATCATGTAAGAGTTTACTATCTGGATATACACATGATGCAGTCTTACAATACAATGCAATGCAATGCAATACAATTCAATGCAATACAATACAATACAATACAATGCAATGCAATGCAATACAATTCAATGCAATACAATACAATACAATACAATACAATACAATGCAATAGGGGCCTGCAATCTATAATTTATTTAGTCGTGCATGTGCCACATTTTTTATTTGCTCCTGTTAGAGTCTTTTCCAAAAGTATGTAATCGTTCCGTTACATGTCATGTATAATGCATGTGCACATGTGCTTACCAGATGCAAGTAGAAGCTGCAAATAGGCATGATTATGCAGATATAATGTATATTATATCACGCCATTATGTATACAACTCTCCACGTTTCAAGTAGACTGTGAAATGTAGGGCTGTGGGCCTAGTACAATAATTATTATACTTCGACGCAATATCCGTTTCTTGCGGCTGTCTGAACGGGGTAAATACTTGATAATGTGATGGATTTACCCAACCTAGCGAGTAGCAATTTCCGATTGCCCCTACTTTCGTGAAACGTGAAATGGACCAGCTGACACTCATATCATAGTTGACTGACTGACTGACCGCTTGGGTTAGGGTTATCAGAAAATGGGTAACGTGAGCTGAGGGGGTAATATGAAATCAAGTTCATGCAATACGCCGAGGGTAATATGAAAGCTTTTTCAGATAACCGGGAGGTAGCTTGAAAAGGATTGCTTGCAGTCTTTACCCCGGTTTGGCCAAATAGAAAAGTTGACAGCTCTAGAGATGCAAAGTTGGATCTTGACAACTGGTATCGAGTGGAAATTGTAATCATCCTAAATCAAATCAATTTAGTTTAGATAAATGAATTCGGCAACTGACAATTTAAATGATGCCTCTATAGTTTTGCACCGGTTTTATTTTATCGTCTGCATAGGCTATAATGATTTTTTAAACAAGCACTAAACTAAAAAAAAATTATCTGTATAATTTATATATAATATATATCCGTTCAGGTGCTGACCTCAAAGGCCCTATGACTACCTAGTCCGCAGAGGGAGTGGCAGTAGGTACTGCAAGGCACGCGGGGTGACCATTATTTCCCAAAGGAAGTCGTTGATAACCAGAGTTTCTCCGGATGACTGACGGCTTCGAAGATGATTGTAAACAGTGCACATGGCATGTTGCTCAGGAGACTTCATATAGCGCTGGACTTTTTTGCATTGACTAGGGATATAAATATGACATGGCGGATAGGTGATGAGGGATTCATCAGATCATCAGCCGTCACTTATACCTTCCGTCCTCTCATTCTATACAGGGTGGGCAAAAAAAACCGTAGGGGGATTTTTTTGGCCCCCTCTGTACACCTTCTCTTCCTTCTGCTTTTCGTTTCCTTCCTGTCTTTCTATCTGCTCTCTTTGTACGTATACGTCTTCTGCTCTATTTACCACCTAGCCATAACAATGACCTATCTGCTCTATTACAACTTAGCCATAACAATGACCTATCTGCTCTATTACAACTTAGCCATAACAATGACCTATCTGCTCTATTACAACTTAGCCATAACAATGACCTATCTGCTCTATTACCACTTAGCCATAACAATGACCTATCTGCTCTATTACAACCTATCCATAACAATGACCTATCTGCTCTATTGCCACCTAGCCATAACAATGACCTATCTGCTCTATTGCCACCTAGCCATAACAATGACGTATCTGCTCTATTGCCACCTAGCCATAACAATGACCTATCTGCTCTATTACCACCTAGCCATAACAATGACCTATCTGCTCTATTACCACCTAGCCATAACAATGACCTATCTGCTCTATTACCACCTAGCCATAACAATGACCTATCTGCTCTATTACCACCTAGCCATAACAATGACCTATCTGCTCTATTACCACCTAGCCATAACAATGCCCATCGGCCGATTGTTCCAGAACTATACCAAGTAATTATATCGGCGTACTATAGTAACAAGTGCATGGTCTAGAGTATCTATTGGTCGCAAAATGAAATCCTGAAGGGACTGCAGAGTCCCGCTGCCGTGCATGGCTTGTTACTGTTTGACGCCATTGCGGTCATGTCAAAGGTGATTAGTGTCGCCCTCCTCCTTTATCCAGACTTGGGACTGGCACTGTGAGACAACGGAGTTAAAGTCATATGGCAGCCTATAATATACATACCGGTAGTATTATTAGTATTATGGTGCTAGATGGCTAACAGAGGCTATAGTTATTTGGATTTGTTCATGATGATTGTAAAGATGATGCTCTATGTGTACGTCCTGCTATAGGCTGCTACATATACTGTCCTTTGTCTCTTCCGGTCTCTCTCTCTCTCTCTCTCTCTCTCTCTCTCTCTCTCTCTCTCTCTCTCTCTCTCTCTCCTTCTGCCTCACTCTCTCTCTGTCTCTGTCTCTCTCTGTCTGTCTGTCTGTCTGTCTGTCTGTCTGTCTCTCTCTCTCTCTCTCTCTCTCTCTCTCTCTCTCTCTCTCCTCTCCTCTCACTGGGTCATATACAATGATGCCACCGCAGATCGTAACGTTGACAAAATGCAGAATTTCTTCAGTCGATTCGATTACTTCAATTGAAAATCATCGACATGCGTTCAATACTCTATACTCTAAAAACGGACATTGCCCAGACTTTACGCTATCCTGGTCATGGTATAGGTCTACAGTCAGACGCAACATTCCTAAAAAATCATCTCACTAAGAATAAATGGATGAGAATTCGTCATCTTAATCTTGTTTCATCTTGTACAGGCGACACGTATCTTGAAGTCGTGCTGCACCAATCGGATGGACTCCAGTTCGACATAACAAAAGAAGCGGATGGAGGTCAGGTCAGCGTTCGGACGAATCTGCTGTTCGCTGCTTTCGCGAAGTCGTTTTGGTTCAACCAGATCGACAGAAAGGAACGTACGTATCCCCAAACAAATATTGGAAACATAAACTTCTATTCATTCATTCATTATATGGATTTATATAGCGCCCTTTTAAGATATCTATACCTATAGAAGCGCTCCCAGCCCAGCCACGGCGAAAGAAAAACGATTTGAGAGATGTGTGAAACAAAGTTTGACTGTTCAGATGAGGCAAATGAAGCTTTGAAGGAGGTTCATTCCAGATTGACGGCTCTATACACAACCGAGAAAGCAAAACAACAACTGTACAGCTCGACACACGTAGGCTATAGATAAATGGCCTATCTCTAACAACAGACAAATGAAGATGGATGTAGGCCTCGCATGTTGCACAAATCTTGACCCAATTCTGCTCCTTTTGTCAAAGCAAGACAACACTTCTGAGAAGACTCAAAGCTCGTGATAGACTGGTGCCCTGTGCTTGTCTCTATTACAGATTAGCGCTCTGGATAATTTTCATCTATCACAACAAGCCATCTCAATTCTCAATTCCATCTCAAATCCAACGCAGCGCATTGTCGTATATAAATATGTCACTGAAAGTCTATCAATTTTCTTAAACTGTATTCGACTCGTCACTCGAAATTTGAATTCAATCGACGACATCAGTGACTAACTAAAATCAGACATTTATTAAGATAAGCATCGATGAGTGATTGGACGGACTTCACACAGAACGACCGATAAAAATTATCGTATTCCCTGGATTAGTCGAGTCTTTGAATAGCTGCGGGATGCATCATGTACACCACTGACTCCTTTCCGATGGTGAACTGTTTATCATATGTGGCCGTTCACACCGAAATCGGTATTATGTCGGTAATTAAACAGCAGAAAAAACTTAGGGAAATATTACGTTTATATCAAAATTACGGTAATAAATACCTAATGAACGAACGAATAAATTCTTACGACTATTTCTTGTGTGTTGAAGGACTTAGTCTTGAAGATGTCGTGTCGTTGAACGAAGGATGTTGTTTCGAGATTTTAAAGACATTTCGATCAGCAGGTATTCAGGTACAAACGAAATCATGCGTCGAAGAAAATGATGAAACTAATCATGGCCATGAAAAACTAAAATTTAATTAAAGAGAAGACATCTTGCCACGGCGTCAAGCTCCTCTGAGTACGAGTCTTTAAGTGAAGCTATTTAAATTCCGATTGATTGATTGATCGGATTGACTGATTGAGATACTCAGAGGTGGCCTCAGGTCAACCTCGGTGGGAAAACCGCTATTAAAGTATAGGCCTAATGTTGATATTTTCAACGTATTATTATATTCGTTTTATTGTGTTCTTGCTGACATACCGCAGCCAGTTACAAATAATTATAAGAAATGATACAGAAAATCATAATAATTCAATTAAATGGGTGGACCGTGGAAGTCAGAAAGAGGGACAATGGTCAAGTATCTGTAAAGTACTTGAGCAATGTAATTCCTTTCGTCCTTAATCGGTAGAGCAATATAGATATTATAGTTTCACAGGCCTGACATTCTAGGTCTTGGATATGATTCAACTGCACCTGCCCCCTCAAATAATGCACTGGACGCTGACTACTGCAGCAGCAGCAGATGAATCAGTTATCTTTAGTTTGGTTTTGGGTATTTTTTCCAGAGGGAGAGGCTGATATCGCTGACGACGGATGCTGACAATCTGGTCGTCGTTCTTGTCTCCGAAACGAAATCCGAGCGAGACCAATGGATGCAGGTCTTGCATCAAGTCCTTGGAACGCAAATCGTAGACGTTAGATCGACGTATCCTTGACGAAATGGGGCTTTGAAAAAATTGAAGTGAATGAATGAATGAATTAATTAATTAATCAATCAGCGGGCACCCAATTGGGGCGGGTCTTATTTCAAGTGTAGAGGGGGGGTTTATAGATTCGTTCTTGGGATGTTATGACTTCATTTGTTTGAGTTTGAACTTTGTTTTTTGGGTTTAGACTATTTGAGTGAAATGCCAAAGAAGAGTTTCGAATGCTGTTTAATAGTACGATTATATGATGTTGCGTGAATATGTCTGTTATTATTTTTGATCAAATTCTTGTTCGAGAGAGGTTGCGAATCGATTTTTTTATCATCTTGTAGAGGTCTATGTGTTCTTATTTTGTTTTTTCTAGATATATATATATATATATATATATATATATATACGCTATTTTCATTTCCTCGCCTCTGCGTACTTTTTCTCAGGGCTGTTTTAAAAGAATATTTAGAACTGCACAACTCCTTCTTTCCTTTCAAATCATCCATGGTAAATTACTTTCAATCGGAGGACAATGACCTTTTTTGCTAGTTTTAACTGTAGGCTACAGAACTAGTAACAGAAGTGCTTCTACAACTGCACATTTTGTGCACAACTGCACGTATTATTAGTCGCTTGCTCGTCGTAAGCCGGTTAAAAGTGTATCTCATGACCATGCTGTTTCTGCTTAATATATTTCATATGTAGCCTATGCATTTATTTGCTTGAATTCATGCGTAGGCCTACATATAGTATAGGCTTAGGCTTACCTATGCATGTTTTCTCACTTCAACTTCCGAACCTTTAAATTCAAAGCGTCAGCCAATCAGTGGCGGCGCTAGGGGGGGGGCTAGGGGGTTAAGCCCCCTAAAAAAGGCCATCCATTTTTTTCCCCATATAAAAATAAAAATTTTGGACGATTTACCTCTTTAGCCCCCCAAAAACTGAAATCCTGGCGCCGCCACTGCAGCCAATGGCGATTGCTCTCTGAATAGCTTTGAAGCTCTTAATCAACGACCGATCACCTTGCTTTGCTATTCAATCTGTAAAGTCTACCTTAACTGTTTAAAGATGGCTGTCGAAAGTGATGTCTAAGCTTTGCTTCAGCTCCTTGGATGCGGACAAGAAAATCCGATTCGAGGATGTTCTTGAGATCCTGTCGAAGGCAGGGAGGCGCTACGACCGAACCTACGCACTGGAACTCTTCAAGGTTTCTATCGCCTACACGCTCGAGGGGCGCGGTGGTGTAAGGGTATGTAGGGTGCCTTGGAACCGGAAGGTTGCTGGTTCGAATCCATCTCAAGCCACCGCGTAGGGACCTTGAGCAAGTCCTTTATCCGCAATTGGTCATGCGCTTCGGCGTGAAACTCCGATTCAGTGTCCGCGGTGTAGAACGGAGCGCCTCTGAGTAAATATATATCTAGAAGGGGCGCTATGACAAGTGCTCATACATACATGCATACACTAGCCTATAGACCATAGACCTTTAGGATGATCCGCTTGGATTCGAACTACTTCCGCTTAAATGAGGGAATCCTTGAGACACGCTCGCTGGACTCTCATTGTGAAGAGTGATGTCCACCAGCTTTCAACAGTGGCATGACTGTCTCAATCCAGAGGCTTTGCCTGCATTGGTCCATCTCTGTGGAAAGGACTTACACTATCAGTTCGGTCCACTGTCGCGAAATAATATTAGCAACTTGAACTAGTGAGTCAAGTCCGTTTGGGCTATTAATTATTAGGCTACCTATAACGCAGCCGTGAGACCATTCAGGGTCTCATGGGTGACCATGCTTTCAAACTCATCGAATGCAACTGTTCTTAATCAAGTGCAACTGTTCTTCTTGATTAGTCGCCAAGTAAATGATTTGATTTTTGGATTTAGCATTTCTCCAAATGCCATCTATTTATGTGTGAACAGAAGATGACTCGGTCAAACGGTGTCAAGTGGAAATTGACATCGGAATCATCGACTCTCAGTCGGGATGAACTCTACACATTCTTCTCTTACGCCGTTCATCGATCGGACATTGCGGAAATCTACAACAAGTCAGTGTTCCAATGACCACCTCAGTCTCTATTTATCCTTGTGTTGTTCATATTTCACTCCATACCATCCATCCGTCCGTCCGTCCATCAATCCATCCATCCATCAATCCATCCATCCATCAATCAATCCATCCATCCATCAATCAATCGACCCATCCAGCCATCTATCCATTCATCCATCCATTTCTCCATTCTTCCATGCATGCATGCATGCATGGATGAATGCATATCCATGTATCCATTCATTCTCTACTCTCATTGAGTTCATAATGGAACATTGCGATCTAACTCAACTAAACTGGAACACGAGAATATGAAGACGCATATCTAAGACATTTTAAAAAGAGATCCGTAAATAATTATTTCTCTCGAACACGGTTAACGTCTACAGTATAATAGATTCATTACCATTGATTAATTAACTGCGCTTGACTCTATCTGTATAAAAGTATACATGCGCCTTCAGTGAAAACAAAATAAAATAAATAAATAATAAATCGTTTTATTTCGTTTAATTTCAATCAACATTTGCACCAGCTAGGCTACTCGGCGGCATATAGATTGCCCCGCTTTAACCTTTTCAGTGATAATTGTGTGCCATCTTTTGAACTCTTATTAGCCAACGAGATGAAGATTTAGGCTACTTATTGAAATATTTAAACTATTATACAGAATGATTGACCAAGAACACGGAAAGGTGGCTTTAAATCTGACGCAATTTCATGAATTCATCTCGGAGGAGCAGAAGGTAAGCTATTCAATGGCTATTCAATGGCTATTCAATGGCTATTCAATGGCTATTCAATGTATACATACACCTTCTTACCTTTAAGTTGTTTGTTCATTCGTTCAATGGTCAGTCAATGAGACAATCAGAGAAAAGACAGTCAATCAAAGACCAGCCAATCATTCAGACAATCATACAGTCAGTCAGTCGGTCGGTCAGTCAGTCAGTCGGATCGTAAGTAAGTAAGTCAGTCAGTGAGTCAGTCAGTTAGTCGGTCGGTCGGTCGGTCGGTCAGTCAGTCAGTCAGTCAGCCAGCCAGCAAGCCAGCCAGCCAGTCAGTCAGTCAGTCAGTCAAGCATTCATCTATTTGGTCGGTCGATCATTCAGCCAGTCAGTCAGTCAGTGTTTAAAAACGTTTATATCGCGACTTCATGCATTTCCTGAACTTCTTGTTGGAAACATCCACACGTAGCTTACTTATTTTGCTCTTACACACGTACATGCACAATTGCACAAACATGCCTAAAGCTCCTATGAATGCTTCTCACAATGTGTGTGTGTGCCTAATAGTGTCTTTGTCAAACTGCAGGAAGATGCCTCGAAAGAAACAATTCGACAGTGGATTCAGAAGAACGAACCTGTCCTACGCTGTCTTAACCTGTCACACATCGGTAAATATTTATCGGAAGTTAATAATATTCTTCGCTGCATAAACTTGTCACAGTTCAAAACTCAGGCACTAATTCTTTACTCGTCATACTTACAAGTGCGTCACATATTTTATAAGTCAGATCTTTTGTTCTACGGTCCCTCAGCCTCTCGATGACAGTTTCCGTTTTCCAAGCAAATGTCACATTTAGGACAGGGACGTGGCCATCCCATAGAAAGGGAGGTGGATATGAAGCAAATTGTAATAATTGCTAGGAGTTTAGTTAACTATTTAGCATATTTTAAGCTTGTTTGCAGCCTATGTATGTGCACTTGTTATAGCGCCCCTTCAAGTTCTTTACTCAGAGGCGTTCTCGACTGCAGAGCGGACACTGCATCGGAGTTTCACGCCGAAGCGCTGAGCAAATGCGAGTGAAGGACTTGCCCAAGGTCCCTATGCGGCGACTTGAGGTGGATTCGAACCTGCAGCCCTCCGGCTGCAAAGGCAACGAACATATCTACTACACCACCGCGCCCACAATCCCCCCATATACCCGAATGGAAACTAAACTGATTTCAACAGTGTGGGTAATATTTGTCAAAGTGAAGTGATTCAAACTAGCCTACACCGTGCATGGCAACTCCACTTATTTATAGAGTAGCCATTAACTGTGATGAAGTCTTTTTGTTGTCGATGATGAAAGATGTACACTAGCTTGGACCATACACTGTGCATGTATACAGTCGACAGTGGTAGACTGGGCACGTCCTTCTGTTTGCCATAGCACTTGTAGGTTGTACGTGATTTGGTTTACTGTAGGTTTCGCCAACTACTTACTAGATGACGAGCAGTCGATCTTCTGCCAACAGCACAAGTCAGTCTATCAAGACATGAATCAACCGCTCTCCCACTACTACATCGCCACATCTCACAACACGTAGGCATTTCGCTGTAATTACATAGGCCTAGCGGTGAAACGTGGTCTATAATTCAAATGGTGATCGTGATCAGATAATATTATTTCTTAGAATGCTTCGCTTCGTAGCTGTGTTAACACTAAGTCTTGTTGGATCTCGATTGCTACACTCTCAAGGAGTCACCTGGGGAGCCCATCTCTCGAATATAAAATCTAGGTCTCGTATACAATTCTAATTCATGGTTGGTTAAGTAAGTAAGTAAGTTAAACGACTCCTCTAAAGTCTGATTAGGTACATTGTAAGCCACGAGAAGATAAAGAGCTTTCAAGCTGGTAAGGCATAGGATCAGGTAAGAGTAAATGTTATAACTCAAGATGAGGTTTT
>OX457042.1:14401052-14426052 GCA_949752735.1 Lumbricus terrestris
CATAACTTGTACATATACAGCGCAGTGCGTTTGTAGGCGTCTCATTAAAGAAAAATAATTATTAGGCTGCTATTATGTTATTATTATTATTTAGAATCATTCAGTCGTTATAGAGAGTTATATAGCGCCCCTTTAAGGTCACTACTCAAGAGCTCGCCCGAGTCGTCCCGACCCAACCCCGGAAGAGAAAGTCGGCAGCAAAAAGTATCTGAGTAAACTCTTAGCATAATAAGCAAAGCCAATGGGATCCCATTCCGTGCCAGAGGGCCGACAACAGATAAAGCTGCCTTGTAAGAACGATTCACGCTCATGCAACGACGAGTTCGTCCTGTGGGGAGGAACTGTACTTGTGCACTAAAAGTTTCTTACTCGTGTGCCTGTGCATTTGACTGCTGTATGCTGCTTGTGTGTTTTATGCCGTCAGGTAATCTTGAACAAAGTGTTGATTAGATTGTTGTTTATTGTTGTTGAGGTATCCAGTCATTCTGTCGTTTGAGAACCATTGTTCCACTGAACAACAGCGCATCGTTGCCCGATACCTGAGGGACATCCTGGGAGGTTAGCTCTCTTTGACATTCAGAATTTGTTTTGCAAGTTTACTGCTTGCACATTATATGCATCTTGGGTTTTTTCATCATGTTACGGTTTGAACCTTGAGGGCTGAGTGCCAGCTGAGAATGTCCTACAATTTCCGTTATTATTATTCTTGCGGTGCTTTCACGCAGAAAGCAATATGTGTCGCTTAGTGCCGTATAAATACGACCTAATTTTATCGGACCTAGTCCAGTTAAGCCCGGCCAAGTCAAGACTAAACTCTGCGATGGAATAGTCAATCTAGTCTTGCAAATCTGGTCAAGCTTCGTCTATAGTCTTGCAGGTCTAAGCCTCTATATAGTCTATAGTCACGCTCAATCCAAGCAAGCCTAGGCTAGTCAAGTCTAGTCATGCCAAGTCGAATCAAGTCTAGACGGTCTTAAATTGAAGGTTAGTCAAATCTAGCATACTATAGACTTGCCTAATTTATTCTAGTCTAATTTTTAGTCCAGTCTTGACTAGCCTGATCCAGTCTAGCCACCTCTGCAGAGTCAACAGAATAAGCTTGGTTGTAAACTATAACATGACCTTTAAGGCAACATTTCCTAGCCAAAATCCATAACATGAATCAAAAATAAACTAGGCATAGATTCTACAATAATTAGGAAGTCGGAGATTTTGTTTATGCTAAAGTCAACGCATCGAAACTTTGCATAATAATAATGCTCTCTTATTAATTTTCTCCATTAATATAGCACATTTAGTATAAATCTTTTATACGGCGTTGATTTTTTGTTAGATCTGCTGTACACAAAAGTCATACCAGATGATGAATATAAATTACCATCGCCCACAGATCTCCAAGGATACGTCATTGCTAAGGTAAGGTATATATCAGTCATTATAAGGTATATATCAATCATTATTTTATTTGGAAGAACTGAGGGACTTGTCTGCGAACAGAGAACAATGGAGAATGTGTGTCAGGAAAATCGCTAGAGCTCTACGAGCTGACAGCACAAGGTGATATATCAGTCAGCACAACAGTCGAGCGTAACAGCCTTAAATATACGGTATGCTACTACTAATATTTTGTTGTACGATTTTTATGCTTGTGAAAGGAATATTTTGGTCTGACTTTTCAAAAGGCATTTCTTGCTTGTCTTGAACAGCACAGCATAGAATGATTAATGTGTAAGGTGACTCAAAATGCCAGACGACATCATACAGTTTTTCATAATGTAGATCCGCATGATACAATGTTTCATAATGTAGATCCGCATGATACAATGTTTCATAAGCAGATCCGCATGATACAATGTTTCGTAATACAGGCTGACATGATACAGTGGTTCGTAATGGAGGTTGCGGCATAATTGCAGTATCCGGGACCGTGAGTTAGTGTCGTCATTAGATACTGTCAAAAGATGCAGTTCCCGATACTGCAATTATGCCTAGATGAACATGATGCAATGTTTCAAAAACACAGATCAACATGACACAGTGTTTCAAAATAGAGACCAATATGATACAATGCTGCATAATGCAGGGTAACTTGATGCAATATTGCATTAACATGATGCAATATTTAATTATACAGATTAACACAATTCAATGTAGCATTATACGGATTAACATGATACCATACTGAAAGTGTGGTTAGTGCGCCTACCCATCAGAGATGAGGAACAGAACTCCCTGAATATCTGCCCTGACCCGAAACATCAGAAGAACTGGGCAAACCAAAAAATTATTACCTCTGTAGTTTATGCAATGTTGGACCTTGGTTTTAATGTAATGGGAGTAGTAGCAGTTTCAGTTTTAGTTTAACGACACTGTTTGATAGAAAAGTTGACACGACCCAGCGGAGTCTTGATCCCTTATAAGCCTCCCATTGTTTCCCCCCCAATTACACAGCGGGTCACTTATAGGGTTTCTGCACTAGTCTGACGCTGCATGGAGAGTCTTGCTCCCATGTACCTGCAGGAGCTCATGTTGTCCCACCTCTGGTGTCCAGCGGCGATCTGACCTCCGATCAGCTGATCAAGATGAACTCTTGATCCCTCGTTCTCGAACTGCTATGATGCAGCGACGCTCTTTTTCAGTGGCTGGTCCTAGAACCTGGAATGGGCTCCCTGTTGCTCTCAGCCTGGTACCTATAGAGGTCACACCACTATGTTTCTTTCTCACTTAAAAACTGCCTTATTTAGCCGTTGTTGGACTGGGAGCGCTTCTGAGTAGATTACCTTGAAGGTGCGATCCAAAAAGTCAATAATATAATATTGTAGCCAATATTGTAATAGTCTATTGTCTGATATTGTCTGGCTAAGGTTCAAAGAATCGACGCGCACAAGGTGACAAGGTGATTGTCTGATTGGTTGAAAGATCATAAGCGTCGCCAGCCTACTTTATCAAGACTGGAGACTGGCTGTGTCAGAGTACCAACAGAGGCGGAATTGATTTTAACGTGGATAATAATTATTTAGGATTAATCCAGGTCGGTTCTTCTGTGTGCACAATTTTTCCAGGGAAAGAAGTTGAAGTCTGAAAGCGACGAAACGGAAGAGGATCTGTACGATGAGATCTTCTTCGACGAGGACCTCCCGGAGGACTTCTCACTGCTCGACCTCGGCATGGAAGACAGGGCGACCACTCCTCCGTCGGCTGGTGGTGGAATGGGTGGAAAGGGATGCGACGATGTGCTGTCCCTGCGGTCGGAGAACGACGAGGACGAGTTCACGTCGGGAGAGGCGATCAAGGAGAGGCGTCAGAACATGAAATCGAATCTTATGGATGTGTTGGAGGGTCTGAAGAAGACGAAGAAGAACGTCCCCAAGAACAAGGAAGTGGAAAAGGTTGAAGTCGCTGTCTCTTCTTCGTTTCCTGGAAATACTTCTGATTTTACCTTCCGTTCTTTTATCATTATAAAATATAAAATGTTATTTTAACTTGTACGTATTTTTCTTAGTTCTTTACAATTTCACGTTTTCCTCCAAAATTTTAAAATTATTGCGGTGTATTTTGTAAGATACTTAAAAGAAACAGTTTCAAGTGTCACATGCACATAAGCACATGATTCACTTGTTACCTACAATTTTGCTATTTTTCTTGTCGCTCGTCCATGCTTCAATCAACGCAGCACTTGTCGAAGGAATTGTCGGACGTGGTCGTCTACTGCCAGGCAACAGGCTTCAAAGGATTCGAACACGCAAAAGACAACAGTAAGTATACGAAGAGTTACTAACCATGAAATCAATGAACATCATAGACAGAGATGCTTAATATACTCAGTTGGTTAGTGTACTGACTATAAGTCGATAGGTCGTGGGATCAATTCCCTGTCATGTCAAAAAGTTGAATTCTGACTTCTGCTCCACCTGCTGCATCCCTAACATACTCATTCGCATTGTACACTGTCGATGTGATGATGAGGCGGTGAAGTAGACGTCTGGCCAACCACCCTCATACCATACTCCAGGATTTGCATGGATTTGCTGCGCCTTCTACCTATCTTGACCCTTGACCTTGACCTTGACCTAGATTGCCCTAATAACGACCTTTAACCTACTACTTGCGTCTTCTACCCAGGGACCCTTCATCTCCGCTCTACCAGTTGCGCAAGATGTGGTGTTCATTTTTCTATATGTATTGGCAAAGGTTTCAATAAAGATTTGATTGATTGATTGATTGTTTGACTGTTAGACAAACACTACGAGATGGTATCGCTGGCAGAGAAGCGAGCGTTTAAACTGGCGCGAGAAGAGGCGTTGTCGTTGATACGCTTCACTGAACGTCAGTTGTGTCGCATCTATCCATCTGGAGCGAGAGTCGATTCCAGCAATTACGATCCCGTGACAATGTGGAACGTTGGCTGCCAGATGGGTGTGTAGGTCAATCAATCAATCAATCAATCAATCAATCAATCAATCAATCAATCAACCAATCAATCAATCGGTCGATCGACCGATCAATCAATCAATCAATTCTATCAATCCACCCAATCATTCCAATCAATCAATCCACCCAATCAATTCACTCAATCAACCAATCAATCCATTAATCAGTCAGTCAGTCAGTCAGTCAATCAGCCAGTTAATCAATCAGCCAATCAACCAATCAGCCAGTGTGCATAGTTGCGATTGTGCAATAATAATAAAAATAATACTGATTGAATGATTGTTGTTATTGTAGTTGCTCTCAATTATCAGACGCCATGTCTAGAGATGCAATTGAACCACGCTCTATTCAAAGACAATGGGTCGTGTGGATACGTTCTCAAACCGCAGTTCCTAAGAGAAGGTTGGAAACGCGCGTTTCTTATGAATCACCCATTTCTTTTCTTAACACAGATCTTTGCCTTCAGTAATATGTATCTTTATTAATAATATGTATCTTCATTAGTATCATTAATATGTGTATTTTCATTAATATGTTTCTTCATTAATGTGTATCTTCATTAATATGTATCTTCATTAATATGTATCTTCATTAATATGTATCTTTATTAATATCAATAATATATGTATCTTCATTAATATGTATCTTTATTAACATGCATATTCGTTAATATGTATCTTCAGTAATATGTATCTTTATTAATATGTATTTTCAGCAATATGTATCTTTATTAATGTGCATCTTCATTTGTATAACGAGACAAAACTTTAATTTGTCTTTTTTTTAAACAGAGCTCACGACTTTCGATCCACGAAATTTAACCGACAACTTCATTACACTAAAGATACGGGTAGGCACCGCATTATCCCTGCACAGAGCAATATTATTATCGTACATTATTTTTAAATTCAGATATCTCAATCTTTCAGCCCATAGGCAAAGACCTAAATGAGCCAACTGCGCGTGTGAAGTGACGTTGAAAGAGCGGAACAGGAATTTTAGATCGACCGAATTATAATTAGGCCTAATTGTGCTTTTTACGAAAGTTTCGTGATGGTAACTGTTGATTTATATGGATGAAATAAATATGAGTGTGATTTGATTCAGTCTGGTTGGGTTACGAATTGTTTGTGACAGAATATCTTCACTGTTGCTTTAATGTGTTTAGGCTGTTGGGTTCACTTGCTCTAGTCTAGAAGATGATGAGTAATACTCAGGTCCGTAATGTAAAATAACATCGATTTATTCAATAACAGAGCAGTCTGACAAGGAGTAGGTTAACGTTACCCAAAGCTGACATGAAGTACGACCGATACAGATGATTCGACAGAGCTGACGTGAAGACACACCAGGCTAACGGAGCCCAAAGGAAGACGGATGTAGGCCAGTTCACCAACGAGGTGGGACGGCAATCGAAGAAGACAAACGTCGTAGAACACGAACCACACGCCACGCTCAACAGGAGTCGAACACACACCACAGAGTAGACCCACGACAAGAAGCAAGCCCCCACAGTAGTAGCCCTTTTAATAGGCCCTGCCCTTCCCTCAACTCCCACATAGTCAAGGAGAGTCCAAGTAAGGAAGCCCAGAGGGGTAATAGGTAGCTAACACTCACATACCCCCCCCACCAGAACATGAGGAGTCCAACGGGGACGACGAACTATACGAACAATGCTACGCCTAAATGCAAAATCACTCAGTACAAGCCATTACACGTACTAAGCAATTCAGCAAGACTTAACTAAATAATGCATCGCACTCATAAATAACGTAAGAGTCCGATATAATCATGATCTGAATACACAAACTTCATATAACCCAAATCATCAGTTCACGCGTAATCACGATATATATACATACACATCAATAGTTCAAATGTCCAAAAAACTATATCTGAAACACAAGAAAAAATTTGGACACCAACTGGTGTATCAAAAATGAACCAAAATGTATAATGGTCATCGGCACAAGCCACCCTACACTACAGACACACTGAAGAGTTCCTTGCCGAAGAATTCCGTGCTTTCCTTTTATGACAGAACGTTCCATTGAAACTGTTTCTGGACAGTGTTTGACTTTTCCTGACAGAATGTTCCATTGAAACTGTTTCTGGACAGTGTTTGACTTTTCATGACAGAACGTTCCATGGAAACTGTTTCTGGACAGTGTTTGACTTTTCATGACCGAATGTTCCATTGACATACGACGAGGATAGACGTACCAGAGAGCATCTCTAGCACGCCCGACGACTCCGCTGTGAGGAGACAAGTGGAGACACTGATTGACGTGTGCCCTCACCCGCTCCCACTCACATTACGCAGATGGACGACTCAGAATGTCCGGCAGAACATTCCATTCGCCTGGACGATGTCTAATGTCCAAGTTGTACTGTTCAAGCTCCAAACTCCATCGCAAGAGCTTCATATTTTTGTTCGCCATCTGATGGATGAACTGCAAAGGTTTATGATCGGTGAACACCAGGACGACTGCGGATCCAAAGTAGACACTAAAGGCCCGCAAGGCGACCATCAGTGCCAGCGCTTCCTTCTCTATGGTCGAATAGCGAATCTCCTGCGGCAGCAGCTTCCGACTCAAATAGCAGATCGGGTGTTCCAATCCATCCTTCATCTGAAACAAGCACGCTCCCAGACAGAATTGAGAAGCATCAACACCCACACAAAACTGTTTAGTAAAGTCAGGAGGTATTAAGATAGGTCTAGAAGCCAGACGAGATTTTAGATCAAGAAAAGCAACCTCCGCTTCCTCATTCCATCTAAAAGGAATCCCTTTCTTTGTCAAAGCCGTGAGCGGCAAAGTAATATCAGAGAAATGAGGCAAGTACCTCTGATAGTATCCCGCTAATCCTAAGAAAGATTGCACCTGTTTTTTAGTAGCAGGCCTAGGAAATTTCAACACCGCTTCCACCTTCTTCAACCTTGGCTGAACTCCGTCAATCCCAATGTGATGACCCAAGAAATCCACAGACGCATTAGCAAAGACACATTTAGCCAGATTCAGAGTTAAACAAGCATCAGCTATTCGAGATAACACTTTTCGCAAATGAACCAAATGATCCGACCATGCTAAGCTGAAAATGATGATGTCGTCTAAATAAGCATCACAAAACTCATTCAATCCATTCAGCACTTTCGTAATTAACCTTGAGAACGAAGCCGGAGCATTCTTCAGGCCAAAACTCATGTATTTCCATTGGTAATGCCCTTTCGGGGTGACAAACGCAGTTAACGGAACTGACTCCGGATGCATCGGGATCTGCCAGTAACCTTTAGTCATATCCAGCTTTGTTATAAACCGTGACTGACCCACTCGATCAATTAACACCTCCACCCGTGGCATAGGAAATGGATCCGGAACAGATAATCCATTCAGTTTCCTGAAATCTGTACAAAGACGATCTGTACCGTTTTGCTTAGGCACCAGGACAATCGGAGCTGCCCACGGACTCTCGGACTCCTCTATTATCCCCGCTTCCAACAACTGATTCACCTCTTTATCCACCCTCGCCATTTTCTCAGGATTTAACCTGTACGGGTATTGTCGAACAGGGCGAGCACCTTCAACCAAATCAATTCTATGAGACACCATAGATGTTTTACCCGGTACTTCACTAAACACATGTGCAAAGTCATGCAAAACATCCCGCAATTCCGCACGACATTCAGCAGACACTTCACATTGTAAGACCTTATCCTCTAAAGTCACATCATTCATCCTCACATCCGGATTTACCACCAACACAGAAGCCACCACCTCCTCATTCGGTCGCTCATACACCACATCCATACGATCCACATAGCGCTTCATCAGATTCACATGTACCACCCGTTCCGTTTTTCTTCGATCCGGGGTACTCACTAAATAATCGACCGGACCAAGTCGACGTACAACCACATACGGTCCACAATATTTGGTCTGTAAAGGTTTACCCACCAACGGAATCAAGAGTAAAACCTTTTCACCTTCCTCAAAAGACACAGCACGTGACTGCTTATCATACAGTTGCTTCGATTTACTTTTCGCATCAACCGCATTTTCACCAGCAAGTTTCAATCCAACACGCATACGTTCACGTAATTGTAAAACATAGTCAATCACGTTCTTGCCAGACACTTCATGTACAACATCTTTCGCCAACCATTCTTCCTTCATCAATTGCAACATGCCACGCACATCTCTGCCATACATCAAATCAAAAGCAGAAAAGCCAGTACCCTGTACCGGAACCTCTCTATATGCAAACAAGATCCACGGCAACATTGCATCCCAAGAACCCGGATATGTTTCAGCCAACGCCTTCAACATATCTTTCATAGTACGATGAAAGCGTTCGCACGAGCCATTCGTTTGTGGTCTATAAGGACTAGTTTTCAACTGCACAATACCACATTCATGCACAAACACTTGCATCAAATCAGACATGAATTCTGAGCCACAATCAGATAACAATTCTTTCGGAAATCCGAAAAGCGAAAAAACTTCACACAAACATTTAGCCACATCCTGCGCCGTATGATTCTTCAACGGAAACGCAAATGGAAAATGGGAAGCCAAATCAATGACCGTGAGAATAAACCTATTCCCCGTTCCCTCACATACACTCAATGGGCCTACGATATCCATTGCCAAGCGTTGAAACACTTCCTCCATTACAGGCATAGTGACCATGGGCGCCCTATAATTTCTGTTTCCTTTGCCTAAGCGTTGACACACATCACATGAACGACAATACTCACGAACGTCTCGATTCACATGAGGCCACCAGAAATGCTTCGTCAACCGATCCAGTGTCTTTCTAGTACCCAAATGCCCAGCCGCTGGTATATCATGGGCCACATGCAACAACTTCTGTCTTAAGTCACGAGGCACAACTATTTGTACCACACCCATTCCTAATGGTGTACACTTCTCCTCCCATCGACGCACCAAGACCTCGTCCACCAACGCATACGGTTGTACGCGCCCACCGACAGACCCCGTCTCGTCGACTTGTGCATACAATGGTCTCAATTCAGGACACCGGCGCTGGCGCAATATTAATTCCTGTCGGCTAACA
This sequence comes from Lumbricus terrestris, assembly GCA_949752735.1. NCBI lineage: Eukaryota > Metazoa > Annelida > Clitellata > Crassiclitellata > Lumbricidae > Lumbricus > Lumbricus terrestris. The sequence goes on from OX457042.1 coordinate 14,410,560, forward strand.
TATAGCTCCGATCTTTCTGTCACAACAGATTCTGTCGCTGCAAATAAACTCGATAAGTCGCCTTCATCGAAATTCATTCGTTCAACTTGTCTGTCAATTATTTCACCTGGCGTTCGCTCTTGGTCGGCCGACTCCGTACTTTGACCCACTATCTCCGACTGCTCGGGCGCCGCTTCACTGCACACCGCCGTCTCCCTCTCACTCTGTCTCACTGCATGTGCTCTAGCCTGTGCACGAGTCGTCACCGCGACCTCCAACACCTGTCCTGCCAGCGCTGTATCATTACCCACAATGCAATGCACCCCAGCCATTGGAAGTGAATTCATTAGACAGCATAACACCTCACCTTGAACAAATGCACAATCAACATTCACTTTCACCAGAGGACATTCCACAATAGAACCAGATATACCTCTGAGTAACCTCGTTTCATTCATGTGTACAAACTCATGCTCATTCAACCATTCATTAGACACCAAAGACTGCAGCGCTCCACTGTCCCTCAAGAATACCGCCTCCTTTCGTGCACCCTCATCATCAATTACACATCCAATCACACAAAATGGTGCATACAGTTTATCAACAGATTCAATTGGCTTCGGAAAACTCTGTGGTTTAACAGGCGCCGAAACAGTCTGAACCAAACCCACAGGTTTCGCACCCCTCCAATTTTCCATTTGAGTCCCCTCCTTTCGTTTTAATTTCCAACAACTGGCCTTCGTATGACCTGGCGCTCTACAAAATGCGCACGTGACCGGTTCCCCAAAACCAGTGACGTCATCATTTTCCCGCACAGGCTTATTAAACCCATACGTTCCTCTTTGAGGCGAACGTCTACCCCAATTTGTATCACGACGCGTACCATCCTTGTACCCCACGCCTTGACGCTCCCATACATCTTTCTTCTCACTTTCATCATATGAGAATCCTCGTGTACGGTCGAAAAAATCCCTGCGGAACCCCCCAGAATAATGGTTCGGCCCCTGCTTGTATAACACTGCATATTCATCCGCTAAACGTGCAGCACTTGCCACAGTATCAGGACTCTTATCTATCAGCCACCTGTGTACTTCAATAGGTAACGCTTGTACAAACTGCTCCATGAGAATTACCTCTTTAAATTTTGCTAACTCCTCCCACGAGTTTGTACCCTCAATCCATCTCTGAAAAGGACTCTGCAGTCGAAATGCATAATTCGCATACGTTTCCCTCGGTTCTTTTCGCAACCCCCGAAATTTCTTTCGATAAAATTCCGGAATACGTTCGTACGCCGTCAATAGCGCACTCTTCACAATATCATATTGGACGCACTCCTCCAACGATAAAGCCGCAAAAACTTTCGCCGCCTTCCCCGACAACTGTGGCTGTAGGAGGGACGACCATTTTCCCATCGGAATTTGATGCAACGTCATTGCTTGCTCAAACGCCGCAAAATAATGTTCGATATCGGCCGAATCAAATTTTGGCACAAATTTCAGAGCTGCCCCAAAACGCAAATCCTCATTTCCATGCGCTGGTCGTTCGACAGCACCACCTCCTTCTATTCTCCGTCCGTCCATTTCTAATCTCTGCTTCTCCAATTCCATATTCATTCGTTTCTCCTCCATGTCAAATCTCCTTTTCGTCTCCTCTGCTTCAATCCTCAATTTATTCTCCTCTCTCTCTGCTTCAATCCTCAATTTATTCTCCTCTGCTGCAATCTGCATTTTCTTCTCCTCTCTCTCGGCTTCAATTTGCATTTTCTTCTCCTCGAATCTCATTCGCTCCTTCTCTCTCTCCCACTCTCTGTCCTCTTTTAAGTGCAAGCGCTCTAACTCGGCCTCCTCTTTCTTCGCCTGTGCCTTAAGTTTCCAAGCTGCACTACCCAATTTCGGTGACAATGGTTTCATAGCCATTCTCCTCACCTGTGACCTAGACACGTCCTCCACTTCCTCACCATATGTCTCACTCACCAGTCGAAGTGTGTCACTTGGTATGTCTCTGACATCCCCAAATTCAGGAATTAACTCCTCCTCTAACGACGCCATTTTACCTCTACGCCCTGTCGACTATTCGACGTGCAGACCAACGCACAGCGCAAAAATTCACCCACGACAGCTCACTTCAAAACTGTCTCGACCAAATTTACAAAACTCGCAAAACTCAATATCGCAAAACGTCGAAATTTCCCGCACTAATTTTCCCGACCTAATTCGCCAAAAACAACAACCATTGACCTGTCTTCACGGCCAACCACCATATAACACTTTTCCAACGGAATTACCACCGTACTATTCGCTAAATTTCACGGAAACAACGCCCCTTTTTGACGCAAATTTCAAATTATCGTGAAAAAATCCCGAGAGACCCCATCTGTTGGGTTCACTTGCTCTAGTCTAGAAGATGATGAGTAATACTCAGGTCCGTAATGTAAAATAACATCGATTTATTCAATAACAGAGCAGTCTGACAAGGAGTAGGTTAACGTTACCCAAAGCTGACATGAAGTACGACCGATACAGATGATTCGACAGAGCTGACGTGAAGACACACCAGGCTAACGGAGCCCAAAGGAAGACGGATGTAGGCCAGTTCACCAACGAGGTGGGACGGCAATCGAAGAAGACAAACGTCGTAGAACACGAACCACACGCCACGCTCAACAGGAGTCGAACACACACCACAGAGTAGACCCACGACAAGAAGCAAGCCCCCACAGTAGTAGCCCTTTTAATAGGCCCTGCCCTTCCCTCAACTCCCACATAGTCAAGGAGAGTCCAAGTAAGGAAGCCCAGAGGGGTAATAGGTAGCTAACACTCACAAGGCCTAGATCTATTCTATATATTACTGGACTCTCGTATTTTGATAGTTATATGATCGGCGTCTGCATCATGATCAACATCATCATGATTGCTATCATCACCACCACCACCACCACCACCACCACCACCACCACCACCACCACCACCACCACCACCACCACCACCACCACCACCACCACCACCACCACCACCACCACCACCACCACCACAACCACCACCACCACCACCACCACCACAACCACAACCACCACCACCACCACCAATCACCACCACCACCTTCCGTCCGTTGGGGCGCGGTGGTGTATAATAGTGGTGGCGTCGTTGCCTTTAAGCCGGAAGGTTCGAGGTTCGAATCCACCTCAAGTCGCCGCGTAGGGACCTTGGGCAAGTCCTTCACTCGCGATTGCTCAGCGCTTCGGCGTGAAACTCCGATGCAGTGTCCGCTCTGTAGTCGGGAGCGCCTCTGAGTAGCGGCTGAGGGCTGGAAGAGGCGCTACAACAAGTGCGCATACAAACAAACAACCATCACCATCATCATCATCATCATCATCATCATCATCATCATCATCATCATCATCATCATCATCATCATCATCATCATCATCATCAGCATCATCATCATCGTCGTCGTCGTCGTCGTCATCATCATCATCATCATCATCATCACTTTCAACGTTGTAATTTGATTCCAGGTGATAAGTGGCTTCCAGATTCCATACAAGAACTCAAAGATTCTCAAATCCGATCGGAGTCTGAGTGTTCAAATAAAAATCTACGGATTCGAATCCGACGCCCAATGTAGTCGGACGAAAATAGTCAAAAACAACGGTACACGAACATCTCTCGTACATTTGTTCTATTCTGTACTAGACATTTCTCGCACATTTGTTCCATTCTGTACTAGACATTTCTCGTACATTTGTTCCATTCTGTACGCGAACATTTCTCGTACATTTGTTCTATTTTGTACGCGAACATTTCTCGTACATTTCTTCTATTCTGTAGGCATACTAGACATTTCTCGTACATTTGTTCTATTCTGTAGGCATACTAGACATTTCTCGTACATTTCTTCTATTCTGTAGGCATACTAGACATTTCTCGTACATTTGTTCTATTCTGCACTAGAATTTTGAATTTGTAAAGACATCATATTTTGTTTCAGGAAGAATTCCAACTTGTTGGTAATGAGCAGTAGCCTAAATCGTAATCGTACTCTCAAGATTTCTAAAGCGCCATGCACTTGACAGGGCACCAGCTTATTCACGAGTTAGGCGTCATGCATGCAACGGTAGACTGTGTTACGGCTCCATATGTAATTGTTACTGTCAGTATTGCATGCTTGCTTAATGTACAATTGTACGTGCAAGATGTTATGTACTCCCTTCCAGCCTCGTAACGCATCTCCGAAAGTGCTCCGTCCTACTTATCTGATCTTTGTCTTAGCCGCCCGTCGAGCTTTACGTTCTGTGGCTAAGGAAAAGATCTTTTTGGGGGGGGCCGTTTGCGCAATGGATAACACGCAGACGTAGAGTGCGAGAGGTAGTGAGTTCGAGCTCCCATTGGGTGGATATGCTTTGTAGCGCCATGTATTGCAGGCTGTCTGTTCAGTTAGTATAGTAACTGTTAAGATTTGTGTATTCTGTGATCTCCGTTCTTGTGAATTGTTTAAACTGCATAATTGTACACTGTAATCGGTTGCGGTTTGTCAACCGGATTGTTGAATAAAAAATTATTATTATTATTATTATTTATTTTATTTTATTATTATTATTATTATTATTATTATTCAAGAAAAAGTTTTTTGTCCATTACATTCGAACCACCCTAATGTCTAGGCTACTATCGACATTTTAATGTGCCACACAGTCTCATCCTTCTCGGTTTTGGCCCGTCCACTTGGAATGGGGTCCGCTTGTACTGCGCTTTCTAATTCGAAATAATTTTCATGCTTTCTCAAGGCATTTCGGAATGTATGAATGAATGAAAGTATTACAGTCCAGAAAGATATCGAAAAGTAAAAGACGTCGAAATGCGTTGTGGTGTGTTTGTGTGGTTTAAGGTCTGAATCCCGTCTGGAACGAGGAGTTGGTTTTCCAGTTGCACGTTCCAGCGCTGGCATTCATCGTCTTCACCGTTCTGATGAAGGACGTCTACAGCGGACATTTCGCTCTTCCAGTCAGATGCATGAGACAAGGTCAGCGGCGGAGGCGGAGTTGGAGACGGCGGAGGCGGGGCCATAACAATGGCCATTTGAATAATTAATTATCAATAATAATAACTAATGATTAATTATTCATAATTAGTATTTAATTATTCATAATTAATAATTAATTAATCATAATCAATAATTAATTATTCATAATTAATAATTAATTATTAATAATCAATCATTAATTAATCACAATCAATAATTAATTAATCATAATTAATGATTAATTATTCATAACTAATAATTAGTTATTCATAATTAATAATTAATTAAGCAATCATAATTAATAATCAATTATTCATAATTAATAATTTAATAATTGATTATCATAATTAATAATTAATTATTCATTATTAATTATTTATTATCATAATTAATAATTAATTATTCATATTTAATTATAGTCTAGTTGTCTGAATGTTTGACCGTCACTTCAGAGCACCTCTAACTCTCATCATCGACTTCTACGTAATCGTCGTCGTCGTCGTTGTCATCACCGTCGTAATGATCATCAATAGCAAAATCATCATTCTTGTCACAATCGACATTATCAAATTGAAAACGTCGACGTCCTCCTCCTCCCTTTCCTCCTCTTCCTGCTCTTGTCATCGTCATCGTCATCGCCGTAATCATCGTCCTTGTCGTCGTCATCATCATCAATCATTGTCGTTGTGATAATCATCGTCATCATCATCACTATATTCATCATCATCACCACCACCACCTCCACCACCACCACCACCACCACCACCACCACAACCACCACCACCACCACCACAACCACCATCATCATCATCATCATCATCATCACTTTCACCATAATTTTCTACAGCGTTTCTTTATTGCATGAAGCAATATGATCAATTTGATTATTTCATCACCTCATCTAACAAAAGTGGATGTTGGTTTTTCTTCTTCCAGGTTATCGCCACGTTCCTCTCCTGAACAAGTTTTCCGATCCGGAACCTAATTCGCATCTCTTCGTTCATATCGGCATCAGTTCCTAACAGTCTCGTAACGACGGCCTGCATTGGTCTTCAAATCACTTGTTCTTTGCTGTCCGTTGTTAAACCGTTTATCCGTTAATTATCAATTCCGCGCTGAGAAAGCCTTGCGATGCGAATGAATGATCCTTCCAGGTATCATTGTCTCACGATTCGTTTGTCTCATCTCAATCTGTCGTCTGTAGTGAAAGAGAGAGCGTGAGAGTTCATCAGGCTTGGCATAGATTGTTGAGCTCATAATGGAAATTTCCCCTTTCTATTGTCGTCTCTCGATCCAGAAAATGCTTTGTCAAACCAAATATCTCCTTAGAATGGTTACATCCGGAATTCCAGATACGGCAACAATCACGGATTTATATTTGTTGGTAACTGTACGACACTCTTCCGGCCATAAACTAGGGCACCAGCATGCACGCTATATGCAAAACAAGGCACCAGCCAAAGTTAGCGTCGTGGTGTCACGTGACCGATGTTGTATCCGCACTCATACAACTACTGTTGTTAAACATGTGTCACAATATGCCGCGTTTTATCATTGTGTAGGCCTACGGTATTCGAATTAGAAAGGGAACCTCTGTTGATTTTCAAGCCACGTAATATCTTAGGGTGATTTGTCATATCTTGCTGTTGTCCTATGTGTGTTTAAACCAAGTGCAGGAAATGTTGTAGATAAAGGCGTTTAAAAAGTGACTGGTCGTGGCTTGCTTTACCTTGTGACAGTATCCAGTATCCAGGTTTAGGAAAGAAAGTTCACAAACATCTTCAAACCGCATGAATTTCCATTTCCTAGTCGCTTTGAGCAACTCAGTTGTTTCGTTGTACCGTGTGAAAGCTGCTTAGCGTCTCAAACTACTTTGCATGTCATAATTCGTACCATATATCATTTTCTGTGGGCATTTTCAAGGTACCATATTCCACCTTGGTACTGGTGCGATCTCCCGCATTCTGGCGAGCAGCAGTAACTATCATCTTCATACAAGTATTAGTATTGTCTAAGAGTTTTCACTTTGGTATACGGAATCATAGAAAACTTTACTAGAACGACGAGAGAATCATTCATTACGAACATCAATGTATTAATTTTTCAATGTATAATTGCGTTGCTATAATTATGATGTCTCCGCTGATTTTGACTTTCAATGTATTCAGTCGTTTGATGTTTTAAATGTCGTTGTATATAAAATCGTTTCTCAATTCCAAGCCGCGTGATGTAGGCCTATAATGATTCTGCGGAGTTCCGCGTTCGTTCGTAGAAATGTTGTGATAAATTATATCTGGATGCGAAACAACGATTCCCATTTCAACGGAGAAATTTTTGTCTTCGGTAATACCTACAAGACTTGTCTTAGGTGCTTGTGAATGTAGTATTTTCTTGTCATCACGATGGACTTTAAGTCGTCTTGTTGTGTTTAGTTGTGAAATAACAATTCATACAAGCTTAGAGTTCAGTTCTTCGATTCATCCATGGACTGATGTAGCCTTAGGCCTACATAAAATAATTTTTACAATCGTAATCGTTATCGTAGTGGAGTGGAGAAGCTGCATTGCCCGATGTGCAGATCTGCGCGGAAAGGACTAAAGTCTAAGGCCTAAGGAATCGTCATCTCCACATTTCTAAAGCGCCACTTGAAAACCAATTCAAGAGGGCTACTTTGAGACAAAAGGATTGTCCCTAAGAGTAGCCTAGTCCCAAGGAGATTCGAGTATGGCTGCCAGAGGATCAGAGGGGCGGAGCAGCTACTGGGTCGAGAATTAGGCTATATACGGCCCAAAAGTTAGGAATATTCGTCAAATAGTCCATGCTTCAGAAACGGAACCATTGGTAGAAATCTTATTCTGTTAATTCGGCCAATATTACACTATTACCATATTTGGAGAATCGGGTTTAGGAATCGGATATAGATCCCAGGTAAGGTACCGTAGTCCTATGCTCCACTGTCAGGTATTAGGCTAGATAAATTTTCTTGAGCTCTAACCGCAATTCCCAATAGTGAATCGGATATAGAATTGGATATATATATATATACCTCATATAGAATCCGATATAGAATCGGATATAGACCCCCAGGTAAGGTAACCCACAGCCAGGATCAGGTAGGCTAGATATCTTCTCTTGCGCCACAACCATAATGGTATATTTTCAATCTGATTAACTGGTTTTTATACAGAGGTGTGTCTATCAGTTCTTTACGAATTAAGCGAATAAAATAATAATAATAATAATAATAATAATAATAGCAATAATAATAATAATAATTCCCATTAAAGAGTCGCAACTTCTTCTGCTGAATCCCGAACACCCAACTGTAGCGAATAATTGTCTTAATTGTAAATACTGTAAAGGGTCGTTACGACGATGGACGACCTCAGCGCTTCGGGGTCGACACCGTCCTGCCAGGCGTGGAACTCCAATTCTAAACTGGACTCGGCCATCAGGAATCCATTGTCGGAGAAATGACCGGAAAAGTCGACCGCCTCCAACCAAGTAAAGACGGACACTGACGTTGCGGTCAGTTGAACACTGAACGCTCTGCTGGATCCGTCAATGACCGACACACCAACCACCTGAATAAAATTAATTATCAGACAGGAAATGTATCTATTGGTCTTTTTCTATGGTCACGGCGTGCATATTTATTATCCATCGGGACTGCAAAAATTAGGGGGCGATGCTCTGGAATGGCTAGTCTTCGCAGATGGGAAAAGTGCTGCAGAAAGCATATTATTATTTTTCCCTCCGAGGTATACAGGATCCCTCAGGAATTTCGCTACCGCCTAGTATAAAATCAGTCTGGAAAGGTCCTATTCATATTCTGTGTCCTGATCCGCGAAAGTGCCCCTAAAGGCAACTGCATTGTAGCGCTATTAATATTACTACTACTACTACTGCTGCTGCTGCTGCTGCTGCTGCTGCTGCTGCTGCTACTACTACTACTACTACTACTACTACTACTACTACTACTACTACTACTACTACTACTACTACTACTACTACTACTACTACTACTACTACTACTACTACTACTACTACTACTAATACTACTACCACTACCACTACCACTACTACTACCACTACCACTACCACTACCCCTACCACTACCACTACTGCTACTGCTGCTGCTGTTGATACTACTACTACTACTACTACTACTACTACTACTACTACTACTACTACTACTACTACTACTACTACTACTACTACTACTACTACTACTACTACTACTACTACTACTACTACTACTACTACTACTACTACTACTACTACTACTACTACTACTACTACTACTATTTGATGAATGAATATTACGTCATAAATGTTCGATTACTATTCAGTAACGAGTGTGTCTTCTATTTTATGCAGCTGGGGTTTGGAGCGCCTCTGCGTAGTCCCTTGAAGAGGCACCATAATAATTCAACGAATGAATGAATGAACGCATGAATGAATGATGAATTAATGAATGAATGAACGAACGAATGAATGAATGAATGAACGAATGAATGAATGAATGAATGAACGAATGAATGAACGAATGAATGAACGAACGAACGAGCGAACGAACGAATGAATGAATGAATGAATGAATAAACGAACGAACGAACGAATGAATTACTTAATGAATATTAGCGAGTACCAACAACTGAATCTGGCTATACTGTTAGTTCAGTTGACTAATAATTTCTTAAATATTCGTTTACTTGAATGTCTGGATCGGTCGTTCCGTTGATCAATTTCCATGGAACAAAGTAGAAAGCATTGGGAGACGTCAGCTGCTGTTGACCTTCGTTCCGCAGAAAAGCAGTTAGGAAGCATTCGTCCTCCGAACGACATTGACCTTCCGTCAGAACATCCGATCTTCTCTTCTCCCAAACTTTTTGCGATCCTTCAGCCGGCTGAAATAACAATTTCGTTTACAGATGCAATGCAATATAGGCTGATAAAGACAAGAATACAAATGAAAATGCAAATGTCATTTTTTATAGCGACCATAGATAGAGACCATATATGCGTCCTCGACCCTGTTTATTTTTCAATGATATGAGTTGAGCTGTTGAGATCCTTTCAGCATAGAATCGCAATCGTAGAACTCAATTTATATAGCGCTACTTGTAGAGAAACTCATCAAAGACGTTCGGTTCGCGACCTGACGACAACACGCGATGAATTGGTGTGTCGCGAATTTTCACAGCATAGCCTATATACACCCGTCACCCGTGGTTCTTGCATTACACTTATTTGCTTACCGGCAGGGCCTAAAGTGTGCCAGGACGATCGTGGACGGCGTCCATGCACTTATTTTAAAATCTGAACGCCGTCCATCCACTTATTTCGCCAGCCACACTGGAAAGTTAAGGAGCGTCCTTGCACTTCTTTTGGAAAGGTAAAGGGCGTCCAGGCACTTATTTTTTTACACTTTTAGCACTGCTTACCGGTACATTAGCAGTTTAGCGGGCGTAGGCTGTGATAATTCAAAGCACTCTATTTTACCTATTCCATTTGATCTAATCGCCATCTGGAGCGGTCACAATGTTTTCAGACCCACAATCCCTACAGAGACCTACATGAAATATTTTGCGGATGACGCGGAAATGTGCCCTCTCAGCTAATGTGTTACAATAATTATATGCTAACACATTAGCGAACGCGCCGAATAAACTTTTGTCCAATCCTGTAACAATCGAACATTGCGCTCACCTGCCGATCCTCGAGCGTCTAACTATTCAAAAAATTCAGTTGCAAAAATCTCATTAAGCGTAGGCGTATACGCTGTGCTAAACAATAATATCAACGTAGTCACAAAACGACGTAGAATCGTAGATTTAGATCGGCCGAGTTTAGAATTTTAGAATCAGTAGAAACTAAAAAAACATTCAGTGCCAGCATTTTCATTCACTATAATTTTTACAATGTAAAATATAAAAGTTTGGTAACTTTAACATAGGTCTATTACTCTATTTTAATTTTAAACAGTATTAGCATTTGACGATTGCATGGTGTGTCGCCAAATTTAGTTTTAAGTTTAGGTGTGTCGCGAGCGGAAAAAGGTTGAGAACCTCTGGCTTAAAGTGTAAAAAAAGAAGTACCTTGAGCCCTGGACGCCCATTACTTTCTTCAGGCTACAGGGCGTAATCGCAGTATCGGGAACCGAAGCATTTACGCAGTATATCTTTGAAAGCGTAATCACGATACTAACCCTAACACTAGCCATAACTGACTATCATGCCGCCGAACCTGACTCTAACCAACACTCACGGTCCCCGATACTTCAATTATGCCCCAGACTGTGCTGGCCTAATCAGTGGAAGGACGGTATACAGGTCGTTTTGAAATCAAGTGCATGGCTGGTCCTAATAAGCTGAAGTATTTGTCTAAGTTCTGCTCTCACAACATTGCCAGTTGAATAATAGCGCCATTTAATGAGAATTCCTATTCGTCGGGAAATAATTCATATTAATGAAGAATAATACTTAGGCCTATTTATCATGAGTCCAGAATTACGCGTTGTGGGTCACAAAAAGTGAATAGATCGCTCGCAACGCATGCGCAGTAATCAATGACGTCATACAGACAATAATGAGAAATTACGTCATCGAAATCAGTCTCGCTAGATGACGTTGCTAGGCAATAGACTTTGCCTGTCAGTTCAGAAATTTTGTCGGACGAGAAGAGAAGTGAGATAGAGAGCTTGAGGGAGAGAGCGGTAGAGAAGGGCATCTTGGACGAAAAATCAGACGGTGTTTAGGGAGATAAGAAAGGAAAGAGTCTCTTGATTCCTCCTACGACAAAGATCGAAGATGGATGCAAACAGAAGCGTCTCCACCGACATGATGCTAGCCGTCCGAAATCGCAACCTCGACCAATTCCGGTCTTGCATGGACCGGGGATTCGACGTCCGGACCTTCGTCCGATCGAAGAAGGCGTCCAACTCGATGCCGTTCGTCGAGAAAGTAGCGAGGTCCCGCTTCTCGAACGCCCTGCGGGTCCTTCTCGTCGATACGAAGCCGTGTCTGATCAGCCGCGACGACGCCGTGCGCGCCTTCCATGCCAGCGTCAAGTCCGGCGCTCCAAGGACCATCATCACAGTCTTCGTCGACGCCTCCATCAGCGGTAACCTGCTCGTGCTGAGCATGGCCGACTGCTACCGCTATGCCATGGAGTACCACTGCTCGAGGCTTGCCCGACGCGTCGTCGATGAGCCCGGATTCGACGCCAACTGCTGCATCCAGATGTTTGCCGGTGCGTGGGAGAGACCCCTTCATTCGGCCGTCAAGCGGAACCAGTACGAGACGTCGACCCGTCTCCTGCAGCTCGGCGCTCAGGTCGATGCCCCCAACTGCTACGGTGTCACCGCGCTGATGATGGCCTGCGGTAAGGTCAGCTTCGACTCCGTACGACTTCTGCTCTCCCACGGCGCCGACCCCAACTCGGCCAACGGCATCCAATCCAACTCGTGGCCCCTGGCCGCACCAGAGTTCCCCGGATCGATGTTCAACAAGCCGAAGATACCCGTCTACCCCAACTTCCAAACAAACCTGAGGCGCTGGCGACTGACGAACAAGGCCGACAAGATCATCGCCCTGCTCGTCTGCGCAGGACTTAGTCCGCAGCCTGGCAACTGGCTACAGAGGACGTCCGTTGTCGTCCACATGTCCCGCGATGCCGGTCAGGTTCTGAGCAAGCTCTGCCACAAACTGCCGACGCTGTCTGAGGCAGCCATCGTTCAGGGTCGACAGCAGATCCGGAGGAAGATGAACGGAACAGGAAGTGCCGGATTCAACCAGTTCCTCGAGACTCTCTACCTTCCGAAAGTGATGAAGGACCAGCTGAAGATAGACCTCATCAACTAGCTCCCACTATATGATGGACCGTGAACTACGCCGTATAGTATAGTACGCTCATTCATAGGCGTGCAGTTCCTTATAATAATGATTCCTCATAATTCTCGATTACATTTCTTCATTTCAGTCTACTCCATACACGTTTCTCTACATTCCGTTTTTGATGTCTGAAAAGTCGCTATCGTTTGAAACACTAAACTCGAATACCACAACTACTCATAAACCGGGCCAGTACAACAACCTCACACTACACCACACTACAAACAAACACTAGCTGATTATACACTACTCTAACATCCCTTCCATCTATCCATCTTTAGCATAATTATAGATCTTATTTATAGCAAGCGGAAATTGAACTGTTTATAATTACTTATCATTGGCGACATTTTTTTAGAATTCAGATTTACTATGCTTACACAATTAACATGTGCCTACACACAATAGGATGAAACATTTTAGATTTCTTATAAATTAACATGAATTTTGGTATATAAATGCGATTGTTGAAGGACACTTAGTATCTCGATCGTCTGCTGTGAATACGATAATGGTTTGTTGTGCTGGCAAAGCAAGAATAAAATGTTATTATAAAACATTCTGAAGGTCTGTTTGTGTTTATTTTGGATGAGGACAGATGAGGTAACGAAGGTTAAAATAAGGATTAGAAGGTCAAGTTAAGGTAAAGCAGGGAAGATAAGGTAATTGAAGACGAAGATAGTCAAGGTATGGTAAGCAAGGTATGAACAAAGGTCTATCAAGGCAAAAGGAACTTAAATTTAAGGTAGGATAAGAATGTGATGATGTGAAGACAATTAGGTTCACATTTCCATTTATTACAACCATCGATCAAAAGTAGGATCCTGAATCCTGATGCGGCTGAGATATGTTTTCGGTTGAGCACACACATGACCATGTGCAACAGTAACATAACTATACAACCGTTCCACATGAGTTGCACGGGTCAGCAGCACACGATCGACTCAACATTTAAACCCAGTATAGCAAAGGTGACAGGCGCATTCTGCCATTGAGTAATACACAATTATGGCCACAATGAACTTGATGATGGCAAGTAGGAGCAGAGATAGCTTGATCAATGCACTAAAAGCCAATACAGATTTCCATGCGGATTAAGTGTAGACTACCACGAAGTCTCGTTGAAAAAACAAAAGCAAAGTCACAAAACGTAAAATTCTGCCTTTCTCTCTCTGTCTGTCTTTTCGTTTCTCAAGTCCATCTCTTATAGCGATGGTCTCGCATTAATAAAATGAGTCTTCAGTGAACGCCTCGTTCCCCAGGTACGAAATACTCTTAGACAGCACCGTGCTTTCTCTCTTATTGTCTCCATGGTATGGCATGGGCCACCATTGTGTTTACGCCTATAGGGTTCACTCATAATTTTGTCGCAGCCTTTGTTCCTCTCAGCCGGGGGTTAGATCGGGAGCGCTCCCGAGTTGTAACCTTGAAGTAGCGCTATATAAACCTCCATAATAAATATACATTTGTATGCAATAATAAATTATATACATTTGTTTGTATAAAATTTTCAATGTTTCAATCACTTGAATTTTATAAAGCGCCCCTTCAAGACCTCTATTCCTCACGGAACCCCGTCTACTCCTCACCTCACGAAAGCCTATGGTTCCGCAGAACACATGTTATAGGAAAACGCTGTCCTGTAGAGATATCAGTCACTGCAAAATTCTCAGCACACGGCCAGTAATAATTATGGCGGAATAGTGCTAATCAATGCTGGAATATGCGTCTGAAACGAAGCAAGTCAAGGTTGAGTGAAGTTCATCAAAATTTAATGCCTCTCTCAACGGAAGTATTTTTGAGAAGTTGATATGAATAATATCTGTTGACAGCCGTATACAGTGGATAAATAAATTCGAAGAAGCAGAATATTTTTCTGACGATCATGGGGATTGATTGATTGACGATGGTGGGTGAATCGGTGGGTGAATTGACTGATGGGGAACGAACTGCCGAAATGATAAATTGGGGAACTGGTGATGATGGATGATTCTTTGAGTTGATAAATGGAAATGACAAGCTGTACGTGTTTAGAAATCCACCAGATGGGGCAACTAAACAGATCTGAATTCAGACAACATAGTTATATATATTATACACTGTGTTTATCATGCACACTATGGGAAGCAGAGATATGAAAAAATACACACATACATGTGCACATATACGAACATAGATGCATGTACGCATATATCCATGCATACATAAATATATGCATAAATGCATAATATACATAAGCATACACATAAGCAAACAGTGACACATACACAAAGTTATACATTATACAAAATTACACATATGCGCATACATACATGCATACATACATACATACATACATACATACATACGTACATACATACATACATACATACATACATACATACATACATACATACATACATACATACATACATACATACATACATACGTGTATGCCCACATATACACATATATACATGCATATATACATAGAAGCATGCCTAAATACAAGCATATGCCTACATACTAAGACATGTGTATATATATGCATATATATACACATACATACATGCACATACGCATGCTTACATACATGCAAAGATACATTCGTGCGGGTATAT
>OX457042.1:14431052-14441671 GCA_949752735.1 Lumbricus terrestris
TGTTATTATTATTATTATTATTATTATTATTATTATTATTATTATTATTATTATTATTATTATTATTATCATGTTTGTTTGTGCTATTAGTTTATAAATGATCTAAGTTTTACAAGAGCCATCGATTTTTCCGAAACTAGGTTTTTGAAACAATCATACATCAGAAGGACGTAACAGTCAAATAAGTCATTATGAGTTTTTTTTAAAAATACACTGTATAAAGATCTGGAAATCTTCACAGAATTCAACCACAACAATAAACTATATTTTGTGACCGCCTAAGAACTGGCTCTTCCGGTGGGATTACCGTCTCCGTACTCCGGAACTCCCGGACGCGGCGACTCCGAGATCCATCCGTTCTGCTCCGTTACTTCTCCATTCGATGGACTCGATGGAAGGAACGGACGACTGGAATCCTCGGTCAGTATGGTTGCCATGACGACATCGATGTACAGCTGAACGTAATCGGATTTGTATTGCGGGTAATTCGGACCAGACGTACCGTACCTGCGAGGAAAGTCAGTTTTCGGCAGCGTATACAGATCTCTGCGTTGGTTATGAAAAACGTTGAAAGCCTCTGAATTACGAAACGCTGAACGCCTTTGAATTACGAAATGCTGAACGCCTTTGAATTATGATATAGGCTTCGTTGGAAACCTTTGAATTATGAAACGCTATACATGTCTTTGAATCACAAAATGTTAAACTCCTTGCAAATGTTAAACAGTCTTCCATCGGACATTAGATTGGCCGCCTCAGTGGACTCTTTCAAAACAAAGCTTAAAACTTATCTGTTTGCTAAGGCGTATCCCGCAGTTGGCCGTTTTTGAGGCGCCCTTGTAGCGGTATGGCCGCGTTACGGCGCCATATAAATTGTCGTTATTATTATTATTATTATTATTATTATTATTATTATTATTATTATTTGAATTAGGTCTATATATCCAACTTTTGAATTACGAAACTAAACTAATAAAACTCATTTAAACTTTTTGAAAAGTTTTTGCTCTTCACCAGTCAGCCAAAAAACCAACTTTGAACATCCATGGTATCTGTTGACTATCGACTGCCACAGTGCCACCCAGTTAATTGGTTCTACGCGTGTGCGTGGACCAACGGCGACTCTTCTGGGTAATTGTACATTGTTTGTCAACTGATCTAAATAACCTGTAGTTCTTATTGACATTTTAGCATCATAAACAGGTCTAAACGAATTCATTTGGTTTGCTCCCTGAGCGATGCAATATAAAATTTATATTGCGCCGTTTATTCAAAGTTACACTGATGACATTAAAATACTTACTCGCATTGCTATGACTTAAACTGAAGTCTTGAACTAGTAGTGTGTGTGGTCTATACATTGCAGACTTACATACCAATGTAAAGTAGAAAAGCAGAATAAACCCCTTAGCTTATTAAAATTCCATCGCCATAAGTTCATTCATTCATTCATTCCGAAAACTTATATAGTGCCCCATAAGGAAGTCCACTCAGAGGCGCTCCCAGCCCAGCCACAGCTAAAAAAATAGATCTTGAGCAACTGGTAGAAAGCAGGCAAATTATTCCGAGGTAGTAAGCGTAGTGCAAGCAGGAGCCTATTCCATGTGAACGGTCAACAGCCGAGAAGACTCGACGCTGTCTGGTAGCAGAGCGGGTTCGAGGGACAAATCTGAACAAATCTACGCCAGAAGTTTGCAAATCTTGCACTAACGTAATGCAATGCATCTGTAGTTTTGTATACCGTAATCGTAAAGATCGATTTTCAATAGTGATACTCGAATGCTAAGCGCATGCAGGGTACCAGCTTATTTACGAGCGCCGCGTTGTGTTACTGAAATTTGCAAGAGAAATGGTGTAGCATTTAAAATTGACGCCTTGCATCGAGACCTATGGAGACAGTAGACTGCTATGAAAATGGTGCTTCCATGGATAGGATGGGATAAGGTGGCTTACCAGTTGTCGACGAGGGCACCTTCGTTTTCATTGTTTGCAGTCCAAGCGACGACTGAAGGATGATGACTAAGTCGTTTCACCTGATCATACATTTTCATGATCCCGTTTTATAATTAGGTTTAGACTATACTCAATCGATTAATCATCACTTTGTTTATATAAAGCCTACGCGAAGCAGAAATCTGCTTTGCGAAGCTGAAAATCTGAGCACAGAGAAGCGTATACGATGGAGGTTTCTTAATTATGTCGAGTCGAACTAATGGAAGATCTTTTGGCTGAAGCGCAAGCACTGTGTCTTGTAATATAATTAGATCTATGGAGGGCTGTACTGGTAAATTCTGAGGTGAGTAGGGCGCTAAGCTTACACGCTGACCGGGAGAAAACCGACTTTTCGGGCCCAACATTTCTGACGGCTGTCATTCGCCCAAAATATTTCCCACAAAATATCTGACGACTTTTTTAGTCATTCGCTCCGGATTTCAGCTTTGGTAGAGTTACAATAATTATTGTATAGAAAGCGAGCCATCACATTTAGGCTACGCGACACTTTTGATTTGTGTTTCATAACATTGGCAAAAACTGGAGCTATAGATAATTGCATAGGTCTATATTCCAGGTAGCGACTAAAATGTGTGGAAAGTGAAGAACTGAAGATACGTGGCTTTCGTAGTTCTAATTGGCTTTCAGTCACTAAGTTGTAAAAACATAATTTTCTTCAACTTTGCAACTTTCTTTCTAATCAGACACTCTGCTCAACGACAATCTCTAACTAGGCCTCCATTTACCGCGCAACCTGGCATCAAGGCCAATAACAATTGATAAAGAGACTCCTGCTTGCGAGCAATCTTTTCACACCGATCATGTGGAAAGATTGTTGTGGGAAGATTCAATTGAAGAGCATCATCGTTGTAACATGTCTAACGACACTGCCATTTCAAAGATGATAAGTGTCGTCACGCCATTTAGGTCCCCGTGGACGGACCGTGCTATAAGCCCGAGATGCTTGAATCTCTGAAATAGCCACCTTCTGGAAGCGAGCCGCAGCCCGCACGCTCTCTTTCACATGCAGAGTTGCGAATACAGACGCGCGGCCAGTGCTCTTACCGATGTAGCTAAGCGAGCCAGTGAAGAGCATAAGCTTGCATTGACTCTTTTACAAGCAGGTGGGTTAAGCAGGAACTGTGTCATGAGGTGCTGACAAGGTCGTATTCTAACCAATCAACGGCGATGTTCTCTTCGTTCTCGTTATTTCCTGTCCACCCGACCAGCGCTGGATGGCGCCCGAGACGTCTCGCCTTAGATCATCACAAAGTTGCCACAGCGATGTAAAACAACAATCAGGACTTCTAATAAATTGTCACAACATCTATCCTGCAATGGACTCAGCCTGTGCAAGAGTTGTCGGGGCTGGGGGGGGTTAAACCCCTGTCTTTTTGTCAACCCACAGTTAAGTATTTGCTGCACGCCTTGAGGTGGGTTATTTCAAAGGAGTTCCTTTAGCAACCAATGAAAAACGTCTCCGTTTGCTGACTGGCACAATTAAAAGTCTGACCACACATATGTGCCTTCCAAACTGATTTTGACCGAAGAAACTAATTGAAATTCAACTCCGCATGGATAATAGTCTGACCCCAAGTCTTGTCCGCAATACCAAAATCATCTCTTGAACGGATGGTAGCTTAAACCAATTTTCTAAAGAGTAAATTCGGATGGCGCCATGCTTTTTTGGAGATGGACCTGCTCCCCAGCACGGTCCACTCCTCTTTGTTGCTGAATGCCGTTCTCTTGCGTTCTCGTCTGAGTCGAGAGCGTCCGGAGTATAGGCCTAGAGAAATTATTGATGAGCGCTGTATTATACCGTATAACTCCGATTGATTACTTAAGCATCGGATTTTCAATTATTGTATTTCAGTTGATTGTGACTGACGTTCTTGCGCTTCAGCCAAAAGCTCCTTCATTCACTGTTCAGTGTTCATGGCCTGCGGTGGGTACACAACTACACGTCCGGGAACATTTTCTGCTTCAAGACTTCACTGCATGCGACAGTCAGTAATTTTAACAAACCTATAAAATATTGCTTATAGCGCCATCGAACAATACCTCGTCGTTTCGAGAAGCTCTAAATAAACGCGTAATATTACTCACTATTAATATCGCAACCATGGGTTCAATGCAATTTGCTGGTAGCTTGCGAATTAATGCCAGCGGAAAGCTTACCGTATATAAGTAGTGAAGCGCGTAGGCCTATACCTAAGCCAACTCGCAAATTGTACTTTCCTAATTAGACCTTATCTCTCACAAGTAATTAACGCACTATATAAAAATAGGCTATAGACTATATAAAATACATAATATATAATATAGATAGGCCTAATGGGCCCTTACTCCACGTAGACACCCCACACATCTGCAGACATTTAATTTGGTAATAATCTCCTATTGCTACAGCGTCTTATTCTTAGAGTCTATATATTATTTCCCTTTCAATCCACACGAGCTGTCTTCAATTAAAATGTATAGCCTACGCTACGTTCACTCTGTTAGACTACGTCAACTAGATCTTTCAAAGGATGCGGTACTTAAATATTGTATTGTATTGTATTGTATTGTATTGTATCTGCAAATTTATAAAGATGCTCTCACAGTGCACATCTTCCGAGGCGCTCCCACTATGAAACAGGGCTTTTTTAACGTGCATTTGCACACAAAATGTGCAGTTCTAAACGGATTTGTGCAGTTGTATATAGAAGCACTTCTGTGCAGTTAAAACTAGCATAAAGATCGCTGTCCTCGGATTGGAAGTAATTTACCATGGAGGATGGGAAAGGAAAGAATGGCTTGTGCAGTTCTAAACATTCCTGGTGAAACAGCCCTGGTGTGAAAGACCCGAAGAAGAGAGAAGTTTTGTGACAGCGAAAAGATGCACCTGGATTGCCAATTAGTAAAAAAAAGTGTCGATGGAGAGATATAGTATCCTAGTGTATCTATAGTCACCTGATAGCGTATCTCGTCTTCAACGGACGAAAGGAATGTCTGATGAACCGGATACATTGAACATGCGAACATCATGTCCTGCCAAATGAGAATTCCCAACTCGTCTGCGATGTCATAGAAATCATCTGATTCGTAGATTCCTCCGCCCCAGATGCGAATCGAGTTCATGTTGACATCGACGGCCGACTGCAGCAGATTGCGTAACCTATGAAGAAGGAAGGAAAGACGAAATAGAGGAAGAGGAGGATGAAGACGACGAAGAAAGAAAAGACGAAGAGGATGATGGTGAAGAAAAGAAAAGCTGCAGAGAGGAGAACGAGAAGATCTGGTTTTCAGTCTGGTTTTTAAGCTTGTTTGGTCATTTAATAAATGATAGTGTTATAATAGTAAAAATAAAAATAATAGTAATAAATAACGACAATTTATATGGCGCCGTAACACGGCCACTCCGTTGCAAGGGCGCCTTATACAAAGCAGCTAACAGGCGGGTTAAGCCCAGAGTTGCTGCATGAAACACATGCAGTATAGATCTGTCTGAAATTATTTGGCCTCAATTAGACGGTAATTGAAACGTGCGATTCTGATAAGAACTGTGTTGATAAGAACTAACAGCAGAAATCAATCGCTCACTGTCGTCCTTTGCTTTCAAGTGATTAGCATTAAGTCGGTTCCTACGTCTATGTGTAGGCCTATACCTGTCGTACGTAATCCTATCGTAGAAGGAGTCCATCGGAATCCAGTTGGACCCTTTCATAAAGATCGGTATGTCGTTTATCTTGAAGTAGTAGGTCAGTCCTGCAAAATATACATACACGTTTATGGACATAAGAAACATGCATACAGAAATAATAGGTCTACATATGTAGGCTGTGCACACACAACCTGGATTTCTATAGGTAATGCATACACCTGCACACATAACTCCATACGTGTACCTATGCCTACATAGGCCTACTTACGTGCCCAAATATATACGTAATATAATAAGTAGAGGTCTGAGGTGGCAAAACGCCCCAGCTGTTTCCATGCGCTATGCAGTGAACAGTTTGGCTGTTCTGGTTTTTTATAGCTTGTTGAGATAATAATAATTGAACTTAAGGAGATAGTCTGACCTTGTAAGTAGGCCAACGAGAAAAGAATAACAGTAGTCTATTCGTGAGTAAACGAAAGAAGATTCAAATTTAGGTGACGGTCGGTGATGAAACAAACCCTCCAATAGCCCTGAGATGATTTACAAATTAACCATAGATAGGGTACCTGACGTTGCCCGGGAAGTTTTAGTTTCTCGCCCCACCCAGCTCCCACCCCGCTCCTGCGGAGTAGGTGCCCTGCTCTGCCCCACTCCTCTGGCGTACCCGGCATTGCCGGGAAATTTCTGTTTATAGTCTCACCCCTCCCCACCCAGCCCGCCCCAACACGCCCCCACCTTTCGCTCACCCACTCCGTCCCCGCTCCCAACTCCACGCCAACCCACTGAGGCAATGTGATATATATAATATATTTCAGGTTGTGATTTGATATTTGTTATTGCTGAACGCGGAACCGAAACGCATTGTAAGCTTATAATATTAGACTAGCTGGGGTACCCGGCGCTGCCCGGGAAATTTGGGATTCGACCCGCTCTGGCCACAACCCCACCACACCACACCTCACCATACTCCGACCTCCACGGTCCACCGGTACGCCACCCGAGAAATTAGGGTTTTCACGAAAATTTCCTCGTCCCAGGCCCCGCACCTCCACCCCCAACCTCCACCCCAACCCCCACCCCACCTCTCCACCCCCACCCCACCCCTCCACCTCCTACCCTATCCCTAACCCACCCTCCATCCCACCCTGCCACCCACACCCAACACTTTCCACCCCACCACCCCACCCACCCCACCCCACCCACCACACCGCCCCCACCCCACCCCACCCCATAAGTGGCCATAACAATCCGACCTCCACCCGTGGAATATTGGTTTTCAGGGAAATTATCCCTCCCACCCCCACTCGCCCAACCTCCCCCCACCCACCCCCACCCACCCGACAACACCCCACCACACTCCGACCTCTTCACCGGTACGCCACCCGTGAAATTAGGGTTTTCTGGAAAATTTCCTCCCTCCACCACCCGCCCCCCATCCGGCCCCTGCGGGCCTGGGTGTGTGGTGGGTGGAGGTGAGGTGGCCCGTGTAAAAATCTGTCTAGCTGTAACGTTTCAGGTGAATAAGTGTGAAAATATGCATGGCAACGGCAGAAAAAGTAGCAAAAATGAGGGTTCTCCCCCACCCTGGACCCCATTCTGGCAGAGATTCTCCACTGGTGTCCTATGCCGAGACGGACACAATAGTGAAGGTTTGGAGTGAAAAGCTAAAAAATGTGGAAATGCATTCCGGTCAAACACACAGAATGTTCTCTTTATTTATATGGATTATTATAACTGTTGTATTTAGCCAATCTGTAACACGGAAGTTACTGAATTACATATACGCTTCAAAGCTAGATATAAATAGAGGCGGTACGTTAAAAAGGTGTGTTAAAATTCTTGACTGTCGCAGTGAATGTTTGAAGCAGCTAATCAAAAATAATTATTCTGGAGGTATGGCTCTGAACAAGTGAATAGAGGTTGTTTTGACTGCAATGCATCGCAGCATTAGCATTGTAATGAGCTGCTCTAAACTTCATTGTAGAACACCGTACCATGTTGTATTGCCGATGGCAACCCGCCATGTCAGTGTACGTTATATTGGTGAAGAGAAGTTTACCTGTTTCAACCGGATCCTGGACCAGTTCTATTGTCCGAAATCCTGTTCGGAGACTGGTGGACACTGCAGCAGCTGAAGAGAACCCGTCTGGGGCAAAGATGACTTCAAGGTCATACAGTTTGGCCTCTCCGTAACCTCGCGGCCACCATGCAGCAACCTTCACATAATAATATTGGACAAATGACTCGAAAATGAGATATATAATACATATGCTATGTAAGCTTAGTGACATTTAAGGTTCGCACTGCGCAGTAGAGTCGCAAAGTAAACGGAAATATATTAGGCTAATAAGTAATGGAAATGGGTTTTTCCATCTTAAAGAAATCCAAACACCTGAGTCTAGCATTCTATATTGGCCTGTGTGATGACATGGTCTTCGCCCGTAAATGTTCACCGGTAAACATAGTTTGGGGTCGTTGAACATGCTGTTTGGAGCATGTATAGGCAATGCCAACAAAAAGTCCACAGCAATAGGAGTCAAAGGAATACGACTCATAATTTTATGGTATTGGTATGGTATTGGTATGGTATTGCGGCACGGAGTCAGTGAAGTCACAGCGTTCATATAACGTCAGTGGCAATATCAAAATTCAGTTTTCACCAACACAACGACTTCAAACCATGTTTACATGGGGTGTCGCATCAGTGACAGGTTTATAGTAGGCCTATACATTCTTTATTGAGTCGAGTTACTATACTGGTATAAATAGCACATTTGCGATGTATGTAGCTATATGTTTATTATTATTAATGATTGTCAATTAAATTATATAATTATACTTTTGAGTTATGATCATGATACCGAACCATGGAGATCAATAGGTCTTGTTATAATCAAGATGCAGTGAAGATCATTATAGCATTAATATCGCATTTAATTTAATCCGATCAATTCAAATACGCGGCGGCCTAGCTACGGTATTCAATGTGCTGTAAATTGTTACAAATAGGGTAACACCTTTTTTCAGAATCCGTTACCTTTTCACTGCTGATTATTTAATCATTTAATTATTTGAATATTTATAACGGTGCATGTTATATGTCTAATAACGTACAAATGTACAGCGTACAAAAATTACATATTATTCTTAATGATGTAATTTCTACGTCAAGCATGTTGTGAACTTGCAAGCTAATGCATCCACAGCTGCACACAAATGATATGAAAATGAAATGTATGGGTTTAACGACTCTTTTCCATTACGAAGATGATATCAGCGTCGACTCCACGTTTATATTGCGACCGAGCAACCCGCAGTATGTAAAGATCCGACCGGGGAATCGAACCCGCGTCGCCGGCGCGGCGAGCGGGCTACAACCCACTCGGCCACCCAGGATCCTCACACAAATGATATCCCAAGCTCAATCATTTATACGGTTATTACGCTCTGAGTGTTTTCCGCACAGAACATAACGACCAGCAATCCCTGCTTCATCCACTGTGGACACTGTCTCTGTTTGTCGTGGTGCCGCAATCACTGCATGTCTTTAGCCTACTTCTCTAGCCGTAATCTGCGAAATTATAGGTATAGGTATGGTATACCTTCAATCGTCCAATATTTCGCCCATTGCCAGTCGCCAGAATATTATGCAATTTATTAGATTGGTTCTCGTATTACAAAGGATCAGCGTCTCAGAAACGCATATAATTATTTAGGAAGCAGACTATTGGAAATGATCTACGCGTCAATGGTGGTTAAGAGTTTAGGAATTTTGCCGCAGATCGTCGGCAATGAAGCTGAGATTGACTGAGTCGTTATTTCGTGGCGAGCATTTGTGTCGAAATGACGACCACGTGGTCGGTATGGGACCAAATATGGCGGCGAATATGAGACCGTATACATATTATGCGTTGGAAACAAAGATGATGAAGATCGATCGAGAAATATCCCGTTGTGCAAAGGTTTCTGGATGATGCCAATCGCATATTTATGTGGAGACCACAGATTCAAAGGCAGATTTGATAAATCGCGCATGCCACTGTGACATGGCTAAAGCAGCTGTCACCGACCATTACATGGATTCCTTGAAGGGATAACCGAACTAACGCTTCATAGATATGAATACAGTTTCGAAGCCATTAACGAAATGCTGAGGAGGTTTTATGGTAATGGTAAAGTAGTTGTTGTTCCACCGACCATTACATATATTCCTTGAAGGGATAACCCAACCGACTTTTCATAGATATGATGTACGCCGGAATACAGGTTCGAAGCCCTTAACGAAACGCTGAGGAGGTTTTATTGTAATGGTAAGCACTGCAGGGGCGGATCCAGAGGGGGCCAATCCGGCCATGGCCCCCCATTTAAAAATCGCACGGGACTTGGCCCCCCGTCGATTCAGCGGCGGATGTTTCCCGAAAAATTGGTCGATGACTAAACAAATTTTTTTAAAAAGTCATCAGTTCTTTCGGCGGATGAAATGGTACTTTTTTCCTGAAAATGTGGTCGATGACTAAAACATTTTTCTCCTGTCTCACAAGACCAAAAATTTGGCCCCCCTTCGAAAATTCCTGTATCCGCCCTTGAAGCACTCTGACACGAAGAGCGCAAGGATACGGGATCATTTCCCTCAACCATCACAGAAAGATTCACTCAACCTTCCATTCGGCAGATGGCGTCGGCAAATCGAACAGTATACGACGTGGTGAACGCCTTGCATGACAGCCGACAGTTGATTATATATTCGACTTCTGATTGCAATGATTATTTTGCATTGCGTCAGTTTGAACTTAAAGATTATTATTATTATTATTCGGGTGGTTTGTTTGCCGGGTGATGGATGGTCTGAGACATTATAGCTGAAGTGCTAGGTGCCATTGTGATTATTATTAGATCTATTATTATTATTATTGTTATTTTTGTGACCCGAGGTACCTAGGATCCCTCGGAATTTCAAAAAATTATGCTTGGAGCTGTTATT
>OX457042.1:14441871-14459371 GCA_949752735.1 Lumbricus terrestris
TTTGATCAATTGCGCATGCCACTGTGATATTGCTAAGTAGTTGTTATTCCATCGGCCATTACAGGAATTCATTGAAGGGATAACCGAACCAACGCTTCATAGATTATTATTATTATTATTATTATTATTATTATTATTATTATTATTATTATTATTATTATTATTATTATTATTATTATTATTATCATCATCATCATCATTATTTTCATTATTTTTTATTATTATTACTATAATTGAGAGAATACCATAATAATCATTGGACGCTAAAGGTGGCGTAGGATGATCATCTTTGAATCAGGGTTTATTTAACGTGCAGTTTTACACAAAATGTGCATTTCTAAATGGATTTGTGCAGCTGTAGAAGCACTTCTGTACAGTTAAAACTAGCAAAAATGGTTATTGTTCTCCGGTTGGAAGTAATTTATCATGGAGGATGGGAAGGAAAAGAAGGGCTTGTGCAGTTCTAAAAATTCCTTAAAAACAGCCTTGCTTTGAATATGGTCTGCCGACAGATGTTTGTAGCCACTAACTCTTATAATAATACTAATAAGTAATTCCTAATTGAATTCGCGTCGAAGTGACTCGAGATGTGGCATAAAAGTAAACTCTCCATTAGCGCAAAGTTTCTGAGTATACGGCGGAATGTAAGTCGTGATCGTAATCGTAATCTCCAAATTTCTATAGCGCCACTCGAAATCCAAGCGGGGGGCACCAGCTTACTCACGAGCGAGTCGAAGACTACGTGACGATGACTAATATCAGCATGACTGGATTATGAGGATGAGTGTTTATATATTATTGTTTATGCATCGGATATGCGAGGAGAACAAACGAGGCTAACGACATAGAAGGGTTTTGCTAACAATGGACCACCTACGCACGCAAATGAAGGCAACACCGATAATGACGCTGATGAGGGACTGACGGTAATAACGGTTACGATCAACAGCAACAACAAATAACGGTAACTGTGATCGTGACAATACTGAACATGGTCGTAGCCTATCACACGTGAGTGACAATAGACTAATGCCGTGGTATTGTTACACCGTGTCACAATTATACTCTGGGATTAGATCTATGTAAGCGAAGCAACGCACTCCACGCAACGACCACTCTGAGACTAATGAACCGATTAATTATTAAACGTGGAAGATTTGATGGATGTATTATAATAATGGCGGATTAACACAGGTGCCTCATAAACACCGAAACTGTACACAGTGTACGGTATGGTTTCACGGCACTGTTCACATACGGTCCACGTGATATGACCGAGTTTTCATCATTATAATTTTGCTGTACTACATGTATTATATTCATTCATTCATTCATTCATTCATTCAGAGCATTTCGTGTATAATTAATTACTGAGCAGCAATCGCTGGTACTGAGCATCATTGCTTCTGCTGTACTTGCTCATGGTTCCTATGCACACACTAACCGTCCCAGGGCGACTCTCGAACCCGCAAACTCCGAGTTACAAGGAAAACGCCGTGACCAACAGATTGCCGTGTCAAGCAATATTTCAGCGAGATGGTTTTTGTGGATTTGTTATAATTATGACTCACACCAATATTATAGGCCAATCGCGACGTCATTATCTAGTAAAATTTTCAAAGGCAATACTGCAGTAGTGGCTACAGCAGTAGCAGTAGCAGCAGCAGTAGCAGAGTGAGAAAACTAGGAAGGCGGTTCGAAAGTGCATCGTATATACGGTATACGCATTGCAATGTCTGTGACTGACCATTTAAGCGCGCACAGTTTTTCTGACCAAGTATAAACGACAGGTTTGGTGGTTCAATGAGCTGACGAACGGACTACTAACTTGACCAACTGGGAAGATGACAACCGTTGAAGTATGTTCACGCGTCATGGTCACGGAGATTTCAATCAGCGATGACAGCTCCGGTAGTCTTAGCAGCAGCCTTCCAGACACCGACTCCAAACCGTTTGCCAAATCAAACTGAACGGTCACGTTCAACCACCATCCGCTACTCTCGTCTAAGGATGGAAAGCAATGCATTAACGAAAGCATTCGATTAATCAATACATTTGGATCTGATCATTTGGGTTACAGTTGAGCATTTGAAATTTGAACATTTCAGAGTTGAGCAATTTAAGATGGAGCATTTGAAAGTTGAACATTTCAGAGTTGAGCAATTTAAGATGGAGTATTTGAAAGCTGAACATTTCAGAGTTGAGCAATTTAGGATGGAGCATTTGAAATTTGAACATTTCAGAGTTGAGCAATTTAAGATGGAGCATTTGAAATTTGAACATTTCAGAGTTGAGCAATTTAGGATGGAGCATTTGAAAGTTGAGCATGGAATACTTGAGCATCGGACAGTTGTGCATTCCAAAGTTGAGCCTTGTAGATGTGTGCATTTAAAACGTGGGCATTGGACGGCTGAATACTGTACAGTTGAGAATCGCACAGTTAAGCATCAAAAGTTGAGCTTTGAAACAATTGATCTTTCCTTAGTTGAGCTTGGGATAGTTGAGCACTCAAAGTTGAGCATTTGAAAGTTGAGCATCGAACACTTGCAGCACATTTATTGCGAATTGTATTTTCTAATGTCTAATAATTGACCAATAAGTATCTTTGTTGACCACTCAATCATAAAATGCAGCAACTTTTGTGAAATAAGTAGCAACAAGTTCTACTAAAAAAATATCTAACCTTACTCTAATTTTAAACTTGCCTTAACCAAAATTAAAGAAACGATAAAAATTTGAAATGAGAATTTCAAGTTGTACAATTTCTCAGACATGGGAAATTGTTTTCAGGTCTACAATATATTTTATTCTAGGCTACAAACACCTCTGACGGTTAAAATGAACAATTGGTCACTACATGAAGGTATGCGCCATTTATTGAAATGCTTAGAGAACCACAGATTTTGAAAGTTGTAATGGAACTTTAGTTATACTATTTTAGACAAACTATTTTTAGACAAAAGTTTAATCATGGAGTCCTTACCTCTAAAAGGTTTTGGGTTAACATTTCTTATTGAGACGACGTCGAAGAGTTCGATGGCAATACTTCTCCTGTTGCGCATACAATTGTCAATAAAAGAAAACATTTTGTGTGAATTTCAAAACACTTCAGAACATCGAAAGTGCAGCGCCAAGATTTAATCTGCTCGTTTGAATTGCACATTTAAGTGTAGCCTTAAGCAGAACTTAATGCAGTAGATGATTGAAAAGAAGTTGGGACTATTCTAAGAACACAGTGTCATGATGTTTCATGGAGACTGAGCAACGATAGGGAAACTAAAACTCAGGTGTTCGGATTGATGGATTGTACAAACAAAAGAGGACGACCTCACAAAGAATGGGTGGACGATGTAACTGAATGGTGTGTATAGTAATTATCGCAGCAAAAACTGACGCACATCGCGATGGAAAGGCAGCGGTGGAGAAACGTGGTGAGAACGGTAGCAGACACCTACTGGCGATGAACCATGGTTGATGATGATGATGATGATGATGACGACGACGACGACGATGATGACGAGAACAACGATGATGATGACGACGATGATGTTGGTGATGGTGATGATGATGATGCTGCTGCTGCTGCTGATGATGATGATGATGACGATGACGATGATGATGTTGACGGTGACGACGATGATGATGACGATGATGATTCTTATCCAGATTCACAAGGTTAATTATAACAAAGAGATTGGTGTCTTACTGACCAACAATGCCTTACTTCTAATAATCTATACACTTTTGACCTAATTACCTTGACCTTTGACCTTGTGACCCGTGGGTCATTGAGTACAAAGTGGTGATAGACCAATACTCCCATTACTACTGATGATGATTCTTATTTAGATTCATTTTGATAATGCTAGAACCGTGAGATCGATACCTTACTGACCAAATGCCCTAAGTATGGATACTGACCAAATGCCCTAAGTAGGGACACTGATCAAATGCCCTGAGTATGGATACTGACCAAATGCCCTGAGTAGGGATACTGACCAAATGCCCTAATAGTGACACTGACCAAATGCCCTGAGTAGGGATACTGACCAAATGCCCTAAGTAGGGACACTGATCAAATGCCCTGAGTATGGATACTGACCAAATGCCCTGGATAGAGATACTGACCAAATGCCCTGGGTAGGGATACTAACCAAATGCCATGTGTAGGGATACCGACCAAATGCCCTGAGTAGGGATACTGACCAAATGCCCTGAGTATAGGGATACTGACCAAATGCCCTGGGTAGGGAAGGCAGGTCCCCAATCCCATGAGAAGGAACACTGTGCTTTGCGAATGAAGTTAGCGTGGCATTCCGGATTATATTCCGCCGTAGGACAAGTGGGTGGAACGAGGTACGGATGGGAATCAAACGCCTTCTGAGCATAGTCAACGGCCGATTGAAAGTCCACTTTTATCGTGTTCTCGCCTTCCTATATGCAAACAAATCGCAACACCTTCGTTTCATTCATCGAGAAGTAATCCTAATGCATTTATAAACTTTTTTTTATCTGATTACATGTTTTCGTTCACAAATAATTATTATCAGGTCAATTCAATTTAATACTAGAGAATATGCTGAAATACAAGCAATTTAATACTCTTTTTAGTCTAGAGGATTTGCTGATATGCAAGCAATTTAATGTATACTCGTGAATTTGAAGAATTCTGTATAGATAGATCTACGAAATCATTGCTTTAGTTTATAGACCCTATATTATAATGATTGAAAAGAAATGACTATGTTTATACTGCTTAAGCGATATGATAATTCTAAATATCAGTGATGGACACCCCTGTTTCTGTATCACTAAAGCCTATATATACTTGCAAGAACGCTACGTCGCGTCTGATGGGTCGTCTAGATTTAATGTCAGTTAAAGATCGGAAGTTCGGAATATCTCTGAGTAAGGTATACCTGCAGCTGTTCTGTGATATCGAACACGTAACCAATGAACTGATTGTCTGAACTGCCAACTAAGACACCGTTTATAGAGACATTGGCCACCGTATCGAGACCGTGGCAGACCAAACGTGCAGTCTTATTTCCAAGTAGAGACGCCTGTACTGAAACAAAGAACAAGACAAAGTATAAAGTTTTGAGAAGTTCAAAACTTTCATAAATTTTGATGAAGTGTAAGCGTATACGGAAACTGAGTCGTCAAACACTGGTGCTTTGAAGCCTTTGCATACGGATGGACATCCAATTCTACATGTATTGTAAATATGAAATTCACCGAATAGGTCTTAGTTAAAGTTAGTTTTGAACATAATGTGGATTTTGCACATAGCTGCATTGTGGCAGTAATAAACATCCACACGACGACGTGGTTCAAATCTGGCTTGGTTTGTCGAATTAGACCATTTGGCCTAGTAGCTACAGACTATAAAATAACATATAGCAGAAAAGGATAATTGATTACCATCGAAAATTGAAAACTAATTATAACTATTAGATCTATT
The DNA here is from genome assembly GCA_949752735.1 of Lumbricus terrestris. Lineage (NCBI taxonomy): Eukaryota > Metazoa > Annelida > Clitellata > Crassiclitellata > Lumbricidae > Lumbricus > Lumbricus terrestris. The sequence goes on from OX457042.1 coordinate 14,447,336, forward strand.
TTTAGTTTTTAACAAATTTACTCGCAATGGAACACGAATGATACTTAGATATACAAAGTTTTAAAACTGACAGATTTACATCTATAGGGACCTCTAGGCGATATTAGGCTATACCCATGCTCCTAATTTCTTCCAGTGCATTTTCAAGCTCTTGCTCAAAATTAATATTTAACCATGACCATTGTTAATTTGGATCAAATATTGATCAAACTCGATTCTTTACCATCATTTGGCCGTCCTTATGTAATTCCCTTCATTCCACTCTGCGTGGGACTCTCCTTTCCGGATCACTATCTACATCTCTCTCTTGTTAAACCGTTTTTTCCTAGGGTTTATCTAACTGATATAGCGCCGCAGAATGGCAACGGCTGTGTGCGGCGCAATGGAACTGAGTATATAGGCGCCTACTGACTGATCATATTACATAACAATTGCGTTACCAGGTACGTTACATTACATTACATTACATCACAATTACTTTACATTACTTTACATTACATTGCAATGTGCTTGCCACTCATGCAAACATATCTATGCATGACCTGACATATCGGACTGATTTATTTCTAATCTACTTGTGAACGATCGCGAGTAGGTCCAGCTGTCATGAGATATCCAACGATAGTCGACGTCGTTGAACCGATAATATGGATCGTCGATCAGACCAGACGACTGCAAGGCCGTGTATACATTCCCAGGTACAATCCCAACCACAGATACACCTGTGCATTAAAGCAAATGAATAATTATTATATGAACAGACAAATTAGATAAATTGATCAATTTGTTAATGACCTACTAAATAATGAATCGACCCGAATTAATACAGTATGTGAGTTAAAGATAAGGATTTTAAAACTTCAATCTTGAACTAGGCTATATTAAAATGTTCGATAACACTGATTGTTAAGTGGTGTTAATTAATTGTAAGTAGCCTACATGCATATTTGAGTCGAATATTATGTAGCCTACTTGTAGGCCTAATTTCTAATGATTAGATGGGTTTTTTACGAATCAACCAAATAATGTTTTGAAAATTGTTCAGTTAGGACTACCGATAGCTGTGCAATTGAATTTTCTCTGCATGGAGGAAAAGTCTGTTTATTTCGAGGTGTATTTGGTCACACACAAAGCACACAAATTTTAACTTAATGCAGTGTTATATAATGTTTAATGTTATCGAGAAAAATTCTGCTCACTTCCATTTCGATTTTCAATGTTCCACGTTCCATCAAGACTGAGGTAAGTTGTATCCTTCGGTTCAACTTGACTGTGCAAATTCCTCGCAGTCGGTGATTTTACCGCTTCCATCTTGGCTTCCACTTGCTCTGCTTTCCCGTTTGCCTCCACCTTTCCATCTTTCTTTACCACTTCTTCCTCCACATCATCGATCTTTCCCGCGGAATCGGAAACTCTTCGCGATCGTCTGATGACGTCGTCACTGGAAAGACCTGAGGGTAATTCCACTTCCAGGGGTTTTCCATCACCTCCAGCTTTGGCCGACTGCCATCCTATCGTGAACAGGATGGCCAGCGTAGCCACGGAAGCTGCTGTTATTACGACGACAGTTGCACAAGTCCGCATCTTGCAGTTCCAGTGGAAAAGCCAAAAGGAAATTCTGTTATACTTTACTGTCCTGTTCCAGGATTTCCACAAGATTCGGTGGCGTTGTGCTGAAATAATAACACAATCCTATAAAGACAGCTTCAGTCCGCAATCAATAATGCCGCTCGTGAATAAGCTGGTGCCCCGCGCTTGGCTGCCGAGTGGCACTCCAGAAATTTGGAAATAACGGTTACGATTACGATTACGCTTACGATTACGATTATGATTAGGCCTACGATGCATTGATTTCGACAGCGTAAGTCGGATACGGAAACGGAATTGAAAACTAAATACAGATGCGGGATATGAATCTTAGGTCTATAATTGTTTGTGTCACTGATCATTTAGAAATGTCCAAACTGAGTATGTCTACTTTCGACGTATGATCTGTTTTGCTAGTTCTCGATATTCATAAAATACTTCATACGTCTCTTGCCCTTGCACGTGCCCGTCAAAAACAATTCAGAGTGGTTCATGGGTCTATTTATTTATGCATATTCGTAGTGGACTTTGACAACACATCTTGAGCTAATCTAATAAGCGATGGCCACAGTATCATAATTAATACACAAACGCATACATCGCGTACAATACAACAGATGTCAGTTATTGTCGAAGCCTACCTCAAGACCTATATCTTGATCGAAACTCGTGCGTATAGGCTACGTCTATATTTAGACTGGACATACATAGACTATTTGACGATATAATTATAGTCAGAATTTATTCGCTAAAACTTCTGAAGATAGCAAGTGACATTATATAGGGTGACACGAAAGTTCGTTCACCGTTTTCAAAATGCGCTGTCTCAGTAACGGTTTCATATTTCTTTATAATATTTTGCAAGAGTATACACATTACTCAAATGAAAGATACTGGTAGCCTACAAATTTGATTATGATCCGGTCCGTTTTTGCTATTATTTATTCTAAAAATGCGAAGGCAACCAGTTTTTGCGAAAAAACTGCGTTCATCAAATTAACACAGTAAGGAAAATGTGTAGGCCTAGCCTCGTACACAAGTGTGACAAGACAATGCTGTTACCTAGGACATACAGACGTAGGCTATTAGCGTAGGCCTACAGTATATCCTTTCTGATTAATGACAGCACTGACTCTCTGGCATAGACTGGATCAGCGTCTGAAGTGTCCCAACTGCTATCGATCTCCACGTTCGTTGGAGGCGACGTTTGAGCTGACCAACGTTCTTGGCTCAGGATGTTTATAAACGCTGAGAGATAAAATACACCACAAGTTCTCGATAGGAAAGAGGTCCGGAGAGTTGGGTGGCCAATCCTTCGGCTTTATGTTCGACTGGAGGTTGTCGTCTAGCCACTTCGTCGTCACAGCTGATGTACGACAGTGTGCACCGGCTTTAGACATAAGCTTACACAGCGCTGGCTATTTATTGGGCCAGCGCCGACTGCTTGATGTCATTTCCAGGCACAAGCTAGAAAAGCGTATGTCATTTTACGTAGGCCTACGGTAGACTAAATGATGTTTCATAATATGTGAGTCATGTAGGTCTGTATGCTGCAAAATATTTTTGAATTCTGAATTATATTGAACGAGGGTTAATTTGATGAACGCAGTTTTTCCGCAAAAACTGGTCGCCTTTACATTTTTTATCAATAATAACAACAACGGACTGGGTCATAATCAAATTTGTGCCAGTATCTTTCATTTGAGTAATGTATACACTGACAAAATATTATAAAGAAATATGAAGCCGTTACTGAGACAACGCATTTTGAAACGGTGAACGAACTTTCGTGTCACCCTATTATATATACATGTATATAATATATATAACGTGTATGTATTTGTTTGTGTGTGTGTAGGTTTAGGTGTGTGTGTGTATGCATGTGTGTGCACTTGTTATAGCGCACCTTCAAAGTTCTACTCAGAAGCGTTCCCGAGTCAACGTTCCCTCTAATATTTTTACTGTGTGTGCGGAGCTGACGGTTGCTTGAGCAACCCAAATTTCCGCCTGGGCACCATATTTTCAGATACATTAAATTTGTGTTTGAAAAATCTACAGGCCAAACTACACTAATTACACGCCTGTAATAGGCCTAATGTCCATTTTTAGATTAAAGATGATGTAGTCTATTGCGCAGAAATCACGTAGGCCCTATATGGTTTTAATACTTATCACAAACGAAAATATTAATGATAGCCTACGATAAATAATACCAAGCAAAATCTGAGCTAAACCTACCTGAGACCTACCTGAGAGGCTGAGACTATATGATGGAGGATACATGTAGTTCTTAATCTAGCAACAAAATAATGTTCAGCGCTAAAATATCGCTGCCTCCGATCTTTCAGCAATGATCATAATTGTTGATAAAATTAATCCTGTCGATATTGACTGCCAGGCCAAGTCTCGTTGTTTCTATTCTACTGACGCTGGAAGCTCCGTCTTTACGATCTCGCTAAGCCAATCAGTTTTAAAATTAGAAGAATAGCTTTTCTTTGAAAATGCTGTTTCATATACTCTCATTCGCTTTACGTTTCGGCATAGCTTACAAATTTCACTCACTAAGAAATAACCCTGTATTAAACCGACCTCCAAAGTGAAATCCAACTCTGGTGATCTGTTTGCCATTTGACAGACAGGCCTGCAATATACGGCATCGTCCTAGGCCTAGGGTTTTCCACTCACCTATAGTGGATGACTGGAGGGTTCTTTGGCTCCACCTGTTGGAACTAACTTACCAGCCGGAGCAGCCGCCTATGACTGCAGAGCAGCTGATAAGAATCAGCAAGCATCCCCTCTAAATTGGTGCCAGGCTGGTCTTCTGGTTTCGGGTCATAGCAGGAGTCGCCAGGACGTCCCAGTTAATGACTGACACAGTTAAAGATGAGGTTGGAGCATCCCTTGTGATTAGTTATCTCTTAACAGATGTTCCTGTTTGTGACTCAATGAGTGGTGCGCTCAACTCGCACTGGGCATTAATTATTCTCTTCAAAGCCGTGACTAGATCGTCCCTCAGATTCAACCTAGGTGGGAGCGTAGGCTACGTGCTTCCAGCCTGCGTCCAGTCATTACAAAGCTCTGGAGGGGGTGCGGTTATAGTCATTAGTTGGGGTATTCGTCCGGGGATAATTGACTGTCGAATGGCTAGATGGCAGCTTGGTAGTCGTCCGCGCACACAGATTTTGACCACTCGGTGGGAAAATATGAGATCAACAAAAATCAATGACTTACGTCAAGTTAAACAAATTCAACAAAACCTTAGTTCATATGCACTTTCTACCAAAATTTGTGAGCGGAGATTTGAAACTGCTGCGCGGGGTTTTAAAATGAGGTGCGCGGCCGCGCACCCGCGCAGCTTAGAGGGAACGAATCCCGACTACAGCGCGGACACTGAATCGTAGTTTCACGTCGAGGCGCTTGAGCAATAATATTGCAAGTGAAGGACTTGTTCAAGGTCCCTAAGAGTGTTAGGTGTGTGCGTGTGTTTGTTTGTGTGTGTGTGTGTGTGTGTGTGTGTGTGTGTGTGTGTGTGTGTGTGTGTGTGTGTGTGTGTGTGTGTGTAGGTGTGTGTAGGTGTGTGTAGGTGTGTGTTTTTGTACGGACTGTGCATGTGGCTAATAAGACCTAGAGTGAAATGGGCTACAATTCTCATCCATTATCTGTAATATGTTTCCTTTCACATTTATTAATCGAAATAGCCAGGTTCTATAATTAAATCGGTCAGGTTGTACTTGGACCAATTTCACCTGTGATGCAAATATACAGTGCTAATTATCTAAACGTTCAGGTCTAATGTCGGGACATCATATTGAAGTAGTTGTCTGTGCTTATTAGCAGCCATTGTCTAATATTATAATATCAAAACGTCAGTCCACACTAATTTTTGAGCAGCCGTTGCATGACAGGCATGCTTAGGTCCTTGATATGCCGCAATCATCAGAGAAGGCTCGAACTTAATACCTGTCAGCGTGACCAATTCACATTTAGCTTAATTGACATAATCTTAGATTTACGTGTACATGTAACATGTGGACACTGTACACACGCTCTGATGTTCTGTGCATTTTTCATAGGTCCTAATAATAAACCTGACTCAGTTGGTCATTACTGTAATGTCATGTATGCACGACATCTTGATCATAACTATGACCATAAACATTCATATTGCATATCCGCACTATTTAGGCCTACTGAAACCAAAAATAACAGAGCTTTAACAGATGTACATGTACCTGGTAAACAGGTCAAAAGAACAATTATTGGCTCAAAGGAAGAGTCCTAAAATGGCCTAAGCCCCGCTAAACCTATAGAACAAACATTGAATTGAACAGTGACCTGAAAGTAATCGGGATTGAATAAACAGATAAGAAAATGATTCTATCCAGAAAAAAGCTTAACTAGTCAAGCATGTACGTGCGTATACATGTATACGCATTTCAAAGCTTTTGAGAGTTTCTCAAACTGCGTTCAATAAAGTCCAGATAAAAGCATATACATACATGCACATGACATACGCTATACGCTGTACCACGGGTATACGTACGTATATTATATGAGTGCATGTATTCGTACATGTGGATCTTCTGTCACAAATTCCATTGGAATAACAGAAATATCTTTGACTGTAATTATAATGAGCAGATTATTTGTTTTGCACCCATTAATACTGAGTATATGCATGCGCACATGTATGAAATCTTGAATAGCAGATGCCTTTTTGAGAGGTCTTTTCTTTGTCGGGCTTGGGTCGATGCCGATTCGATTCCAGTGGCGCCCAGTCGGCATTGTCTGTGATTCGTCTGAAAATGACGCAAGCGATAAAACAAAGGAACGATCCGAAGACAATAAGATGGTTCTCGAAAGTCAAGAGCGATTCGTGCCTGAAGAACAATGAACATAAAAAGTCTTTGAAGGACAATCAGCATGCATAGGAAGTCCTTGAAAGTCCGTTCTTAGTCCAGAGCATGCGTATACGCACAGAGACTGAAAACAGAAGACTGCACTCCCTACTTGTCTTCAATATCTCGGTCTTCTTCTTCACGTTCTCTGCCCTCAGGCAGGTTCGTATGTCAAACGACGACATTTTCTCTATTCCTTGCTTCTCTTTTCAGTCCACTGTGTCCATCCTCTGTCAGCATCCAGTCCAGCAGCATTGTTCTTGGTCTACCTCGCATCATTTTCCCCTCCATTCTTCCCTCAATGATGTCTCTTAGTAGGGTGTCGCTCCTTAAGATGTGAAATAAAATATTTAAAAGATGTAAAATATCTCGGTACTGTTCTGAGATTCCCACTTGCTAGATCCTGACAGGCAAAAACTCACCATCTCATGCCGCGAATCTGTGCACTGATGTTGCATCATCTTAAACTGCTTGAAGGTGCACAGAGATAACCAAAACGATGTCATAATCAATTACAGATAAACGATGTTGTTGTTGATGATGAAGATGATGAAGATGATGATATTGTTGTTGTAGGTGGTCGTGATGATGCTGATGCTGTTGATGATGACAAAGTTTACTGTCATAATTCTATTATGGGTTTTGATTAAGGATTTTAAAAATATGTAAAAATACATAAAAAATGATGATGATGATGTTGATGATGATAGCGGCGGCGGGATGGTGTCGGCAGTGATGGTGGCGGTAGCGGTGTTGATGACGATGATGATGCTGATGATGATGTTGGTGATGATGATGATCATGATGTCCAATTGATCGTGATAATGATGATGACGATGACGACGACGACCACGACGATGATAATGATGTAGGTGGTAATGCTGCTGCTGCTGCTGATGATGATAAAAACATTGGCGCCACTTGCGCTGCTGAAATCTTGGTCACGGACAATCTTGCACCTATACACGTTCATTTCATTTTTATACGATTGCGAGGAAGGATTGGCAGACACAATTATCTTATTAGATGAACAGAGACACAAAGCCAAACAGACAGATAGATAGACACAGACAGACACACGAGCAGACAATGAAGGGCAAGCAGTCAGTCAAGCATATAGATGAACCGATTGACCTGTGTTTTAATTTACATTGAGTGCTGCAGGTATGCGTCCTCCGCCTTAGACCGCCTACTTCTGACTGACTGAATAATTGTGATCTCGAATCATCGACGACTGTGTCGGGTATTACCGATTCTCGACCATTCTCTAATCAATTGCGATGTACCGATATTATATAAGCCTGTGGTTGTAAGAACTGGCGGCGAAGAATCCATTATTGAGGAGACGTCGGCAACGTTCATGACAGATCAGGCGAACCTTATCTTATTTCAAAGCAAAGCCGACTGCACTAAATGCGACAAGAAAATCGAGGGGAAAACTCGGCAAATCCTAAGCCTCTCTCAAATAGAATTAATACATGAAATGATGTGATTTCGACTATGAAATAAATGTAATTATATTCTTGATTTGATTATGAAGATGGGGATGAAGAGGAGAGAGGGAGAGTGAATGGAGAAATAGGGGATTGGGAGCTATAGGGATAACAGATAGGGGTCAAATCCGAGTTGTTGCGCTGATTCATTCATTCGTTCATTCGTTCACTCATCCATTCATTCATTCATTTATTCATTCGTTCATTCATTCATTCATTCATTCATTCATTTGTTCATTCATTCATTCATTCATTCATTCATTCATTCATTCATTCATTCGTTCATTCACTCATTCATTCGTTCATTCACTCATTCATTCGTTCATTCATCCATTCATTCATTTGTTCATTCATTTATTAATTCAGTCTTTCATTCTTTCAATCAGGCATTCATTGTATTGACTTATAAAACTTATAAGAAATCTGCTCAGGAGCACTCCATGCCCAGCCACGGCTAAAGAAAATGTATGAGTGATTTCTAAGACAAAGTTTGTGCGTTTTCTGTCCCTTAGCCAAAGCCCAACAGCTGCACAAGTACCACGCATTATCGAGCACATGAGAAACACAGTTAATAGACGAAAGTTATAATTATGCAACGAACGCTTAATCCAGATAAGAACCGTATTGGCAATATCTAAGATGGGTGTCGCGTCTATCAGTCACTAGATGGCGATGTCCAATGGCTGCAATCCTAGCACTGTGCATCCCGTCTGCCAAAAACGGATGCTGTGGAGGATGATGACGGATAACATCAGATATTAATGTGGTCAGAAATATATAATGTAGGCTATCTACATGAAAATCAAGATCATCTTTTCGTCATTTCATCGTCATCGTCATCATCATCATCATCATCATCATCATCATCATCATCATCATCATCATCATCATCATCATCATCGTCATCATCATCGTCATCATCATCGTCATCATCATCGTCATCGTCATCGTCATCGTCATCGTCGTCGTCGTCGTTGTTATTATCATCATTATCATCATCATGCTGATGACGCCACAACACATGATCATTGTGAGCCATTACATCTATCTTTACCTGTAGCCCTAATCTAACCATTCTGTAACTAGTTTCAACTAAGGCAAAAAAAACAGATGCTTTGAAAACGTAATAACTTTTCCAGTTACTATTCAACCAGCGTCATCTGGGGCTCAAACATAGCAGCCAAACCACGGAATTGATTCCATTTGTTATAACGACACTAGTCTTGTTTCCAGCACAGCAGTGACATTCACAATGTGAAATTCTCTGAAAGGAGCATGGCAGAAGGAAAATGTCTATACAAACAATTTGTAATATAATAGTATATCTTAGTTTATTATATCAATCTGGATGACAAACCGCAACACGTTACAACGCAGACAAAACACAAGCAGACACAAAACAGTCGATGATCATGATGGTCTGGAGGAAAGTTTTTAAGGTATACAACTATTATACATGCCAATTTTTGCATCGTTAACGGATTAACTGATACAGTTAAGAAATGCTTCTAGACAACAATCTTAACAACAGAATCCTTCCTATTGTCCAACGATGGAGAGAACCTGTGGATACGCAGCAGCAGCAGCAGTGCATTGTAACAGGCATGATGAAATCTTCGACTGCTGAGGTTGATGAATTCTTTCGCATGAACCAAATCTCTGTCTTTGTTGCGAGTATCAGATTTCGGTCGAAGTCGACTCGGGTTTCATAGGAGCAGCAGCAGCAGCAGCAGCAGCAGCAGCAGCAGCAGCAGCAGCAGCAGCAGCAGCAGCAGCAGCAGACGGCTGGTTCTCTCTCTGCCTCCATCCACCTCTACACATCCTTTTCCAATGCATTGCCATCCACTCCTCCTACTTCGCTTCTTCCTACTCATCTCCCCTCCTTTTCCTTCTGACCCTCCTCTTTCACCTTCTCTTCCTCCACGGCCTTTAGATCTATTATTTTTTCTCCAAGCGTCCTCCCGTCCATTCTCCTTCTTCTCTTCCTCCTTCTCCTCTTCCCCTCCTTCTCCACAGCCTTTAAAATTTCTTCTCCAAGCGTCTTTCTACTATCCAATCCATCCATCCATCCATCCACACTCCTCCTCCTCGTTTCTTATTCCTCTTCTTTCTGTTCTTCCTTCTTCTTAAACGCTCTGCCTCTTTCTTCTTTTCTTCTTCTTCCTCTTCCTCGTCTACAGCCTCTAATCTTCAATCTGTTGCCATACATCTTCATCCTCTTCGTTCCTCAATCATTTTCCCATTATCATCATCCTTCTAACTGCTCCTCCTCCACTTCCTATCATCCTCTTCCTTCTCCAATCATCAAATCCTCTTCCAACTCTGCTGCTTTTCCACCTACTCCACTGCTCCATTCCTCAATAATTTCCTCTTTCTCTTCTTCTTCCTCCATCGTCAATAATCTTCCAGTTTTTCTCCTCCAATAATTCCCTTCCGCTCATTTCTCTCCATCTACTCCAGCTCATCCTTCGTTTGGCCCTTACTTGTTACATGTTTAGCGACACTGCCATGTCAGAGATGATTAATGTCACCCTCCTCCTTTATCCAGGCTTGGGACTGGCATTGGCAGAGAACAACCAGTGCGTGGCACAGTGGCCTATATGATTATAAAATAGCCGTATTAGACTGCAACAATTTCTAGAATATTTCACCGAATATATCGACTTCAATTAACAAAGCAATGTTTATATAGTTCAAACTGAAATGGTGACCCATATTTCTGGCGAAGACAGAGAATCTTCCAAAATGAGAGTAAGACTTGTTACATCTTTAACGACACTGCCATATCAGAGACGATCAGTGTCGCCCTCCTCCTTTATCCAGGCTTGGGACTGGCACTGGCAGAGAACAACCAGTGGCGGAGTTTGGCCCTGAGTCTAATTTCTCTTGAATAGCTGCAGTCTCCCTTCGACGCTCGACAACAGTGGAGAAGAGCAGAGTGCGCTATATCATGCGTCGCGTTTAGTCGAAATGCGCCGTCTGTGATTGCAGTGTCTGGAGGAATAATTGTTTTTGTGATCGGTGATGAGCCAGTGTTGTGTCTTTCAGGTGAGTCCACCATTATTTTGGGGCTGGGGCTGGAGAGGATAAGTGGACGAGAGGTCGAGTGAGTGAGTGAGTGAGTGAGTAGTATTATGCGTGAAGCTCAATCTTCGTTTAATCCAGCAATAAGCCACTCCATTATCCCATTTTTCTCGTTTAATCCAGCAATAAGCCACTCCATTATCTCATTTTTCTCGTTTAATCCAGCAAGAAGCCACTCCATTATCCCATTTTTCTCGTTTAATCCAGCAAGAAGCCACTCCATTATCTCATTTTTCTCGTTTAATCCAGCAAGAAGCCACTCCATTATCCCATTTTTCTCGTTTAATCCAGCAATAAGCCACTCCATTATCTCATTTTTCTCGTTTAATCCAGCAAGAAGCCACTCCATTATCCCATTTTTCTCGTTTAATCCAGCAATAAGCCACTCCATTATCCCATTTTTCTCGTTTAATCCAGCAATAAGCCACTCCATTATCCCATTTTTCTCGTTTAATCCAGCAATAAGCCACTCCATTATCTCATTTTTCTCGTTTAATCCAGCAAGAAGCCACTCCATTATCCCATTTTTCTCGTTTAATCCAGCAAGAAGCCACTCCATTATCTCATTTTTCTCGTTTAATCCAGCAAGAAGCCACTCCATTATCCCATTTTTCTCGTTTAATCCAGCAATAAGCCACTCCATTATCTCATTTTTCTCGTTTAATCCAGCAAGAAGCCACTCCATTATCCCATTTTTCTCGTTTAATCCAGCAATAAGCCACTCCATTATCCCATTTTTCTCGTTTAATCCAGCAATAAGCCACTCCATTATCCCATTTTTCTCGTTTAATCCAGCAATAAGCCACTCCATTATCCCATTTTTCTCGTTTAATCCAGCAATAAGCCACTCCATTATCTCATTTTTCTCGTTTAATCCAGCAATAAGCCACTCCATTATCTCATTTTTCTCGTTTAATCCAGCAAGAAGCCACTCCATTATCCCATTTTTCTCGTTTAATCCAGCAATAAGCCAC
>OX457042.1:14464371-14466241 GCA_949752735.1 Lumbricus terrestris
ATTGTTCAGCGGCTTTCAACAATAATAATTGTCTTCCGCCTCTTTTCCAGTTGTTCATCGTCTTCACATCCACATTCCATCTCATTTCCAATCCTTCCCATTTCCCACCAAATCATAATCTTCGCACTCCATCTCCATCTCCCATTCCCCTCTTATCTTTCTCCAGGCGATCCTCCTCCTCCTCCTCCCAACCTCATCCACCACCCTCTCCCCGACCCCCATTTCTCCCTCTCCTGTTTTTTCCTCATTGCAAGGCGGGCCTGTTTTCACGCTTCGGTGGTAAGCTGTCCGCAGACTGCCATTACAGGGCAAATCGTTTGATTGCATGGCCCGCTAGGAGGCGCCCTGGGTCGTCGTTGTCGTTGTTGTCGTCGTCGTCGACCAGATTAAAGTAGCGCCGTGCCATTAAAACTAATGAATAGCATCTCCCCCGTGCACGTTCGCAAATCGATGAGATTATTTTCTTTCCGATTCCGTAAATCGCATCGGGTGGGGTAATATTGCCCGATGAATGAATGATGAATGAATTTTGGGGATTTTTGTATGAATGAATGAATTTTGGGAAGAGTGAATGAATGAATATTGGAATGTGTGAATGAATGAATGAACCAATGAATGAGTGAATGAATGAACGAATATTTGGATGTGTGAATGAATGAATATTGGGAAGTGTGAGTGAATGAATGAATATTGAGATGTGTGAATGAATGAATGAATGAATGATTGAATGATTGAATGAACGAATGAGTGAATGAATGTACGGATGCGCGAATTAATCAAAGATAGGCCCTACATAAATGTATGGATGCTGGTGATCAAACTGCCAATCAGCAGGTAAATCAGTCAGCCAGTCAATTGGTCATCCAGATAACCAACCATTCAGTAAAGCTACCAACAGTCAGTCAATCGACCAACCAATTAACCAGCCAGCCAGTCGACCAGCCAACCGACCAGTCAACCACCCAGCAAACCAACCAGACAGTCGGTCAACCAACCAGCTAACCAGCCAACCAGCCAGCTTGTCTACAGGCAAAAAGCAGCCAATCCACCAGCCAACGAAGTTAAATGTCAAGTAAATGCAGCACAAAACAGATGGACCTCTGACTAAACCATTCAATCGTTATATTCTGTCACCGAATTAGGTATCAACAACAACAAAATAATTAATCAACAGCAACAACAACAACAACAAAATCAGTGAGTTATGGAACCAATGAACGATTCACGAAATCGATCGACTCAGAGAAGAATGAAAAGATCCATATAGCAGTATATTGTGAGGCCTGCCGTCTGTTTATAACTGACGTCTATATAGAGAGGTAGGGAGCACTCTTCCGCTGGTTCCTGATTCTGTTTGCTCGGAGTAAACAACCATGCAACAGATCATCATTGCTGCAACTGATTGAAAACGTTCCCCTCCCACTGAGGGGTGACAAGGGAAGAACGGCGGCAGCTGTGGAACAGTCCAGTTGTCTCCCTCTCCCTCTCCCTCTCCCTCTCCCTTTCCCTCTCCCTCTCCCTCTCCCTCTCCCTCTTCCTCTCTCTCTCCCCTTCCCTCTCCCCTCCTTCTCCTTCTCTCTCTCCCTCTCCCTCTCCCTCTCCCTCTCCCTCTCCCTCTCCCTCTCCCTCTTCGTCTCTCTCTCCCCTTCCCTCTCCCCTCCTTCTCCTTCTCTCTCTCCCTCTCCCTATCCCTATCCCTATCCCTCTCTGTCGGTCAGTCTCTTTATACTATTGTCCGTCCGTTTGCTTTATGCATCCATCTCCTGTCTCTATCTTGTTTATTCTCCTTTGCTCTTCTTTGCTCATCATCTTACATCTCTGTCCCTCTCTCTCTCTCTCTCTCTCTCTCTCTCTCTCTCTCATCTCTCTC
>OX457042.1:14466441-14468941 GCA_949752735.1 Lumbricus terrestris
AGGCCTCGTCCCAGGTTTCACGAGTCACGACCATCCCGAAATGTGCCTCTTATTATTATTATTGTTATTATTGTTATTGTTATTATTATTATTATTATTAATTATTATTATTATTATTATTATTATTATTATTATTATTATTATTATTGTCATTATAAAACTAATAATGAGATCGCACTATTGTTCAGCGGCTCTCAACAACAATAACAATTGTCTTCCGACTCTTTTCCCGTTTGTTCATCGTCTTCACATCCACATTCCATCTCATTCCCAATCCTCTCCCATTTCCCACCAAATCATAATCTTCGCACTCCATCTCCATCTCCCATTCCCCTCTTATCTTTCTCCAGACGATTCTCCTCCTCCTCCCAACCCCATCCACCACCCTCTTCCACACTCCCATTTCTCCCTCTCCTGTTTTTTCCTCATCGCAAGGCGGTTCTGTTTTCACGCATCGCTGGTAAGCTGTCCGCAGACTGCCATTACAGGGCAAATCGTTTGATTGCATGGCCCACTAGGAGGCGCCCTGGGTCGTCGTTGTCGTTGTTGTCGTCGTCGACGGCCAGATTAAAGTAGCGCCGTGCCATTAAAACTAATGAATAGCATCTCCCCCGTGCACGTTCGCAAATCGATGAGATTATTTTCTTTCCGATTCCGTAAATCACATCGGGTGGGGTAATATTGCCCGATGAATGAATGAATGAATGAATTTTGGGGATTTTTGTATGAATGAATGAATTTTGGGAAGAGTGAATGAATGAATATTGGAATGTGTGAATGAATGAATGAACCAATGAATGAGTGAATGAATGAACGAATATTTGGATGTGTGAATGAATGAATATTGGGAAGTGTGAGTGAATGAATGAATATTGAGATGTGTGAATGAATGAATGAATGAATGAACGAACGAATGAATGATTGAATGATTGAATGAACGAATGAGTGAATGAATGTACGGATGCGCGAATTAATCAAAGATAGGCCCTACATAAATGTATGGATGATGGTGATCAAACTGCCAATCAGCAGGTAAATCAGTCAGCCAGTCAATTGGTCATCCAGATAACCAACCATTCAGTAAAGCTACCAACAGTCAGTCAATCGACCAACCAATTAACCAGCCAGCCAGTCGACCAGCCAACCGACCAGTCAACCACCCAGCAAACCAACCAGACAGTCGGTCAACCAACCAGCTAACCAGCCAACCAGCCAGCTTGTCTACAGGCAAAAAGCAGCTAATCCACCAGCCAACGAAGTTAAATGTCAAGTAAATGCAGCACAAAACAGATGGACCTCTGACTAAACCATTCAATCGTTATATTCTGTCACCGAATTAGGTATCAACAACAACAAAATAATTAATCAACAGCAGCAACAACAACAAAATCAGTGAGTTATGGAACCAATGAACGATTCACGAAATCGATCGACTCAGAGAAGAATGAAAAGATCCATATAGCAGTATATTGTGAGGCTGCCGTCTGTTTATAACTGACGTCTATATAGAGAGGTAGGGAGCACTCTTCCGCTGGTTCCTGATTCTGTTTGCTCGGAGTAAACAACCATGCAACAGATCATCATTGCTGCAACTGATTGAAAACGTTCCCCTCCCACTGAGGGGGTGACAAGGGAAGAACGGCGGCAGCTGTGGAACAGTCCAGTTGTCTCCCTCTCCCTCTCCCTCTCCCTCTCCCTCTCCCTCTCCCTCTCCCTCTCCCTCTCCTCTCCCTCTCCCTCTCCCTCTCCCTCTCCCTCTCCCTCTCCCTCTCCCTCTCCCTCTCCCTCTCCCTCTCCCTCTCCCTCTCCCTCTCCCTCTTCCTCTCTCTCTCCCCTTCCCTCTCCCCTCCTTCTCCTTCTCTCTCTCCCTCTCCCTATCCCTATCCCTATCCCTCTCTGTCGGTCAGTCTCTTTATACTATTGTCCGTCCGTTTGCTTTATGCATCCATCTCTGTCTCTATCTTGTTTATTCTCCTTTGCTCTTCTTTGCTCATCATCTTACATCTCTGTCCCTCTCTCTCTCTCTCTCTCTCTCTCTCTCTCTCTCTCTCTCTCTCTCTCTCTCTCTCTCTCTCTCTCTCTCTCTCTCTCTCTCTCTCTCTCTATATATATATATATATGTATATGTATATGTATATATATACATATATATATATATACATATATATAATTATGCTTGTCTGTGTGTTATCCATCTATCCATCCATCCAACCATCCATCCTTCCATCCATCAATTCTAGGACATCCATCCATCTATCCATCCATTTGTCCGTCCATCCATCAATCTATCTTTCTATCTAACACTCTCTTGCCCAATTTGTGCTTGTCCTTCTCATACACTTTACTCAAATTAAACGACAAAATATTTAAGATCAAAGTCTTTATGTAGTCAAAACGAAGCTTTCTGCTCTCAGACATTAAATTTGCTCGGATTTCCAGACCTCCGCATGAGAATAATAATTTCAACCGTCTTCCGATTGATTTGCCGACGAGGAATTCA
>OX457042.1:14473941-14483941 GCA_949752735.1 Lumbricus terrestris
CCATTGCTGAAACCCTATTCATGCAACGGATCGAAGTTGAACTTCGGGAGATGATTCAAATGGGTGCATCTCAGGTAACGTTTGCATGACACATAAACATAATTATAACATATTTTGTTCGGTAAATAACCTTCATAAAGTTTGTGATAACATCATGCTTCCAAACTGTATCAGTTTGCGCAGAAGACCCGAAAGGGGACGAAGGTCCTGACAGCCAGAATCACCCGCGGAGAGCATTAGGTTGAAAGATATATATCACTGCCAACTGTAAGAAGTAGGCCTAAGCAGCTGAGCAGTGAACCTGCTATAGCTACCATAGTCACTTAAATTATTTTAGATTCAAATTGTAAATAAATAGAGTAAGCATGCTATACGCATTACAAAGACGCAAACAAGCAGTGTTCACTTGATACTCTCGGATTTATTATTTTGAATTAGCGATGATTTCCCCAAAGCATTTTATTTATTTTATTAGAAGCAATAACTTGATCCGTTGTTCGATCTGAATTCATCAATCGTAAATCAGTGGGAAAAAGTATCCCAAGTTTCTGGTCCAGTGGCGTAGCCAGGAATTTATGATGGAGGTTTAATGGCCTGGCCGGATGCCCTCCCTGACACCAACCCAACAGTATTGCAGTAAATAAAAAGGGAATAAAGTAACATAGGAAATAAAGTAAGAAAAACATTATTGCTACTGCAAGCAATTGTTTTGTTTTTCTTATTTAAGTGAATAAATAACCTTTTAAAAAACTTTTTCCTTAAGCAAATGTGGGGGGTTAACCCCCGAAACCCTCTTGGCTGCGTCACTGTTTTGGCCTGTCATGAGATATCGCTCTACATTACATTATTTTGTGTAAGGTATTGCGGCTACGAAGAGTAGCATACGCCGAGCAATACTGTAAGCTAAGATAATATCCAGTGATTTTGGAGTCAACTGATTAAAAAGAGTTCATAATCTCTACAGTATAGCGAAGCTGCATATATTTATCTCCCAACCATGATACTGTCAAGGCTGTGCTGTATAGGCCAACCATGGATAAATTGCATTGCATAAATTCAATTGCTTTCTATTTAACTGTATGGGATCGCACTGCATCGCATTACAAAACGGCGCTATAAAAGCGCTTAGATTACTTAGATAGTTATTTTTATTATGAGAACTTGACATGTTGGAGGTAGCAAATAGGATAACACACTGGCATGGAGTGCAAGAGGTACCGTGATCGAGCCCCGTAAGGTGGGCGTGCTTTGTAGGCTGCTATTATAGCGCCGTGAATTGCAGACTGTCTGTTCTGTTAGTATAGTTAAGATTGGTGTTAATTAAGATTGTTGCATAACTTCTACATGTACAGCGCAGTGCGTTTGCAGGCGTTTCATTAAAGTAATAGTAATATTAGACTTAGACTTAGATTTAGACTTATGGCTTTGACGATGCTTTCGCACGTGACAGCCGCCCAGCTATGGAAAATCTCCACTTCTCTCTTTTTCTTGGGCGTTGTTCCATATTTGAGTTTCATGATCAGTTGGTGTGAAAGGCGACTGATCAGGTCTCTCCCTCTTCCCTGGTTCAGATTTAGCCAGGACCAGGTCATGTTGCCCAGGGGAGACGACGAGGACGTATTCCGAACCATCCCCCCAATAGTAATTTTATTTTTATCATTATTAAAGTATAATAATGATAATATTATTCTAAGTAATAATGATAACATTATTATTATTGCCACTATTAGTTAGCTAATGATAATGCTGCGCATAGAGGGACACACTTTATAAATAGACCCCGGTCGATATCTAGCATTACAAAAGGGAACGAGAATTATTTATTGAGACTTCGCGAGAAACCATCTATTGGTGGTTTTACCACTCGACCAATGCGTATAGGCTCAGTCCATTTGCCAGGTAGGAAGGATTATTTTGATTTATCTGAAATTACAAACAGGTAAATACCTGTGTGTTTATTATGAATTCGTGGCATTGAGGGGATCCACTGGATATGCAAATTGGATCTGGAATTACGGACTTATGGACTTCAAGGAGCAGGAAGGATTTATAAGGTTGACGAGGAGAAAGAGGAATATGAAGCGGATATGATATCTAATTATGTAAGTAAATATTGGAGAGAAGCAAGAAATTATAGCGAAGGAAGGAAGGATATGTTGGAGGGTATGCAGCCACGGGAATTGAGTAGGACGAATAGAGGAAATCATGGAAAAGAATGAGTATGAAGAGTTGAAAAGATGGGACACGAATGAAAATACAAATAACGGAGGGAGGTTACAATGTATAAGAGAGGTAAAAGCAGCGACGTGGAGGATGCTGAAAATAGCATAAGGGAAGCGGAAGAGGATGAAGCCGTGAAAGGAGGGTAAAATGGGAGAGATTGAAGAGAGGAAAGGTGGAGGAAGGCATACGGAGAAAGCGTAGGGAAAGGAAGGGACTAAAATAGGAAAGGACAGTGGCAAATGCAGAGGAAAGTGTCGCCTGCGAAGAGGGAGGAGGCATTGTAGATCCAGGTATAAGCGGCTGCACGTAATCCGCATTTCATACTCGACGTTCGTAGATTGCTTTTCTCGTAATTGAATTTCAATTGGAGTAACGAGATTTGCGTGCGCATACACCATTGCACGTATTCTGTTCCGTAGACAGATATTGTCTGATATCTGAGCGTTGGTTCACGCAGCATGATACATTTGTCTGATAACTTGATAATTATGTTAGCGCTCTCTGGTACGTTTCTTATTGGATGCAATGGTTGAGCTTTTGAGCAACCTGGGTTGTTTGTCTGCATGTAGGCCACAGTGACGCTTACTGTGGGTCAATTTAACTATTTTTTGCAGGAGGGAACAACAAATGATCACAGTTAAATTTTAACAAGAGCTTAAAATGAAATGCAGGAAATTAAGAACATGAATATTTTCCATGGCATACAGAGGCTTCTCATTTTCACTTTATGTATCATTAGCAGGCCTATCGCTGGTGCAAAGAAATGCCAAAACATTGTAGTTAGAATACAGATGTCATTTTTTCAGGTTGTGGGAGGGCAAGAGCTCCTTCTTGCGTCTACAGGGTGGGCAAAAACCCCAGTTTTTTGGCCAATAAATATCTTGGCCAAAAGTAAGAATTTCGAAATGAAATTTACAGGCTTATAGACAATTCATATTTACACATGATGGCCAGATTTCATCCAAATACTTCACACAGAACAAAAGTTATACCACTTTTAGTGAGGTCACTCACCGTTTTTTGACGATTCAAAAACGTAACGCAACAAAAAGTGGCAAAAACACTGATGCCATGCGTTTAGCTTTTATAAGTATCACTTTAGACATTTTTGAGTTTACGATTACTATTGCGATTGCGATTAGAGAAGGAATGTTTTCGCTATGATAAGAAGGCTGTAGCCAGCTGTTGATAGACAATTAGAGAGGTTGTCTTTCGAATGGCTCTATAACCATATATCCATAACCACAGTTTTTATTGCTCAAAGTGACAGTTGACAAAACATCTTTTTTATGTATACAGAGACGAACAAAAAGCAAGAGGAGAGAATCCCTTAAGGGGCTACTGTCCCACTCTCAGGGTTTCCCAAATAAAGTGCAAGTAAACAGTAACAGGAATGATCGAGTATTAAAGAGAAATTTTATCTTAGTGAATTACATCCTGGAAATCGTCTAAAGGTGATGATGCTGAGTGTGCCAATTTAGAAAAGTCGCTAAATAAAATATAGGCAGACAAATGATGATGGCATTCGGTAGCTTAGCAAGAGATGATGGAGATGATATAGATGATGGAGATTATATATATAGATGATGGAGATGATATAGATGATGGAGATGATATAGATGATATAGATGATATAGATGATGGAGATGATATAGATGATGGAGATGATATAGATGATATAGATGATGGAGATGATACAGATGATGGAGATGATATAGATGATGGAGGTGATATAGATGATGAAGATGATATAGATGATGGAGATGATATAGATGACGGAGATGATATAGATGACGGAGATGATATAGATGATATAGATGATGGAGAGGATTGAGCGACGGCCAAGTAATTGAATTTCTATCGGCTCACTCTAATCTTGGCCAATTAACTAATTGCTTAAAAGGTCGATTGCGACCAAATGTCACTGAACGATTTCTGCGTTGTGCTTCCAATCCTTCCTCTTCAAGACCGAACAGAAGTCAACGCAGATTTGTCACCAATGATTATTTAATTACGTGTATACATACGCATGTCCAAAGTATAATTCGTCTGGTAATTTTACGTCGATCCACGACTCTGCTCATGCACTTATCTATAGCATTCATTCGTACGTATCTTCACGGATGCGAGTGGGTCCTGGGTAGAGTGCGGGTGGGTGCGGGTGGGTTCTGGGTAGAGTGATAGGCTGTCAGTCGATATATCGGGGGTTCGAATCCCAACCAGGGTCAGGTCTTTTTTTAGCGTGCAGTTGTACACAAAATGTGCAGTTGTAGAAGCACACCTGTAGCCTACATACAGTTAAAACTAGCAAAAAAGGTCATTGTACTCCGATTGGAAGTAATTTATGCATGAATAATGGGAAAGGAAAGGAGAAGTTGTGCAGTTCTATAAATTCCTTAAAACAGCCCTGACCAGGGTAGAAGTTTTTTATTAGAGATTTCTGCTCCACCTCATGAGTTCCATGAGAAACTCGGCTATGATGCGACCGCACAATAAAAATTAAATTATACAGTTTCAAGTATCGGCTAGAGAGCGTAACCACGTCATCCAAAATATGATAAAAAATAAGAGTTTTTTCACATATTGTCGGTTTGATTTGTTTGTAACATATTTATTCATCTTTTTGTCAAGAACCCAAAATTACACAAATTAGGTTTTTTAAATCAAATTTTCGTCATTAGTCTATCTCTGCAGAAGCGTGTGTTGCGAAATGCGCCTATAGGGCCTATAGTTTTGGTCCAGGGGCGGATCCAAGGGGGCCAATCCGGTCATGATCCCCCATTTAAAAATTGTATGGGACGTGGCCTCCCCCATTTGGTTTCATCAAGCCATTAAATAAATGTAGCGGGAGAGAAAAACAGGACATCAGGTTCCCCATAAAAAAAATCGTATGGGACGTGGCCCCCATTCGACTTAGCGGTTGAAATGGTATCTTCTTTTCCCGGAAAATTGGTCGATGACTAAAAAAAGGTCATCAACTTTTTGGGCGGATGAATTGGCATCTTTTTCCCGGAAAATTGGTTAATGACTAAAAAAGGTCATCAACTTTTTGGGCGGATGAATTGGTGTCTTTTTCCCGGAAAATTGGTCAATGACTATGAAAAAAATCACACCAAATTTCCCCCTGTTCCACCAACAGGACCGAAAATTTTCCCCCCTCACACCTTCGGAACGTTCTGGATCCGCCACTGGTTTGGTCAGATGAGTCACATTTTAGAATTTCGATTATATTATTTTTATGCATGGATGTGGTATACCCAGCTGCAGTCGATGCCAACAAACAGCAGAGCATTGCGCTGCATCTTATAATTTGAATGTATAACCGAGGGCCATCACCTGTGAAAATTGACTTAATTACCGAGGAACACGACTGAAACGCGCCCTGCAGCTGCAACTCCATCGCATATCAGTATCATCCTCCGCCAGGTATACACCTGGCAAGGAACGTGCATTTGCGTGTGGACGGACGGACGGACGGACGGACGGGCGGGCATTGGTTGGCTGCCAAATGAAGCGGTATTTACAACTGCAGCTACATAATATCGTCTTCGCATGGACAAGTTAATTATCCAAGCAAATTGGTTTATTTTACATATATGTACGAATGATTTACCATTTTCAGTGGCGGCGACAGGGTTTCAGCTTTGGGGGCTGAACTCACAAGGAAAATTTTCCATTTCCAGACGCAAGAAATTTCTGACGATCTTTTTTTAGTCATTTTTCCGAAATCTCAGGAAAAATATTCCGTTTTCAGCCGCATAAATTTCTGACGACCTTTTTTAAAAGTCATTCGGCCGAAATCTCCTGCATATGTTTTTTGGGTTTTTGGGGGAGCTTGAGCAAGGAAATTTTCATTTTTACATGGGAAAAAGATGGATGGCCTCTTTTTTGGGAGGGGGGCTTAGCCCCCCTAGCGCCGCTACTGACCATTACACATACAGTACATAATTTTATATATGTATATGGATCCTTGCCAGGGCCCTGGGCACGACGTTAAACTGCATCCATCCTCTGCCACAGGGAACCAGCAACTTCCCTGTGCCGGTCCTAAGCCCGGATAAAACGAGGAAGGTTTGCCAGATGGGTGGAGATACGCTGGCAGTAAAAGACCAAGACCATAGAAATCCGCAAAAAACCACGACACAAGTGACATAGCGACTTAGATGCTTCAAGGTGTCATGATGTGGAGCTGACATGCACACTGCAGGCCGGTCAGTACAGACCAGTGGAGAGAGTCGGGGGGAGAGAGCTTTGGACACATGCGGACATTGACCCTGCATCTCTTCGTGCATCTCTCCCCATATTCTCTTCATCAGACAAGGTGGTCTAGCTGGTTCAAGATGTTAATGGTATGGACCTGCAGACCGGACAGGTTGAAGATGGGCAACATGGCGCGAGACAGACTCAAACAGAGTGTGGTGCCGGACACCTACGGGCGTTTAGCCCAAGGATTTCGATGATGATGATGATGATGATGATGATGATGATATATAAAGTAACTTTGACATGTATTCGTATTATATATATATAGAATAGATGTATATATATATATATATATAAGCTGACACAACGACAATTTATGAAACATCCTATGCAGAAACCCATGGACTTCTAGGAGGATGTACATGTATGTATACAGCGTAACCGTCAGTGTGAAAACTAAAGCGGATCTAAGTTTTTTGCATTGCAGATATTATAAGTTATAATTATATCGACTACATCACAGCATGCATGGTCTATCGTGTAAAAGATCATACTTTCGTGGTTATATATATATATAGTGCTTTACTGTATATATATATATATACATCATCATCATATAACCTATATATATGTATGTATAGGCTAAGTCAAAGCAAGTTGTGGACCACGTATAATAAAGCTCATAGTGCGCATGCATCTGCTTCTGTGTAACAAGTTACTTTACGGTATTGTTCTGTCAAATCATATTGCGCCTCCTGCAAAACATACTTATTACACCACCGAGGCATGACACTTCCAAGCCTCCAAGGAAATATTATATGACAGAGCCATCGAAACCAGTGTTTACGTGCGCTAACCCGGACAATACGTCATTTTTAATCCCTCTTGACGTCAGCGTAAAGGTCGGGGCTTATAACAGAAGAAAGAGTGGCATCAGTTAAAGAGTTATGACTATAATATACGGCGGGTCCCATGGTGCACATGTAGTCATCTGTGCCTGAGTTGAGGTTTTGGAATTGGGTGGCCAATCCTGTTACGCAGCTTGGATATTATTAACCTTATATATATACTGAACAAGCGTGTGTACTACAATAACTCTATTATATTGATATAGTTATTTTATTGTATACATGTCTTGGACAAACCTCTGATCTCGGTTATTTTCTCAACTTCGAATGGCCATTTCAAAACTGTACCTCTCACATGTTGTCTAGTTAGCTGGACCATGCAGGGCGACATGGAGACGTCGCAGTTCAATGTCGATGGCTGCATAAGCATATAAAAGTTACAGCACTGTTGCCCTGCACCGCGTTTGCCTACATGAACGTCACTCTGCCCGTCATCATTATGGCTACTTATAAATATGAAAGTAATAATAATAATAATAATAATAGTTATTATTATTATACTAATAATAATAATATTATTACTATTATTATCATTGTTTTAATTATTATTATTATCATCGCCATTGTCATCGTCGCCTTCGTCGTCGTCTTCGTCATCATCATCATCATCATCATCATCATCATCATCATCATCATCATCATCATCATCATCATCATCACCACCACCACCACCACCACAACACCACCACCACCACCATCACCACCAGCATGATCATCATCCTCATCATCCTCATCATCCTCATCATCATCATCATCATCATCATCATCATCATTATAATTATTCTTGCCATCATTATTATTATAAGCAATTACCACTTTTACACGCTCGCTGTAACTCAATGGCAACTTAGACATGTAACTCCAGCAACTTAATTTATTCTCCAAGAAGAGTCGGTCACGCTTCTACTCTGCGATGATATATGATGCGGCAAATATAGAAGCTGAGTCGTATATATACTCTGCTGTGGCTTTCAACTGAGACTCAACGAATTCCGTCCGTCACTCATAAACGATGCCAGCACGCACAGCAGCAGGTCACTGCCTCCCACCACCTGACGAGACAACTAGGACAGGTGAACCATTATCGCCACCGTACCACATTGTTTATTTGCTGTCTCCATCATCAACAACAACAACAATAGAAAAGGTGATAATTCTGATTTTCTCGGTCAATGTTCAAACGCCACCCAACGATTCCAATTGTTGAGTTTATATGGCGCGCTGTGGCAGTAAAAACAATGAATTCAATCACAAACGCTGGACAGCGGACCGGAACGGTCACGAATGGCTGCACACAGTGTCTTCCGTACAGCGTACGGTTGGCAGTATTATCTCCTGCAACTTGCCCTTCACGTGCGGACGGCGTAGGACAACATAAATGTTTCCGTGCAAATGCCGTGCCAGCAAGGTAAGCGCTGAATTACCCGGACGTTGGGAAAGCCATCGGAAATGGCTGGAACAAGTGACAGTAGTACGACTGGATCGGAGGCACGGGCGCTGGTAGCACATAATAGGCGTCGCTGGTTTACGCGGTCAAACATAAAAGACTGGTTCTCGGCAGGCCATCGCAAAATCGTTAGACGTCTCTTGTTCTCGACTCGATCGTTGCGCTCGGGACGCGGCAGGTTGCGACAGGACGATTGCTGCGAAAAGCGTTAACAGCACCGGGCATACGGTGATGAACGGCGGACACCGCACCGAGCTTCGTGCTTAGATTTATTGACTGGCCAGACACACACGCTCTGCCAACATATCCATGGATGTGATGAGATAGGACCCACTTCAGAGTATGGCTCCTATAGTTATGGGATCCATATGGAATGCTGGTAGGGTGGTGGGTTCTTTACCTAACGATCTCACTAAATGAATGAATGAATAAATAAATAAATAAATAAATAACCACCCAACTATAATAATGAGGGGCGCGGTGGTGTGGTGAGTATGCTCGTCGCCTTGCAGCCGAAGGGTTGCAGGTTCGAATCCACCTCGCCGCGTAAAGACCTTGGGCAAGTCCTTCACTCGGAGTTGCTCAACGCTTCGGCGTGAAACTCCGATGCAGTGTCCGCTCTGTAGTCGGGAGCACCTCTGAGTAGCGAGCTTGAAGGGGCGCTATAACAAGTGCACTTACAAACAAACAAACAAATATGCATGCTTTCAATCGCAAGTTCTATCGTTCCTATAAACCAAAACAACCATATTGACGTCCGTCCCCAATTATTTGTTTTGCTCTCGCCTTTGACGTGCCTTAATGCACCGTGTAGTACACTGTTAGAACGATATGAACTGTTCAAGAATTCTATTGAAAAAACCTGTCTCTGATCAATGTAAAAAAGAGGTTGCTTAATAAGTCTTGCATCCAGTTTTTGAATCCGTGCATTCACCTGTTTCTCGGTTCACTGGCCTCATTTATTGTTTCTGTCGCCGCATTTCTTCTTTATTCACGGTTCTTTTTTCTTGTTTCTTTGTGTTCTGCAGGCTATCGGATTTGATTGAGCAAGCCCCTCCTACAACCTATGTTTTTCTGCTGCCCACCAACGCATACCTTCCTGCCAAATTAATTGCCAAAAATATATTTTCCTTGCTTGCCCACGTAAACACTGCGTGGTTTTCAATAGCTTCGCTATTAGAAGTCTGCGGGTACGGGTACGGGTAGCGGTTCTGTGTGC
>OX457042.1:14486441-14493941 GCA_949752735.1 Lumbricus terrestris
CTAAAGGATTCTAATATCATCCGCCGGTATGAATAATAAGTATAGTTCATCCGATTCGACCATATTCAACGATGACTTGAACCTTCTATATACATGGCGTGTTTTGTTTTATTATGCAGTTACATATTTTTAAATAATAATTATTGTGTATAACTATAAAAAGCCAATATCTTCTTTAATTTCTATATACTGAATCATGCAGAGAAATGCACAACCCAATTTTGATCTTTCATACATCGTCATCTTCGAAGTGTTGTTGAAGCTAAGAATATTAGGAGAGATATAATACGGTTCTCCTTTTGCACATTTCGCATAAAGTGGGGGGCGCGGTGGTGTATTGATGGGTTCGGTGCCTTGGAACCCGAGGATTCCAGGTTCGAGCCCAACTCTAGTCGCCGCGTAGAGACCTTCAACAAGTCCTTCCCTCACAATTGCTCGTGCGCTTCGGCGTGAAACTCCGATGCAGTGTCCGCGCTGTAGTCGGGAGCGCCTCTGAGTAGCAAGCTCGAAGGCGTGCTATGGTAAATACGAAATATAAAAAGATATAAAATTAAAAAAATTAAAAGTTGCCGGAGCAAAGAATGTCTAGTCTTACAGAAATTTATTGTCGCTTAGTCGGTCTTTTTTACAACGTTTGTTTTCCTGTTCTTGCAAAAACCATTTGTCGATCTCCAACATCTCACATGGATTACCGAACACTTAGGGCGTCTACTTAGCGGGATCTCCTTCCATTCACAGGTATCAATTGTCGCCATGTGCTGCCTTTACCAATGATCAGTTTCTCCTATCGCACTTGTTGCTTTTAAACTGCATGGAAACCACCTTGTATGTATGTATGTATGTATGTATGTATGTATGTATGTATGTATGTATGTATGTATGTATGTATGTATGTATGTATGTATGTATGTATGTATGTATGTATGTATGTATGTATGTATGTATGTATGTATGTATGTATGTATGTATGTATGTATATATGTATGTATGTATGTATATATGTATGTATGTATGTATGTATGTATGTATGTAGGTATGTATGTATGTATGTATGTATGTATGTATGTATGTATGTATGTATGTATGTATGTATGTATGTATGTATGTATGTATGTATGTATGTATGTATGTATGTATGTATGTATGTATGTATGTATGTGTGTATGTATGTATGTATGTGTGTATGTATGTATGCATTATGTATGTATGAGAGTATGTATGTATGTATAACATTGTATATGTGCGTGTATGTATGTATGTATGTATGTTTGTATGTATGTATGTATGTATGTACGTACGCTCGTATGTATGAATGTATGAATGTATGTATGAATGTATGTATGTATGTATGCATGTATGCATGTATGCATGTATGTATGTATAACATTGTATGTGTGCGTGTATGTATGTATGAATGTATGTATGTATGTATGAATGTATGTATGTATGTATGAATGTATGTATGCATGTATGTATGAGCACTTGTTATAGCGTCCCTTCAATAATTATATTCAGATTATGCTCCCGAATGCATCACAGACACTGAATTAGAGTTTCACGCCGAAGCGGATGAGCAATTGTGAGTGAAGGACAAACCCTCTGAGGGCCCAATACGTGAGCGGTGGCTTGAGATGGGTTCGAACCCTTAACATACCGACCCCCAGGCACCGAACTATTATGCATCTTCACCACCGCGCCCAATACGATTACTTCGGATCAATAAATGAAATGAAAGTAAGAGGTCGAAACCATGCTCTTGACGGAACCGATTTAGCAGGGAACAGACAGGAAGACACCCGACGGGGACCGAAGGGGAGACTGGGGAGTGTTGGCATCGGAGCGGAAGCGAGCCCCGACCGACGCATCGTTTCTCTCATTCCAAATGATCGGCCTGTGCTAACATAATCGAAAAGACGGTATACAAAGCTGCCTCGCAACGAACCGCTCGCTTTTCAAAGTATATTTGTGCACGAAATTCCAGCGAATGCCTGGAGGGATAATCGCACGAGGTATGATACGGCGGATGGCTAAAATTACGAGGAGATGAGCGTCAGAGGAGACAATACATATTAAACGAAACGTGAAGTAATAATTGTGATAATGATAATGATTGATGATTGATGATGATGATGATGATGATGATGATGATGATGATGATGATGATGATGATGATGATGATGATGATGACGATGATGATGATGATGATGAAAATAATAATATTAGGAATGACGATAATATCAAAAATAATAATTATAATCATGAAAATAAGAATAGGTCTAATAATAATAGTAATGATGACAATAATAACGAAAACAATTATAATAGTGATAATGATGTGTGAGAGAGAGGCAGAGGAGAATTTGAATAATAGGCCTAGGACCTTCCGAGTCTGCGGCTATAGGTAATTTTGGTTTGGGCAAAGTAAATTTGTATGATCAACGTCAAATAAGTTCAAGCTAATAAAATCATAAAGCCACTGCATGGAGCGCACCGGCTTCCTTATGCAGCTACATGTAGATGCCAGTAGCAAGACTTAGTTCGCAGAGGTCTGCTCATCGGGGTTAAATGTTCAAAGGAAGGACGTGTATTGAATTGTTTTCAAACTATTCGACAGTTTTACAATGGATGTGTTGCTTGTGGATCTATTTGAACTGGTTCACGGTCGAGTAAGATATTGTTCGTATTCTAAATCTAAGTCTTTAACTGACAGTTCTGCAGAATGCAGCTTTTATTCGAAGCTTGTTTCTTCTAAAGGAGTCTATTAGAAATGACTTTTAGTTGCGGACTGTGTGTGGGGCATTGGGTTATAGATCCTGACTGTGGAGCGGAGAAGCTATATACGACCAAAACAGTCACAATTGGTTGGCATCATCAAGTTCTTGGGTGCCTCAAATGTATTAGGTTTAAGTGTTGAGTTCTTGGATATCATGCACAGTATGTGCTAAGCTTAATACTTGAATTCTTGGATATCACAAGATGTGTTGAGTTTAAAACTTGGGTTCTTGAATTGCCATGCACACCATATGTTAGGATTAATACTTAATTCCAGGATAACACAATATATTTTGGGTTTCATATTTTGAGTTCTCGGATATCACAACAAGTTCTAGGTTTCGTAATTTCTGCTATACACCGCCTCATACTACACTCGATGCATTTGACTAACTCCGTTCATCGCCCAATAAATAATCGCATACTGAGGCAGTGGACTGCAGCGCATCTGGTGTCGTATACCAGCATCTTCATCCCCATCCTATTCTCGTCTTCGTCAGTTGCAGCAACCGACGCCGCATCACCATCAGCATCAACAGCAGTTCACAGAAGATGAAACAGTCGAAGACTCGTTCGGAGGCAGTTATAACTTCTGCGACGACTGTGAAGATATTTCTGTTCATGCGGCGATGACGTTTAAGACCGCGGAGGGAGTTGCAGCCGACGATGGCTTTCTGACGTCTATGGAATATAGTGGACAGTTGTAAGCACTGCATGGGAGAGAAGGAAGGGTCTCGCCTTACAACCACTGAGGCGCTCATGTCTGTCTGTCTGTCTGATTGTCTGCATGTATGTTTGATTCTATGTATGTATGTATGTATGTATGTATGTATGTATGTATGTATGTATGTATGTATGTATGTATGTATGTATGTATGTATGTATGTATGCATGAAGGTATGTATGTATGTATGTATGTATGTATGTATGTATGTATGTATGTATGTATGTATGTATGTATGTATGTAAGTATGTATGTATGTATGTATGTATGTATGTATGTATGTACAGTATGTATGTACAGTATGTATGTATGTATGTATGTATGTATGTATGTATGTATGTATGTATGTATGTATGTATGTATGTATGTATGTATGTATGTATGTATGTATGTATGTATGTATGTATGTATGTATGTATGTATGTATGTATGTATGTATGTATGTATGTATGTATGTATGTATGTATGTATGTATGTATGTATGTATGCATGAAGGTATGTATGTATGTATGTATGTATGTATGTATGTATGTATGTATGTATGTATGTATGTATGTATGTATGTATGTAAGTATGTATGTATGTATGTATGTATGTATGTATGTATGTACAGTATGTATGTATGTATGTATGTATGTATGTATGTATGTATGTATGTATGTATGTATGTATGTATGTAAGTATGTATGTATGTATGTACAGTATGTATGTATGTATGTATGTATGCATGTATGTATGTATGTATGTATGTATGTATGTATGTATGTACGTATGTATGTATGTATGTATGTATGTAAGTATGTATGTATGTATGTATGTATGTATGTATGTATGTATGTATGTATGTATGTATGTATGTATGTATGTATGTATGTATGTATGTATGTATGTATGTACAGTATGTATGTATGTATGTATGTATGTATGTATGTATTGTATGTATGTATGTTTGTATGTATGTATGTATGTATGTATGTATGTATGTATGCATGCATATATGCATGCATGTATGTATATATGTGTGTATGAAAGTGGGATAATGACAAATATATCTATCGTCGTCATCATCAGAAAGTATGAAGGAAGTGAGAATAGAGACAGATCAATGAATTTTAAAATATTCACGAGCCATACATATATCGGCGAATCCAAACGTTGAATAATTTCGTTCCAAATGTGCAAATCAATTGAAAAAAGACTGAAATGTTTCAATATGCAATGCTTCGACTACTGCAGCTTGTATAAAACATGCATGTCAGTTTGGCCACCTTCCTCCATTCTTGACTGTATACTGGATGATGCACCAACGTGACCGTCGCAAAGAGACTCAGCTTTGCTTGGCGGTGTCCAGTGACAATCAATGTCCGCTGACGTCACTGGCTGTGCTGGCTGCGATGATGATGATGATGATGATGATGATGACGACGACGACGGTGGTGGTGGTGGTGGCTGTAGTGATAGTGTGATGGTGGTTGTGATGATGATGATGATGATGATGATGATGATGATGATGATGATGATGATGATGATGATGATGATGATGATGATGATGATGATGGTGGTGGTGGTGGTTGTGGTGGTGGTGGTGGTGGCTGTAGTGATAGTGTGATGGTGGTTGTGATGATGATGATGATGATGATGATGATGATGACGACGACGACGGTGGTGGTGGTGGTGGCTGTAGTGAAAGTGTGATGGTGGTTGTGATGATGATGATGATGATGATGATGATGATGATGATGATGATGATGATGATGATGATGATGATGATGATGATGATGGTGGTTGTGGTGGTGGTGGTGGCTGTAGTGATAGTGCGATGGTGGTTGTGATGATGATGATGATGATGATGATGATGATGATGATGACGACGACGACGGTGGTGGTGGTGGCTGTAGTGATAGTGTGATGGTGGTTGTGATGATGATGATGATGATGATGATGATGATGATGATGATGATGATGATGATGGTGGTGGTTGTGGTGGTGGTGGTGGTGGCTGTAGTGATAGTGTGATGGTGGT
This sequence comes from Lumbricus terrestris, assembly GCA_949752735.1. NCBI lineage: Eukaryota > Metazoa > Annelida > Clitellata > Crassiclitellata > Lumbricidae > Lumbricus > Lumbricus terrestris. Next base: position 14,491,961 of record OX457042.1, read on the forward strand.
TGTGATGATGATGATGATGATGATGATGATGATGATGATGATGATGATGATGATGATGATGATGATGATGATGATGATGGTTGTGGTGGTGGTGGTGGTGGCTGTAGTGATAGTGTGATGGTGGTTGTGATGATGATGATGATGATGATGATGATGATGATGATGATGATGATGATGATGATGATGATGATGATGACGACGACGACGACGGTGGTGGTGGTGGTGGCTGTAGTGATAGTGTGATGGTGGTTGTGATGATGATGATGATGATGATGATGATGATGATGATGATGATGATGATGATGATGATGATGATGATGATGATGATGATGATGATGATGATGATGATGATGATGATGATGATGATGATGATGATGATGACGACGACGACGGTGACGACGACGACGATGATGATGATGATTATGAAGATGATAATGATAATTAAGATGATGATGATGGTGGTGGTGATGGTGATGATGGACCGCCATAGAGCCGCTCTTTCAGGCGCTATTTCAGGCAGTCCAAGGGAGATAGCCTAGATGATGATGATGATGATGATGATGATGATGATGATGATGATGATGATGATGATGATGATGATGATGATGATGATGATGATGATGACGACGACGACGGTGACGACGACGACGATGATGATGATGATTATGAAGATGATAATGATAATTAAGATGATGATGATGGTGGTGGTGATGGTGATGATGGACCGCCATAGAGCCGCTCTTTCAGGCGCTATTTCAGGCAGTCCAAGGGAGATAGCCTAGACCTCTTCCAGAGACTTTCAATTTGCATGCAGCGTTTTTACGCCGTTGCTTTAAGAGGCACGTTTACACCATCCCCATGGACGAGACCGTGTACTCCAAGTTTGACCAAATATCTGTTTTTAGTTTCCTTCAGTTTTTTATCCATAGGGATTTGTTTACCTCGGTAGCTAAATTTTAATTAGTAATAATAATAGTAATAATAATAATAATAATAATAATAATAATAATAATAATAATAATAATAATAATAATAATAATAATAATAATAATAATAGTAATGTACCTTAGGGCAAATAATAATAATAAATCACAATAATAATGATAAATGTAATGACAAATATAATGATAACAGTAATGAGAACCAAAATCATTTTCTTTTGTCTATTCTAAGCATGCATAAATATAATGAGATTGTTTCCTCATTCGTTGTCAACAATAATAATAATAATTACCCTGCCAATTATGGCTTCGACTGAGACAATGTCAACGCCTCGAATTACCATTCCATCGTTAGAGCATCGTCTAAAGGAAAAACTCTGGCCGCAGATAATATTCGGAGACGGTGTCCAAAGTGTTCCTTAATTCGATCTCATGTTCCGCAATATCCACGGCGCGTGTTGTTTCTTGAAGAATGCCTCCACTCGATCTGAACCGGTCGCGTCTATTACACGGATTATTTTCACCGGGGGGCGATCTTGCCACGGAGGAGCAATTATATCCGGGCGGAGGACGGGGCTGGTGCATGGGTAGCAAGGAGATTAAGAGGACTAATGAGGAAATCATTTGCTTGTCCTCTTATGCGGACGGTGCTGCTCTGAGAAGATGCAAAATAATAGCGCTATGTAAATGTTGCAATCAAATCGAATGATGGCATAATCGTCTTCGTTGTGTTCAATGCTCAAAGTAGGATATTTATATAGCGCGTCTTTTATATTTTTGCATGAACTGTATATATTCATAATGCAATAATTATGTGTGTGTTCTGCAATATCTATTGTAAATTATATATATATATATATATATATATATATATATATATATATATATATATATATATATTCCAATGACAATTACTAACGATTGACATTCGAGTGGGGTACATAGTTATATAGCCTACATGTATAAAATTGTATGATGATGATGATGGTGCTCTGCCCGAAGGCAGGTTCATTGGCTTTACGCCCCTGGGGATGAGATGA
>OX457042.1:14498941-14591441 GCA_949752735.1 Lumbricus terrestris
TGTGCGTCTCCCTGTGTCTGTGCATCTCCCTGTGTCTGTGCGTCTCCCTGTGTCTATGCGTCTCCCTGTGTATGTGCGTATCCCTGTGTCTGTGCATCTCCCTGTGTCTGTGCGTCTCCCTGTGTCTATGCGTCTCCCTGTGTCTGTGTGTTTCCCTGTGTATGTGCGTCTCCCTGTGTCTGTGTGTTTCCCTGTGTATGTGCGTCTCCCTGTGTATGTGCGTCTCCCTGTGTCTGTGCGTCTCCCTGTGTATGTGCGTCTCCCTGTGTCTGTGCATCTCCCTGTGTCTGTGCGTCTCCCTGTGTCTATGCGTCTCCCTGTGTATGTGCGTCTCCCTGTGTCTGTGCATCTCCCTGTGTCTGTGCGTCTCCCTGTGTCTATGCGTCTCCCTGTGTCTGTGTGTTTCCCTGTGTATGTGCGTCTCCCTGTGTATGTGCGTCTCCCTGTGTCTGTGCATCTCCCTGTGTCTGTGCGTCTCCCTGTGTCTATGCGTCTCCCTGTGTATGTGCGTCTCCCTGTGTCTGTGCATCTCCCTGTGTCTGTGCGTCTCCCTGTGTCTATGCGTCTCCCTATGTCTGTGTGTTTCCCTGTGTATGTGCGTCTCCCTGTGTCTGTGTGTTTCCCTGTGTATGTGCGTCTCCCTGTGTATGTGCGTCTCCCTGTGTCTGTGCATCTCCCTGTGTCTGTGCGTCTCCCTGTGTCTATGCGTCTCCCTGTGTCTGTGCGTCTCCATGTGTCTGTGCGTCTCCCTGTGTCTGTGCCCACCGTGCACTCAATAGCACATCTCCTAACCTCTGCTCTCTGTGATGTTCCTTCTTCTCAGCTCCCTAAGTCTCTGTTCCATTATGTTCCCTATGATGCTCAATGATGCTCCGTGTTCCTTGTTCCCATGTTCTCTGTCCTGTGTTCAATAAAAAATTATGTTCTATAATATTTCCAATTATGCTCCGTGTTCCTGTTTTTGTATGTTCCATGTGCTCTGTTCTGTGTACAATAAAAAAATATTGTGTTCCATGTTATTCCCAATGATGTTTCCTGTTCCTGTTTTATAAATAACTTAGCAACGTAAACTAACGGTTTAATGTGCCCACCGACCCTGCTAATATAGTGTTGCTAGACTCCATTTCTGTGCGACTGTGCAGTGTGCACGTTAAAACCGCTTGTAATTTAAATAAATAAATAATACTGTCATTGGTGCAAGGAATCCAACAGACCGACTGGGAAGACTATATTATATCTTAGGCTTCTACTCCTTTTTACACAACACTATCAAATGGAACGAAATCTTAAATTTTATTCAATCGTGACAAGCAATGCAATCAAACACGACAAACAGGATCATAGCAGTAAGTCTAATATATAAGAAATCAGTATTCAGTCCAATCATGTTGAATATTAGCAGTATCAACTTCAAATAGTGGAATGACATGTGATTAAAGTCGATATTGCAAGTTTGATAGTAACAGGATAGTAACAGGATATTAAAACGTTTACATAATAGAAAAAAGGAAAAACCCGAAAGAGACCTAAGCTTATATCTGCATATTGGCATCATGGTGGGCCAGTAATATTGACAAGTTTATTTCATAATCTATGCAAGAACTATGCACAGCAAAATTACAATGGTAATCTCCAAATTTATTGAGTGCCACTCGAAAGCCAAGTGCAGGGCACAAGCTTATTCATGAGCGCTGAGCTTATTCATGAGCGCTGATGAAATACAAACGGAATAAATTGCATGAACATAGCAAATATAAGGCTATGTAACGTATCATATTACACTCTAAATGTTATTACGTAGGGCCTAATGTAGACCTATATGCAAGTATTGACAAACACCAAAGAAGAAATTAAGGGAAACATAAACATAGCTTGTCCTAGAAAAGTTTAATTATTCATATTGAAGGAAAGATCCTTGAAACAATGTATTAATGTGTCTGTAACTGCAAAACCGACAGCGTAGACAGTATAACACCACTCTGAACTGGCTTCCAAGAAGCCGTCATGCCTGGCTTGGCAATAGCTATACTTTCAAATACATCAACAACCGAATGCAGAAAAGATAAAGTGGATTTGTACTGATTAACATCAAATTTGCTAATTGCAATGATGGGATGACGCGATGACATCAAATCAAACCATTTGTTCATCATGTCAAGAAACCAGCACGTAGTCAATATGTTACGGTCCCAGTTGTTTGTTTTAACCATCAACCTTAGTGCTGCTGAAACAGAATGACTGAAAGTGCGACAACCTAAACAATCAGAAGCAGTGACAGCTGCTGACAATGTTGAAGCCGTAACGGAGTGGGATGTAGAGTCTGCGTTGCTTTTTGCTAAGTTTCCAGATGTAGTCAGGTACTCGTCTGAGAAAGCAGTGGCGTTCTTGTTAGAAACTGAAACGACAATAATCAAGTCCAATTAGTGCCTTTTTTGATCTAAGTAAATAACTCAGGCTTTCATGGAGACAACAATGATTGCATGGAATTAACATAATGATAGCAAATAATTATGATAATAATCTTCGTTTATTAATATTCAAACTGACACAGCGCATTGTGATTACAGATACAGTATGAATGATTGATCACAAGTTAATACAGGAGTCGAATTTAGCTATATGGCAGCCACGCAAGGCTCCATTTGTTCTACATCTCACTACATGACACCAACAAAACATGATGCTAAACTTTCTTAAAAAGTTGGTACAGACAGACAGACATAAAGTCCTTACAGTCACCAATAATTATTTATTACTTTTAAATATTTCTATTGTCATTATACAAATTTGTCACGCATGCAAGGTCACACAGAACATGTGAATCTGAGGTGTGGATAGATTACTAACATTAAACACTTAGAAACCTACAAGCATGAAACATGTCGTCATTTAACGTAATGTTTTCAACTTCAGAGGTCTTCACCCTGTTCCAGACACCACCTGATTACCCCCTTGAATCTTAGATTTTCAGCAGACCAGCATTGATCTAAGTTCTCTTTTAAGTATGATATGGCCATAAACTTTGTTAGCCACTGCACAAGCTTACAGCACTCTGTAACGTGCTGCATTTTCTAGATGGGTTGAGGGCACAAATTTGTGAATGAATTCATGTAGGTGCTGCATACCTCTGCCTCCAGCACCCCTTCAAAAATCCAGACTCTGCCCCTGTATGCTCAGTAACAACATTTTAATGCAATAATTTAGTGACAATGAATTACCATCGTGAAGCTGACATGCTGTGGACGACCCAGAGCTTGCCGTGACAGTAGTGGTAGCGGTAGAGAAGTCTGTCGAGGATTTCCTGCTGTAGCTGTGTTCGACACGCAATCGCTTCTTTGCAATAGCCTTCGTCGGGCTATCTTCTGCCATGGGCTGCGTTTCAGTGGCGGCTTTCTGACATGCACCACAGCACTGTGTGTGAAGAGTGTTGGAACAGCATCGGGTCGTAACTTTCTCCATCCGTCCTTACGATTTCTTTCGAACTGACTTTCATCGAAATGTGCCTACAAAATAATCACCATCTTTATATATCTCACAAAAATTTAATTAAGGTGGCCACAAAAATATAGAGTGTACAGCCTCTGTTGTCATAAGCCCTCATCAAATCTGGATCCATCCATCCAGGAAACAACCAGGCATGGGCTTATCCACTTCCAATCCAACGCCAAAAACAGTTAACCCAATCCTTCGTAACAGGCGCCATTCAATCGGATTGCAATGACTTTGAAGTAATATTAAGGAATAATAATAATATTAAGGAATTAAGTAATAAGGAAGACTAGGAAGGAAAGAGATATCATGTGTTAAACCTCCTTAACTTATAATGCTTATTTATGTATCTGCGTTAACATCATAGAGTACATATCGATATGAACATCTATTAAAGGTTTGCTGTATGCAAGGCAGTGCTATTCATTAGGCATATTGTGCACTGTGTCTAGGGCCCACCAAGTCTGTAATCTGAAAATCAGATATGCATTGAAACACTGGCCGGGAAAATGGAAAAAGCAAAATATTTCATATATTTTGTACTGTATCAGTTTAAGTTAAGCAGTGCTACTGCACATGTGCTAGTAAACATTATCTGAACGTTGTGGCTATTTGCAATAGCAGAATCACATAACGTCTTCAAATATCGTTTCCCATAGTAATTTCGTTTTCAAGATTGCAAGAGTGCCTAGGAATAACCAAGACCTTAAGACGGCCTTGGCGGTAGGTACTTAAGGCAAATCCCGCCAGTATCAGGCCGGGTCAAGGGTACGCCTCATGATCGCCATGGTTCCCGCGACTTGGCTTTTGTGGACGCTGTAGATATTCCGATTGTTTACGAGTTGACTATTATACAATTATGAAGTTAACTGGGAAGGCCAAGAGTAATTTATGCTGTTTACCTCGCATAGAGCTGAACACGATGTCGGCTTCCAGTTGTCTCTCTTCAATTTCGCGATCCACAAATCACGACGCGTCTTGTTGTTCGGAAAACGAAACAACCGAAACCCCTTTCGTGTCGATTCGAACAGTTAACGGCAGCGCAACAAGGCATTATTTCAAATATTTCACACAAAATTTAGCGTAAACACTAAACACAACTCATCCAGTTGCAAGGAGACAAAATGGAGGCCAGTAACCACGTGATCCACAACTAAGACCCGGAATTAACCGGAACCGCTCGTTAGCTGCAGATGGCCAGACTCTTGGAAATATACGGCTCTGAGCCACTGCATTGGATTGTTGTTTATCCGACCGAATTTGACGGCTGTTTATGTGGCTGGTGTTTTTAGCGTTGTTTATTTCACCGTTTGTTTATATGACTATTTTTCGTTATAACCTTTTACCGCTTTGTATTTGACCGTTGTTTCTTTGGCCGTTGTTTTGTTGTATATTTGACCCATGCTTATTTGACTGTTTTTTTAAAATCGTTATCTATTTGACCGTTGTTTATTTTAACCAATTATCTGTGTAATTTATTTTACCGTTGCTATTTTTTCGTTGTTTATTTGACTATCGCTTAGTTGACCATTGTTTATTTTGACCGCTATTTATTTCTTTGTTATTTATTTGACCTTAGGCATAAGTTTGTTTCCTTGCTGTTTATTTGACCGTAATTCATTTCACCGTTTTTTTTTTATCTGACTGTTGTTTATTTGTTCGCTGTTTATTTGGCAATATTATTTCTTCGTTGTTTATTTGATCGCAAGTTTATTTTGTTGTTGTTTATTTGGCCATTGTTTATTTGACCGATGTTTATTTGACCGATGCTTATTTGACCGTTGTTTATATGACCAATTTTGTTTGACCGTTGTTCACTTACTTCCTCGTTGTTTAGTTGACCGTTATTATTTTTTCGTAGTTTATTTGACCGCAAATTTATTTCTTTGATGTTTATCTCACCGTTGGTTGTTTCTGCGTTGTTTATTGCGCCTTTGCCGTTCAGTAGTAAAGTACTGTAAATGGATAGTTTACTCAGGACCGCAAGGCTATACAGTAGACTATACACCAGGCGGCAGGCCTACCGTCGTAATTATCATGTCCAGGTCGAAAACTATGAGAGTCACTAGCTTTCAGGGATGCGTGAAGATTCCGCTTAATATGTTCCTTTCGCACATCTTTCATTTCGCATTTTCTTCCTCATTGTTCTTCTACTTTTAATTGTTATGATCGTCGTCATCACCATCAACACCACCATCATCATCATCACCATCGAATTGCATCCTTAGTGCCTCCAGATCTCTCCAATTTGTCGCTTTGCCTCTGTTTTTGCTCCTCTGTCCTTGACTGCATCACCCAACTTCAAGCACTCGTATTAACCTTTTTTCTCGCTTATCCTGTCCTCAGGGGCTTCTATCCCCCCTAAGCAACCGGGCGCAATCCAGCTTCTTCCCCCCCCCCTTTTCTGGACCGGCCTTCCTCTACGTATGCAATATAGGCCTAATGCAATCTAGCGCATGCCCTCCTCTAGTGTGGGAATGAAGGTTTGTTTGGAGGGGGACAAGCGAGCATCCAGCAAACGATCGCCGAAGCATGTGTAGCGCCGAGAAGGGACCTGGTATGGGGAGGGAATGTGCCCCTCCCCATAAGAAATTTTTGCGATTTCCGCATTGCAATTTCAGAATTTTAAGCTGTCCCCCTTAGCAAAACCACTCTACTATTTCAGTGGAGGAATTGCTGCCAAAATTGGGCAGCCATATGTTTTGCGCCTCTGATCAGTGTGCACTCGATCGAGAGGCGTTACATAAATTTTTAGAGCACAATGAAATACAATAAAATACAATGTAGGTCCTACATTGTAAGCCCACGTAATAATGATGTTGCTTTACAAAGTGTTCAAGGACCAAAATTGACTGTCTGAAATTTGAAAGATAACATTGGAGAGAAGCCATTTAGTTGTGCAAAATAGTATTTGTATTAGCATTATTTGTTCAATTATAATATGATTGTATTATTTATTAAAATAGTAAAAACATAATTATAATCATGTAATGGGAAATTTTTATTATGGTATATTATAGCTGTTATAGCAGCTCATGTAATTCAAAAATGCAGATAGTGGCCTAACTAAAAACTCAAAGTGTATAAAGTGTATACATTTTGCTAAAAACTATTAGGCGTAGTCCTATACCATTTTGTCCAAAATTTATAGCCTATGGAGGGGAAGTATTTTCTGGGGGGATCTTCCTCCTATAGAGTCCTAGTGATGCCTAGATTGAACGCTGCCCTCCATGTCCAACCTTCCCCCCCAAACCGACGTGAATTTTGGCTGCCTTGTGATTCCCCCCCCCTATTTTTTCCTGGGCGCAAGCTGCGCCCACCATGTATAGGGATAGAAGCCCCTGCCTGTCCTGCCTCCTCAGTTTTCTCCGTGTTATTCCACCAACTCCTTTCTCCACGCCTTTGTTTGTCCTGGTCCAATTCTCGCGTCACCCACCCGTGTCTGATCCATTGTTCACCACCTCTCTTGTTTCAGCACCCGTTGACACCAAGGCCACCTCGATTACAATGAAGAGACCTGGTTCTAGCCTTCTCTCTCTGTCTCTCCCTCTTTCTCTCTCTCTGTATGACCGTCTGTCTCTGTCTGTCTCTTTGACTTTCTCTCTCAGTGTCTCTCTGTGTCTCTGTGTGTCTCTGTGTGTCTCTCTATCTGCCTCTCTCTGCCTCTCTCTGTGTCTCTCTGTCTGTGTCTCTCTGTCTGTGTCTCTCTGTCTCTGTCTATGTATCTATCTCTATCTCTATCTCTGTCTCACTGTTTCTTTGTCTCTCTGTATCTCTGTATCTCTGTATCTATGTATCTCTGTATCTATGTATGTTGCTCTGTCTCTCTGTGTCTCTCTGTCTCACTGTGTCTGTGTCTCTCTGTGTCTCTATGTCTCTGTCACTCTGTGTCTGTGTCTGTGTGTCTCTCTCTGTATCTATGAGTCGCTGTCTCTCTCGTTGTTTCTTTCTGTCTGTGTATAAATATATAGAGATTCCTTGGTGTCGTGCAGTTCATCTCTAGTGCAATGTCTCCTGTTCGCAGACACTACAGTCGACACTTCTTTCTTCCACTCCTTTAACCTAATAATCGACCTTTCCATTTCTTCTTGCCCTTCCATTTACCAAATATCGCCTCTGCCTCCCACTCCTCCTCCCTCCTTTCCTTTCATCCGGCCATTCACGTTCAACACAGGCGATCGTCGGTGTAACACGTCGCATAGTCGTCCATAGACATGCATCATTAATGAAACTGAATTCGCGATAACTTCATCGCTTTTTCTTTCTACTTCGTCTGCCTTTCATTGCTCCTCATCCCACTCTCCCTTCTCTCTTCTTTCTCTTCTTCATCACTCTTGAGATATCTATCATTCCATCCCCTTCCCTTTTCTCACTGTCTTTGTCTCTCTATGTCTCTCTGCCTCTGTCTATGTCTGTCTGTCTGTCTCTTTCTCTTTGTCCATCTATCTACGCGTCTTCTTTCACTCGCCCTTTCCCCCTATACCACTATCGCTGCCATCCACTTGGCGTTCATCGATTTCCGCAATTCTTGTGTCTTGTTCGTCTCAAGAGAAAGTGCTATAGAAACTAATTACTGATAATGTTTTAACACATATCAACAATGACAAACACCTCTGACTTGGCGCTGCGCTGGTTAATAAGTTGATGTCCGAGAGACATTTTGATTAAAACAGCGTTTATAAGCACACAGTTATAGTTTAGCTACAATGTGCAATAGCAAAGATCGTTGGCGTTACCCTCCTTCTATAGCCACAATTTGGACTGGCATTACGAGAGTTCGAACAGTGGCGGCATTCTATAAAGCTGCGCTTTAGAAATGTTGAGGTATACCGTTACGTTTAACCAGCAATAATAACAATAGTAACAATAATAACAATAATAGCAATAGTGACAATAATAGGAATAATAACAATAATAATATTAAAAATAATAACAATAATAACAATAACAATATTAACAATAATGACAATAGTAATATTATTACACAGAGCTGGGATGCTGTCTATCTCGTAAAACCGGTGATGAGAGAGAAACATGCAGTCATCTTTTCCTGCACATCGCCATTTTAGTCCAGCGTTTCAACGCCACTTCCTCCCGAGGCACCTTTACTCCACAGGATCTAAACGAGTTCTAGCCATCCCAGAATGAATTTTATAATAGTAACGACATTATTATTATTATTATTATTATTATTATTATTATTATTATTATTATTATTATTATTATTATTATTATTATTATTATTATTATTATTATTATTATTATTATTATTATTATTATTATTATTATTGTTGTTGTTGTTGTTGTTGTTGTTGTTGTTGCTGCTGCTATTATTATTATCATTATTATTATTATTATTATTATTATTATTATTATTATTATTATTATTATTATTATTATTATTGTTGTTGTTATTATTATTATTATTATTATTATTATTATTATTATTATTATTATTATTGTTGTTGTTGTTGTTGTTGTTGTTGTTGTTGCTAATATTATTATTATTATTGTTATTTTTATTATTATTATTGTTGTTGTTGTTGTTAATAATTATTATTATTATTATTATTATTATTATTATTATTATTGTTGTTATTATTGTTATTATTATGCTGCTATTGTATCAATTTACGCAATGGACCGATGACACTTAACTCGTGCGACAAGAAATAATTGCGACAATTTACAGTAGCGGCGCTAGAGGGGCTGGGGGGCTAAGCCCCCCCTAAAAAAGGCCATCTATTTTTTGTCGCCATGTAAAAATGAAATATTTGGACGATTTACCCCCTTTAGCTCCCCCCAAAAAATGAAGCGCAAGGCTGAAGATTTTGGTCGACGACTAAAAAAAAAAGTCGTCAGAAATTTTGACGGCGGAAATGGAATTTTTTTCCCAGAAAATGAAAATCCAGCCCCCCAAAAACGAAAATCCTGGCGCCGCCACTGACAATTTATTATATGGTTGTTGTTGAACGTAAACAATGGTTACTCCATTAAGTGGACGGTTACAAGGGCGTCTTACAAAGCTGCCGCGTACACCCTCGGTCTCTCATACCCTACCGCTACCATCATGCTGTAGTTCTTTCCCACAATAAGGGAGTGCGTATACTCACACGAAACGTGGGCTGTGGTTGTCAATTTGTAGATATTCGTCCGAAAGTCAGTCGCCTTCCTCTTAATCGTTTCTTCAGTCCCAACGTCATCATACGTCATAGTCCCGTTCGGAGACTCCGTTTCCCGGTGTTTTATTTATATCCGCACGGGCGCCATCTGTTAATGATATCTCGGCGAAATCCTTGAGCTGGACGTCCCGCGTCGCATACTCTTTCGCCGTGCACCATTGACCAGGAAACACGCTCGACACTGTCTTCTGTCGTAAACAATCTCGGGTGATTCGGGTATACGTCTGTGCGGCGCTTCACCGTCATGACTCTGCAAGGCGTTGTCGCTATAATACGTGATGTCCTAAGGGCGACGTCTAGTATCGTTGTGTCTATGCGAGCGGTTGTCTCGCTTTTGATATCTTATCCATCTGGGTGGCATATGCGGTTAGAACACCAGGTGCTTTGTGCGTGTGGAATGGGCAGTTTGTTGTTGAACGTAAACAATGGTTACTCCATTAAATTTTTAAACACTTTTTTACTGCTCCCAACAATGTGCAAGATATGACCGCATCTTCTAGAAACAAGTTTCATACATGATTCATTCTGTTAGGGAGCAGGGCCTTTTTAATGTGCAGTTGTACACAAAATGTGCAGTTATAGAAGCACTTCAGTGCAGTTAAGACTAGCAAAAAGGCCATTGCCCTCCGATTGGAAGTAATTTACCATGGATGATGGGAAAAGAAAGGAGTTGCGCAGTTCTAAAATTTTCCTAAAATTAGGGAGTAGGAATTTGTTTAGGAAATCAAGTAATGTGAGCCAATAATTAATTTATCAAATTAAGTAAGAAGCAGCCATAAGAGAATGATAATGTCGTACTGAGTGATAATGTCGTACTGACTGATTGGGAGCAACAGAACCACCAAAGAGACAGGTTTCGCAAAGGGGAGCCTATTTTGCTCGGGATAAGTAGAAAGTTGTAAGAGGAGGTTCAATTTATTTCAAAATATTTATTTGATGATCCCAGCATAAACAATTTCAGAAATAAAAACAGCAATTGAACAATCATGACAAACGTATATTGCAAGTAATCAATAAATACCAGAAATCATTGAGCAAGTTTGAGAAGAATTTATTTGCATCAACGAAACAACGGTTGCTCTTTTGTCAAATTCAATGGAAGCAGGTTTTTGTTAATCCAGCTACTATTTTAGCTATTAGATTCCTTAATCTAGCTTTCTCAAGGTTATTTCTCAAGGTTTTTCTTAATCAATCCAGCTTCTAATATTCAAGCGTTATTTTCGTCAACCCAGTTTCTATTTCAGCTGTAAGATGCCTTAATCCAGCTTCCATTCATCAAGAGTTTTTTAAACCAATCCTGCCTCTATTTCAACTGTACAATACCTTTATCCAGCTTCCATTCCTTAAGTGCTATTTCGTCAATCCAGCTTCCATTTACCTATAAAGAGCCTTAATCCAGCTTCCATTTCACATGCGCTTTTTCATTAATCCACCTTCTATTTTATCCTTATACCATTTTGTCCTAATACAATTTTGTCCTAATACCATTTTGTCCTAATATCATTTTGTCCTAATAACATTTTGTCCATACCATTTTGTCCGCTACCATTTTGTCCTAGAACCCTGTATCACATACTACATTTAAGACCATGCATAGCGTAGTGGACAAACGTGTCTTGCAGTGACAAATTTGATGCTTGCTACATTGTCTGGTTTCACGCAGTGTCGGCACTGAACGCTGCTGTCTGTCCCCTCGAGGGCGTCCTTCGGGTGTCGTCCATCTCCGGCCACATCATCCACGGTCCGCTCAACCCTCGTGGGTCGGTGACGTCCAGCTCCGTCGGCACGAGGTCCTGCCCGTGGTCGATCAGCGCTCGCCCGGGGCAGCGCATCCAGCTGAAGATCATCATAATCGGGGACGAGGAGGACACGCTTCCGACGAACCACGAGGACACCGTCCTCTGCGCCATGCTCTTCGTCATCACTGACGTCACATCCGGTTCGACGGAGGTGGCCGCCTGCGCGGGACGGTCACGTGAGCGACACCTGTACACGTCGGGAGCCAGTCACGTGACGCTGTACATGGCGCGTGATCTGGCCAAGGACGGCGGACATTTTGATCGCGTCGTTGGGGGATTTCCGAGGTTTATTCTCAGCTATGAAGGTCGGTGTAATTGATTTAACGCACAGCTTATAGGCATTGTGTTAATGACTTAACTGTCTGAAGCAGTAACTAATTCATTAGGTTTTTAATTAATTTACTAAGTAATTAATTCATTATGTTTTTAATTAATTTATTAAGTAATTAATTCATTAGGTTTTTAATTAATTTATTAAGTAATTAATTCATTAGGTTTTTAATTAATTTATTAAGTAATTAATTCATTAGGTTTTTAATTTATTTATTAAGTAATTAATTCATTAGGTGTTTAATTAATTTATTAGGTAATTAATTCATTAGGTTTTTAATTAATTTATTAAGTAATTAATTCATTATGCTTTTAATTGATCCTCTCATTACGTGTAAGTCGTTTGCTTAATTCACTCTACCATCGGTCATTTTATTCAGTCAGTCAGTCAGGTTGTGAGATCACTCATCGTACTTGTATTAATTACTGGATGCATACATCGCTGTGGGTGCGGTGGTGTAGTGGTGGACTCGGTGCCTTGGAGATGGAGGGTTCCAGGCTCGAATCCACCTGCGAAGGGACCTTGATCTCGAGGCACTTTTGCACAATTGACAGATGAGGATGACCGTTAACTCAAGTACAACAAAGCTTTCATTAATGATTCTAAAGCCTGAGGGATCATTTATGCCTCGCGTGCGACAAAAAAAATATTATAAAAAAAATTAATAATAATAATAAATAATAATAATAAATAATAATAATAATAATAATAATACCCGGGGCCATGGACCGGCCACCCTAAACAAACTAAAATTTATATGTAAAAACCAAATCGTAACTGTATATAATAATAATATTAAATAATAATAATAATAATTATAATTATAAAAATAACAATAATAATAATAATTATGTAGTACATGTATGTTGTGCCGTTTAAATGGACCACGGAACGACCTCGACAACTGACAACTGACCAGGCATAGTCTTTTCTACCAAGGTATTAACAACTCAAAGGACACCACATAATTATTATCTTCTCTGGTGCAATGATCAGCTATTAGTCAGATATCGCGTGCACGCAAGATGAGTTAACACTGGAACGAGAGTAACACCATGCCTTGTTTTGCACCGAGTGAATAAGTAAGTGAATGTGTGTGTGTGTGTGTGTGTGCGTTGTACGTTGCAGCCGTTGGTTGTCCAGATCTCTTCCTACCAGTGAACGCGTGGTCGAGGCGAATGGGCGATAATGTGATGATTAAATGCAACGACACGATGGAAACGTTTTATCTGACGTGCCAGGCAAACAGGTGGATAGGAGAAGTGGGAAATTGTTCGCATCGTAAGTATTGCTTCTCTACTCACAAAAAGAGCAGTAACGATTAATATGGATATATATAATATATATGAGTACATGTAGCCTATCTTCATGCATATGATTATATCTCTGCATATATGTAAGCATTGTAGTGTATATGCAACTCCGTGGAGGCAATGATAAATACAGTGTGTTCATTGGGAGCTAATATTTTTCCTGCTGTAAACTAACAACCGTTGTATAGTTTCGTCGTATCATGTCCAGTTTACATGTGGCATTCCTTTGGTTTTCATGAGGCATTTTTTTGATTTTCATGAGAAATTCCTTTGGTTTTCATGAGGTTATTCTTTTGGTTTTCATTAGGTTATTCCATTGGTTTTTTATGAGGCATTCCTTTGGTTTTCACGAGGCATTCCTTCATTTTCTATGAGGCATTCCTTTGGTTTTCATGAGGCATTTCTTTGGTTTCCATGAGAAATTCTCTTCAACTTCAGATGGCATTCCATTGGTTACATGAGGTTATTCTTTTCGTCTTCATGAGGAATTCCTTTGGTCTTCATGAGACATTCCTGTAGTTTTCATGAGGCATTCCTTTCAATTCCAGGTGGAATTCCATTGGTTCGAGGAAGCGAAGGCAGAGCATTTGGAAACTTTCCTGCACACGGTAAGAATAAAATCAATTGAGCACAGCCATGTTTGTAAATTGTGATTAATCCATAACTGATTAAGATATCATCCTGCTTGCATTTAATCTAAGAGTCGGATGCTGAGTATAGTCGCAAGTTTTTCGTATAATGGTCAGTGTTTTAGAAGTCATCTTGTGATGTGTATGGACGAAATATCAGACCAGAAAGAAATATCTAGATGTTAGAGATAAGAAGCCATAATAGAGATATATAGATAGTCAATATATGAGACCAGGTAAGGATAACCGGATCTTGGCTATAGAAGACATATAGATATAGAGTTATAGACTAATTATTATGTCCGAAGCCATAGCTAGTGAGAGAGATACGTAGATGTTCGACATAATGTGACAAAGATAAGGATACCTGCATGTTCAGGATAAGAGGCCAAATACAGATAAAAAATATGTTCCACATTCGAGGCCATAGAGATTAGGATACCTCCATGTTCAAGATAAATTAAAGGCCACATGCAGATAAAAAATATGTTCTACATACGAGGCCAGGTAAAGATACCTATGTGTTCGAGATATAAGCGCATATATAGAGATACCTGGATGTTCGAGATTAGGAAGCCAAATAGAAATGACACTCATAGAAATTATGGTAAATCGTAATCAGATCAAGAAGCTATTAAGAAAACGTTGGCTGCAGAGCATAGAGAAGGCATCTTGAATTGCCTTCACGAGTCCACGCACGTAACATGACGCAAGGCCCAGTGCGAGTCTCTGACAGAATGAATGCTTTATGTTCGATGAACTCTATGCAGTGGCGGCACATTGAACCGTCCGCAAACAACAGCTTCTAATTAAGGCTGCAGCTATATACGGGCTTTGGATATCAACCCGGGCATTGATTGCATATATTATTTACATTATGTATATAATACGCCTCGCGCGTGCCTTGTGCTGACTTGCAGTGGTGCTGCGACAATGAGGACGCAGATGTAAATGCCGAAATCATAATATATGCTTGGATGGTTTCACACAATGCATGCTGAAAGGTTTATGGAACAAAAAGCACAGAATGCATGTACATGTAGGCATCTCTGGCCATTTATATAAGCGCCTGTTAAGAACCTACGAAGGTGCTGTATATGCAGTTTTATGTTACTTCCATGTATTAGAATATATCTCTGTATATACAGGGTGGGTCAAAAAAGACCCCCTAGGTTTTTCGAAATTCTTAATTTTGGTCAAGATATTGGGAAAAAAATTTGGGGGTCTTTTTTGGCCCACCCTGTATATCTGGTGGAGCACGGTGGTGTAGTGGATATATTCGCAGGCTTACAGCCGGAGGGTTGCAGGTTCGAATCCACCCCAAGCCGTCGTGTAGGGACCTAGGGCAAGTCCTTCACTCGCAAATGCTCAGCGCTTCGGCGTGAAACTCCGATTCAGTGTCCGCGCTGTAGTCGGGAGCGCTTCTGAGTATAAACCTTGAAGGGGCACTAAAACTATTGCACATATATAACAAACAACAACAAAACAATCAAATGCATTTTTTTACATTTTACTTATCATGTAGGCTACCTCACAGCTTTGACATACACATTGTAATCCCCTATAGGACCTACCTATATAGGTGAATAAATAAATGAGGCGATCAATGGAAATTGTGGATTAATAATCTTCAAGTTGCTCGGGTTCAAAGTCGAACGGACCCTTTTGATTTCAATCGTCTCCAACTAATCCTGTCATGGATTGGCATCTAAGCGCGAAAGCAATTTTCCTCTGTTTAATGATTTATATATAATATATATATATCAATGAGTATTATATAATTATATTATTTATATGTATATGGGCTGGAACTCTTCCCCCACAAGTCTAAGCCTCGTGTACTTTAGAAGAAAATTAATAACTGAGCTAATAGGAAATTGATAAGCGGGAACGTGAAACATTAATAACAGCAGAAGGAATTAAGAACCTTATTAAGAGTAACCTATGGTATAAAGAGGTGCATCTCAAATACAGGAGACAAATAGAAGAAAGCCGACAAGAAACCGCGTGCGTTATCCCATAAATACATAATATTTTGGGGAACAGATTGTATTATAGTAAAGCAGATTCTGAATATCATCATCAAGACTCGTCAACAGAATATGGTTGACAGTTGTATCATTTTAGAATGGTTGACAGTTGTATCATTTTAGAATGGTTGACAGTTGTAACATTTTAGAATGGTTGACAGTTGCATCATTTTAGAATGGTTGACAGTTGTATCATTTTAGAATGGTTGACAGTTGTATCATTTTAGAATGGTTAACAGTTGTATCATTTTAGAATGGCTGACAGTTGCATCATTTCAGAATGGTTGACAGTTGTATCATTTTAGAATCGTTGACAGTTGTATCATTTTAGAACGATTGACAGTTGTATCATTTTAGAACGATTGACAGTTGTATCATTTTAGAATGGCTGACGGTTATTTCATTTTAGAATGGTTGACAGTTGTATCATTTTAGGAGGAATAAACGTGGAATAACAACAATACGACCCAAACCATTATCACAAACATACCTAAGCCGATTACAAATCATTTGGCTGATGCATTGGTAATTTTCACAGTGATAATGAAATCGATGTCTAAGCACAAACAAGTTTCAGTAAATGCTTATGAGAGATAATTATAATATCGAAATGAAGGAAACCTTTCAGTTGGTGCCAAAGCAATTATACTTCTGAGAAAGTACGCAGACCGTCATCCTCGAATTTATTATAAATACTATTAAATAGTCTTCAATCAAGGGATTGTGTATCTGTCCCTGCCTGTCAACAACTATACTCTACTGTATACTGCGCAGCGACTTTGTATCTGGCGCTATTTTATCGTAACACCTATCCTTCGTCTTCCAATGTGCGATTGCTCCTATTATCTCATACTACCATGCCATGGGCGCCCGCACATAGGGGCAAGGGGGGGCACTTGCCCCCCTGGAAAGTTGAAACACATTTTTCTAACTACTACTTTTGGGGTTTAAGAAATTTCTTCCCATTGAAATACTAATGTTACGAATGATACGCTCCAGTGAAAGTCAGAAATTTAAGTATAGAACTCTCTCTAGAAATAAAAAAGCTCTTAATTTTCTGCCTTGTATTTTTTCAAGCTTTTGCTGAAAACGGTAACAATGACTTTTAGCCCTCCTGCGGGTGCCCGTTCAAATAGTATTCCTATCGATTATGGTCTACTTGTTTGGAATCTGGCTGTAGGCTAATGCAATTTTTCACAACTGCAAAAAAATTAATTATCGATAAATTACAAAAATGTAAAATTGTGAAATTTATCAACATCTCATTGAAATTAAGTCAGAGAGATCTACATATTTGCCAGCGTTATGGAATCAAGTCTGCTTTAAGTCAGGCTGGATTTTGTCCATTTTGCATGCTACCATGCAGTACAGAATTTAGGCGGGTCAAGCTGTAGATAAACTTGGATAATTGGCTCTGGTTATCACGCCTTGAGATTTTCTCCCAAAACCAACTTCTCGTCTGTTCAAAAGAATTGATACCCCATTCTTCTGATCCTCCTGATCATCCACCTTCCTAAACGACACCTGCATTAACATCTGACCCACTGGCTACCGGACTCAGACCTAGCTCTTACTTGACTACCCTTTCAACAACCTGCTGACTCGATGCAGCGCTTCTGAATAAGCTGGTGCCTTACAATTGGCTTTCGAGTGGCACTCTAGAAGTTTAGAAATTATGATTAAAATATAGAAGTAACTTGATGGAGCACTTGCCCCTTTAAAACTGATACCTGTTTTTCGTTCATTTATTCATTCATTCATTACATACAGTGCCCCTTCAAAAACCTACTTTTTTTAACATTCTACTTTTGA
Organism: Lumbricus terrestris; assembly: GCA_949752735.1. Classification (NCBI taxonomy): domain Eukaryota; kingdom Metazoa; phylum Annelida; class Clitellata; order Crassiclitellata; family Lumbricidae; genus Lumbricus; species Lumbricus terrestris. The sequence goes on from OX457042.1 coordinate 14,516,527, forward strand.
TTTTTTATAAAGTTCTTTGCACTAAGAAAACTATTCATATTGAAAATGATAGACCTACACAAAATGAAATAGCAAAACAGGCATTAAGAAACCTCTTTGAAAAATACGCGTGTTCTCACTTTCCAGCGTTGCAGTTTTTAAGCTCTTGCGACTAAGAAATTTAACCGTGACCATCTTAAACTTTTGCCCCCCCTGCAAAAATTTCTGCGGGCGCCCATGTACCATGCTGATTTACCTATACCATTCTATGAAAGTATCTACTTAAATATTCGTTTATTATTTCTTTTGTAGGCTTTGTAGTTCTTACTTACACCAGTCTCTGATGTCATTAATCCATTCTCTGTTGGGTCTTTTACTCTGCCCATCCCCATCCGTGGCTTTCAATATCACTGTGTTTAAAACTCAACATGCCATGATCATTTAATAAAAATAGATTAAAATGCTTCAGAACTCAACATGGCCAATGAATAAAAATAGTAAAAAATGACTCAGACTGAGGGTGCAAATTAAAAGCGACGCATTATAAACGTTACTGGCATAGGCGGAGACCTGGGCCGAGACTTGGGGGGGGACGGAAAGACGCGAAATTTTCTGATGGACGAATGGCTGAGTGTCGCAGAAAAATTTCCATCTTTTTCCATCAAAAATTTCTGACGACCGGTGAAATCTCGAAAAAAATTCTATTTTCGCCGCCGAAAAAGTTGATGACCTTTTTTTTAGTCTTGACGCTCAACGATTGGGGGGGGGACAAATGCATGGACCGTCCCCCCTCAACACCTCCATTGGGGGACCGTCCCCCTGTTCTCCCTAGGTCTCCGCCCATGGTTACTGGTATACTTTACATTGCAATAAACATGCCGCCCGATATCTGTTAGTGCAGGTATTGCTCTGGCCGTTCTGCTCGGGGTGGCACTCGGAATATTCATCGGAATGATTCTTCTGCTGACGGTTCATTGCGCACGACGCAGGTAAGTCGTGTCAAACGATATACATGCATACATACACACACACATACACACATACATACATACATACATGCATACATACATACTTACATACATGCATACATGCATACATACATACTTACATACATGCATACATACATACATGCATGCATGCATACACACATGCATACATACATACATACATACATACATACATACATACAAACATACATACATACATACATACATAAATGCATGCAAACATACATACATACATACATACATGCATACATACATACATACTTACATACATGCATACATACATACATACATACATACATACATACATACATACATACATACAATCATACATACATACATACATACATACATACATACATACATACATACATACATACATACATACATACATACATACATACATACATACATACATACATACATACATACATACATACATACATACATACATACATACATACATACATACATACATACATACATACATACATACATACATACATACATACATACATACATACATACATACATACATACATACATACATACATACATACATACATACATACATACATACATTCACGCATGCATGCATGCATGCATGCATGCATACATACATACATACATACATACATACATACATACATACATACATACATACATACATACATACAGTCTGCAGTTGAGGATGTAATTGCAGCAGATGTATCTAAAATATTCATTACACTGTCTCCGAAAATGTCTGCGGTCTGTGAAATAAATTGTGTGGCATAAAGGTTGTCATTGATTATTAATGAGTCTTATACAAAGAAATAAATAAAATGTATGATGGATGGTAAAATTGCAAGGTGTTGCACTTTTTGTGTCAGGATGCCTCGCAATGAGCATTGTCAGTCATATTGATTGAGTTTTGGTATACGGCCTTGAGAAATAATGAGATATTAGGATTACATTATTTCACTCCACCGCTCATGTGGGAATATTTGTCAGTATGTATGTATATATATATATATATATATGTATGTATGTATGTATGTATGTATGTATGTATGTATGTATGTATGTATGTATGTATGTATGTATGTATGTATGTATGTATGTATGTATGTATGTATGTATGTATGTATGTATGTATGTATGTATGTATGTATGTATGTATGTATGTATGTATGTATGTATGTATGTATGTAAGTATGTATGAATGTGTGCACGGCATGTCATACATGTATGTGTGATTGTATGTATGTATGTATGGGGGTATGTATGCGTATATATATATATATATGTTTTTGTGTTTATATGGATGGATGCATGTATGCATGTATGTGTATGTGAATGTATATGCATTATGCGTATCTACACTTCGTTTATGTCTTGAAGAACTTGTGAAGCTCTTGTGGGAGCAATGATAGCTTCCACCATTTGTATATTGCACACATAAATATATGTTACATTACATCTCATGTTATGACATGTGCCATATATATGGCAGCACGCGGCAACATCTCGCTGCTAGCTGGAGATCCCGTAATCAGCACTGTTTGACTGGCCCTGTATAGTAATAATGTTCCTGCGTAAGGTACTGAAATGCGTCCATGAGATTTTTAACGATATAGAGGCGTATATAAAGAGGCATCCGAATGTCTACGCCATAGGCCATTTTTCGTTTCTGCTAACTCAGTTTCGTCCTCGGAGTCCATTTCTCTGCTTTCGTCAGAATCGACAGACTCTGATTTCCTCGACGAAATTGTTCTGTCAGATCATCGAGCAAATGTTTAACGAACGGTCGCAACCCACTCGTGTTTAGCAATCTGTCAGCGGTCGAAATTCCTCATATACATAGCAACCGCTTTTTTCGTTTTAATCTCTGATACATACGCTCACATCCCTCGATGTGTGTACATGGTTCGATTTGTTGCAAAAGAAGCAGAAGTTTGGATATATATATATATATATATATATTATATCAAGGGCGGATACAGAAATTTTCGAAGGGGTGGGCCAAAATTTTGGGTCTTGGGACAGGGAAAATTTCGTCTTGGTCACCAAAAATCTGATGACTTTGTTTAGTCATTTGTCGAATTCCCAACAACAAAGATACCATTTTATCAGCCAAAATAGTTGATTACCTTTTTTAGTCGTGCAGTGTTTTTAACCCCTGCACGGACCTCGTGTACGGACCTCGTGGGGCGTGGGGAGGCCTACGAAAGTGAAGGAGCTCATGGGGGGGACACATCAACTTTCCGAGTCAGAATAGCTGGTAACAAATAAAGAAATTTCTAAATGGGGCCATGGCCGGATTGGCCCCGGATCCGCCCCTGTATTAGGCTATATGCATATATATGTATATATATATTATTTAAAAATTGTTAATCCGCAATTAAATTTTTAAATTTTTCATTCGCGATTTGTTCGTGCATGGCGTCACAAACACACTCGCTGTAAATGCAATTAATCGGAGTTTGCTAAATGAATGTTCTGCATGATTATTCCAGTGTGTATGGGATTTGTCGGCAGCACTGTCAGGGCTGTTTTTAAGGAATTTTTAGAACTGCACATCTCCTTCTTTTCATTCCCATCCTCCATTGTAAATTACTTCCAATCGGAGGACAATGATAATTTTTTGCTAGTTTTAGCTGTACAGAAGTGCTTCTACATGTTTCTACAACTGCAAAAATCCATTTAGAACTGCACATTTTGTGTACAACTGCACGCTAAAAAAAGCCCTGCATGAGCACTGTCGTTTGACCCTCGAATTCATTATCTACAGTCCAACACCAACTGATTTCATAATAATAACAAGTGTGGTCTTCATGGTAACCAATCGGGGTGATGTTTAGGTTGATATTGTGGTGGACCTATACTTTTTTATGGAATATATACGGTAATCCTTTCAGACAATACAACAAATTGGTGTTTCTCGGTTACCGTGTACTTTCGGCTGCTATCGTCATAATAATATTATGGTCGCAATGAAGGATCTGATTACTGATATTTCTATTTCATTGCATTGCTGTTGAGTCACTTGGTGCAGTGATGTCATTTGGTTCGTTTCCCAGTCGTAACTTATTTCTGCTAATAATATAATTATTGTGAACTGATCAGCAATTAAGAACCTGGCTGATGAATATGAGTATAAGCTGATGACAGTACAAACGCAAATGATTTTACTCCCATCTGCAGTCAATCACTATAATCTATCAGACCTCAGACCTACTCCAGTGCAGTGTTCGTAGATAAAATGGATCAAGGCTTTTTTAACCTGCAGTCGTACACAAAATGTGCAGTTGTAGAAGCACATCTGTACAGTTAAAACTAGCAAAAAGGTCATTGCCCTCTGATTGGAAGTAATTTACCATGGAGGATGGGAAAGGAAAGAAGGGGTTGTGCAGTTCTAAATATTCCTTAAAAACAGCCCTGCAATGGATAGGCCTATGGAAGATTACTCAAGCAAAAGAATTACTGAATATTACGCGACACATTACACACTATAGGTCTAGTGTTCATTGTACTTTGGCTTAAAATGCAGGCAAAATTTAATGATATTTCACTCGTTTTCAAACGTTTTTCGTGGGACCCATGCAGTTAGGCTAGCACATATGTGTTTTAGCCACAGTTCGACCGTACTATACCTACCGGAATAACGTATAGGTGCACCGTACGTATACGCTATTGGAAAAACATAGCGTACGGTGCCAGCCTCAAGTTTGGATAAAGGAGTAGGGCGTCGCTAATGGTCTTTGTTATCACACAGTGACGCTAAACTGCAATTACCACCACCATAGCGTACGCGTGCGTAGCTACCTTTAAAAGTAATTGCACTGTTGCAGTATAAGCAAAATACATTCATACATTACTAGTTTCAGATCAGGTTTTGGTTGTGTATCATTCTTCAGATCTCTTTCAATGAAAGGCCACTCGATAATAATGGCGCTAAACAAGGAGAAGGAGCAATCACTGCAGCAGGATGGCGGAAGACGCAACTGCGGTCACCAGATGTCGGACTCCGCCAACTACCCAGCTCTGATCATGAACATGGAGAAGATCTACGACTTCGACCACCGTCGGTGTCGAACCTGCGACCACCGCAACCTCCTGACGCACATCACGCCGTCCCCTCCCCAGCCCAAGTTCCGACAGCAGGGCGGCGACTACGCCTGCCCCCATCACGCGGCGGCGGCGGCGCACCAGTGCAGCACGATACTGAGACATTGCCGCTGCAGCGATGGCGTCTCGATCGAGTCGAACCTCGAGAGGGAACCTCTGTACGATGAAGGGCAACTGCAGGGAGGACCTACGTTCGAGAACTTCGACCTGGTCGCGAGGAATGTTGCGCTGCAGTCGACCGGCGACCCCGATCAGGGCGTTGCCTCATATCCGCCCGGACTGAGAACTCCTGAGCAATAAGCGAGGGTCGAGTTCCCATCGTGAACGAATCATTCGCCCAGTGTTTATCGGACACTCCTTTTGACTCAACGCAGCGCTCGTGAATAAGCCGGTGCCCCGCGTTTGGTTTTCGAGTGGCGCTTTAGAAGTTTGGAGATTACGATTACGATCTTTATCATTTGTCAAAAACCACGTTTTGTAGACAAGTGTCCAGCATTCGACTACAGGAATATATTAAGCGCTTCGGTGTGCGATTTCAGCGCTCCTATAGAAAAGAAGTCTCTTACAACGTAACGTATTGTACATGTAAGCTTGCTGGTGTTTAATTATACTGCGTCATATCAAGGATGATTAATGTTGCCCTCCTCTTTCTCCTGACTTGTGACTGGCACTGCAAAGAACGAGCGGTGGCGATGCTAGACGATGATAAACAATGACCGACGTATTGTAAGCAGGCGACCGTAGTGTAACATATAATGTAACCAGTCGTTATTGCCGCCTTTCTACTGCTGTGAGATCGATAGATCTATATCCTAAAGTCGCACTTGTACGCTACTTCAATCAAAGATCTATTATTATAGAGAATCACGTAATCATTTACGGGGTAAAACGATTGAATATTATCTGCATAAAGACGATTATAGGCCAATAATTCAGTGAGCCATTGTCTAGATATCTAATTTATCTATTATCTAGATAATGAGATAATTATCAAGGACGTTATCTTAACTGCAAAGACATCGAGTGTGGCCTACATTTCTGCCTGACATATCAAATCCATATCGTTAATGGTTATGATTATGTATATCGGCCATGTACGCTAATGGTGGTGTTTCGTAACTATGGATCTGCACCGGACCGTGCTTCTGTTTGAGACAGATACAGTATACGAAACGATAGAAAAGCTTGATTTCTACTGAGGTAAGTAAGTAAGTAAGTAAGTAAGTACCCGGTAAGCAAGCGTATCATTTATCAGCGAATTGCAATTTTAAATGCTGGCAGTGCATGTACACTCTTCACATAGCGCCTGTTAGTTACCTTCAAGATTACTGATAATATCACCGGCAGGGTAGATTATTGCTTGGGCTTCGCAACGTGTTTTAGTTAACTACAACCACACTGTTTTGAAACCGAAAAACCCCAGAATAGTTTTGACAACTGCAATATGGTATAAATACAATGTTGGCTGAAACGGTATGCGTCCTAAAAGGTAATAAACGGGTCTAAACGCGTTGACAATGGTCGCGCAACAATACGTATTGTGCTACATCGTCATTGTATGAAAGCGATCAGGATTGTACCGAAAGTCTACGTTGCTAATCAGTAGGTGGGTGGGGTTTCGAAAATTTTGCAGATTGCTGAAGTACGCGACAGCAGACCAAACACGATCTGATGTTGTCAATTATGTTGCTCACGAAACAACTGCAGTGACGACTCTCGGATCAAAATGAATCTCACTTTTAAATAGACGTATAATGTTAAAAAGAGATATAAAACGTAATAATATTCAGTTTAAAGGATTCAACTATGTCAATGCCTAATCCCTTTCAGTTGCTTAGCTCGAGAAAGAGGAAGCTAGCGTTGTGTGATTCAGCCCAACACCACTGTGGAGCGCGGTGGTGTAGTGGTGGTGTCGTTGCCTTGAAGCTGGAAGGTTCGAGGTTCGAATCCACCTCAGGTCGCCGCGTAGGGATCTTGGGCAAGTCCTTCGCTCGCAATTGCTCAGCGTTTCGGCGTGAAACTCCGAAGCAGTTCCACTCTGCAGTCGGGAGCGCCTCTGAGTAGGGAGAGCTTAAGTGGCGCTATGCACATGCAAACTGACGGCTAAGACAGTGCTACGTACACGTGTATGGCAGAAACCAGTCGTCAAAGTGGTTCGTGTGAGCAGTGGTAACGCCGATGAGGAGTTGCTTGAAACGCATTGTGCTTCTATAGGGTTCCTTGCATGGTAAGCAATGGGAACGCAAGCAAAGAATTTCGAGGGGAATGGGAACGCTGTTCCACCCACGCGATCCCATCCACTTTAAAGTCTATAAATCCTGGTATATAGCGGCGCACCTATAATATTAACCACAGGTCGAACCTCAGAGCGCGTTTTCCTGATAGTATAGTAATTGCTATGTGAGAATCTTGCCACCGACGCGTCATAGAGAAAAGTTGACACGTACCGTTGCGGGGATTGGAGCTCATACTGTGGCTGTGCTTTGGCGGGAAATAAAAATCTGATTTCGTTTCTAGTGACTGTTTAGATTATTGATGAGGAGTCATGATAACCACATACATGTATGGCGTATATAGGGCCTACCCACCATCGGTTCCTCGTGCGTGTACGTCATTCGTGCGGGATAAACATTGCGTAAAGAAAAGTGTCTGGATTAAAAATCATATATGAATATTTTTCAGACACACTTCGGTGTCTTATTCCAATTTTACGGACAATTTCCATTTAAGATGAATATGCGCGGAAGTAGTTTGCTCCTTCAAATAACCATGATCAGTGCGGTCAACGAAACTATAGCGCGGTCGGCGCATGCATGCACGCTCACGTCCGAACTCCGCCACTGGTTGTTCTCTGCCAGTGCCAGTCCCAAGCATGGATAAAGGAGGAGGGCGACACTAATCATCTTTGATATGGCAGTGTCGTTTAACATGTAACAAAAAAACACTCCCGTCCGACTGCATGCAGAAACAACAGCGTGTTCAAATTCAACGACAACTGCTAATAGGCACAAATTATTAGTATTTAAATTGGACATCTAGCGTTGGGTTACAGGTCAGGGTAGGTTACAGGTCAGGGTAGGTTACAGGTCAGTGTAGGTGTCGGTAATATTTCAAAAGGCAGAAGCAGCGCTTGAACTAAGTCATCTTTTAATCTGAAAGTTTGTTTGTTGTAGCGAGTTGCTCCATGCTTGGCTTTTGAGTGGCGCTTTATAAATTTGGAGGTAAAAAATGATCGCTGTGCTCTACATAAAATAGGCTACTGCAATTATTTTCATGGGCATCCAATAGACATTAATTTGTTAAATCTTCAAACTCTATGGTCGACTCTGCTTGCCAGAATATGTTTCACTAATCTCATTCTCTTCTTTACTGACCGAGTCTGTTATGTTGTTTAACCCTCGGGCTACCAAGGGGGGAGTGGTTGCCACCCCCCCCCCTAGGTTTTTCGCAAATCAAACGCGTTCCGTCTGGAATAAAATTCTGAAAAAATTGGTAGCTGTAGAGGGTTCATTGGGACACATTTTGAGCTAAAAGTTTTGATGATGCCCCCTACCGTTCAAAAGTTACACCCAATATACCCAAGGTACCAGAGGGGGGTGGATACCACCCCCCTAGAATATCGTCTGTAACTTTTCTGCCCTTTAATATTAAGAGACACAAATTATACCATTCTATAGATGGAATGTGGGGCTACATTTACATGCTCACTGAGTTGTCTTTCGACAACCGTAAGTGCTCAAAATAAATTAAAATATATATAAAGGTGTTTTATTTTCATAAAATTGTCATGTTTTTGCTATTATAACTTATCCATAATTTATTTTTTAATAGAAATAAATTATGCCATTCTGTAGAGGGCATTTAAGGCTATTTTCTGATACTAAATAATTTGTCTTTTGATGACCGGAAGTGCTCAAAATAAATTAAAATGTGTGAAAATGTTGGGTTTTTTTACAACGCAAGCCGATATGTCTGCGTAAACGTTTTTTCAGCGGCTAAAACATGTTTTTTTGTTTTGATTGAACATAAAACAGACTTATTTCTAGTTTTTATAGTTGAATATTGGACTTTATTATATGTGAACTACTTTTTATATATAAATCATGTATAAAACACACAGAATCTAATATATTCCTTATGCGTAAGTATACAATTTGTGGAATCGACGGGTACCCATGGTAAAAAATTCATAATTTCGAGGGGCATTCATATTTTCTGAACCTAAATATACCATTTTGTGCAGAAATGAATGCTGAATCGAATGGTGTATTACAAGTTATGATATCCCAAACAAAACCCAAAATCCAGGGGGGTGGTAACCACCCCCCCTTTGGTAGTCAGTGTTACAAAAAAAGCTTGGTATCCTGAGGGTTAAACGAAACTAATTGTAAGTGCAGTTGATACGCAGACTATAATAGACCGACGTCAAGAGCATACCAAACCGTTTCTCCAAGATGAAATATTCGGATAATTAATTAGATGCTCCTAAAGATCCAATGCATCCGGGTATCTGAGTGGGTTTCTCGAATGGGCGCTATATAAATTCATGAAATGAATAAACTAATGGATGAATTAATTAATGTATTATGTTCTTATATAGTTTTCAGCCTTGACTACATCATAGAGTCTCTAGAAAATTAGTATCCATAACCTAATACATGAAATAATACGGTCACTGTAGCCTATAGCTAATTCTCAAACATAACACGCGACAGCTAATTCTGCAAATGTCTACTGTAGCGGTCTATAGGCCTAATAGTGGTCACTCGATCATCTAGAAAGAAACTGCCGTCATGGAATGATCATGAACTCTATATTAGAACATCTGCAGAGGTCGCTTTTTTAATGTCACAATTTGTCTAGTCACAATTTCCTTAATGGTTGCTGTGCACTACAGACAGACAATGCGCAATTTGTACCGTCTAACGTTGTTCATCGACAACATTTCGCGCCAGCAAAGTAAGTTCTAATTTGAATTAAATTACGCTTTTCAAGCTTTTGCACAGAACATCGAGCATAGGGCATATTAAGCTTACATGAGTGTGTAGTCTACAATATGGGTAGTAGTGGCCGTGACATGAGAGGCCATCATCAATGGCAAACAATTTAGACTCACATAAATTATGATGAACGTTTAAAATTAAACAATTTATGAATAATTATCTTGCTGGCCAAACTTATTTCTCTGGTTCATCATATACAAGGCATCGTCTTCGCCCTCTTCAGATTCCTCTCACTTCTCCTCTTCTTTCTCATCCTCCTCTCCTTCTTCTCCTCTTCTTCCTCCTCCTCTTACTCCTCCTCTTCTTCCTCCTCTTCCTCCTCTTCCTCCTCCTCTTCTTCCTTCTCCTCTTCCTCTTCTTCCTCCTCCTCCTCCTTCTCCTCCTCGTCTTCCTCGTCTTCCTCCTCCTCTTCCTCCTCCTCCTCCTCTTCCTCCTCCTTCTCTTCCTCCTCTTCCTCCTCCTCTTCCTCCTCCTCTTCCTCCTCCTCTTCCTCCTCTTCCTCCTCCTCCTCCTCTTCCTCCTCTTCCTTCTCTTCCTCCTCCTCTTCCTCCTCCTCTTCCTCCTCCTCCTTCTCCTACTCCTACTCCTCTTCCTCCTCCTCCTCCTCCTCCTCCTCCTCCTCCTCCTCTTCCTCTTCCTCTTCCTCCTCCTCTTCGTCCTCTTCCTCTTCCTCCTCCTTCTCTTCCTCCTCCTCCTCCTCCTCTTCCTCCTGCTCCTCTTCCTCCTCCTCCTCTTCCTCCTCCTCCTACTCTTCCTCCTGCTCCTCTTCCTCCTGTTCCTCTTCCTCCTCCTCTGTGCCAGTTTCTTATAAGGTGGTCCTGGGCGTTGGAAATCATATGAAAAATCGGCGAGCGCATATTTTATATACGACAGCATTCCTATTCTATCAATAGGGCATGTATTATAGACCAGCGGTTCTCAACCTTTTCAGACTCGCGGACCCCTTTCTAATTTTGGGTCTCGGTCACGGACCCCCACAGAAATTTGGTGTCTCTGGCACATTATCGTGATTGTAGACCTATGACTATAATCCAATATAATATTAGGCCTATTTTATAGCCTATATGCCCCTGCACTGCTGTAGTACAAATTTATTTCACTAGTAAAATTCTTTGAACTTTATTAGAAAACCCTGTATTTTATTTTAATACAAGCTTTGGACACGCATATTCGACCACAGTTTATCTATTCGAGATGTCAAGATAATGCATCAAGCTAACTCTTGCATGGATGCACGTACATCTTCAATGTAGACCTAGTATCACTGCATGGTCAGTTCAATGATTTGGTTCAAATCCGATGTTGGTAAATTCCACGAATCAATGTTTGCAAGAAACGGACTGGAAACCAACGAAAAACTGTGAACGTTCAAATTCCAAAGTAGAAATTGAACTGATCCAGTATAATGATTGAATATGTCCGGAAATTAAATTTAATTTTTTGGCTGATTGATCTGTGCATTTGCTCATTTCAATATGAATTCATACAATTGATCAAATGTGTCAAAGTTACCTACTACTATCCGTTTTGCACCAGAGATCAAATATTTTGTAAAAGCAGACACTTTATCACTAGGTCTAAGGGCGATTAGATTTGTCTGCATCACTTGCTTAGAGGAATTCAGGTAGTGTATTTAGCTGTTCGAAAATACCAGCCAGGTAAGTCAGAGTTGAAACCCATAATTATGAGTCCTTATTAAAATGAATTAAAGGCTGAGGTTTTTTTCTCTAAGAAATAGGCTACTCGCAAAAGCATCCCGAAATCTAGAAAGTCTGTTACATACTTTCCCTTTTGATAACCAGCGAACTTCGGCAGGCCTATACATCAGTAACAGTTCATGATTTCCATATGCGAACATAATGTAACAAAACAACGAGAATTTAGTGGACGTATCTTGACGAAATCAACCAGTTTTATGGCCTCATCGAATATAGATTTCAGTCTGCACTCTAGCGATTGAAACAAACCGACCTATCTAAAACAGACGAATCTGTCATAAATCAGTGTAGGCTATAATTGTTAGATTCATGTCGCCATTGAAAAGGGGAAATATTGAAAAATTGACAAAAAATTATCTGTTTCTATGTTTTTAACTAAGAAATATTAAATTTGCAGTACTTGCTCGCGGACCCCCAGGCAGATGGCCGCGGACCCCCAGGGGTCCGCGGACCCCCGGTTGAGAACCGCTGTTATAGACTGCACTGTGTGCATGTGTGTGTGTGCGTGTGTGTGTGTGGGTGGGTGCGTGTGTGTGTGTGTGTGTGTGTGACTGTGTGTGTGACCGACATATGAAATGCCATTATCGAGAATCGAAATCTCAACGATCTGACGGATAACAAGAGACTTCGACGAGCCTTTGAAGTTCAGCGCCTGGCTAAATGGAATTCGCAAACGACGACCTGAACGGGCTTCCGACCGCCACCGTGGTATATGCGCTCCTTTGGATTCGTCACGCTCGACTCTGCAATCGATGAACGGACCGGGTCTTGCTCAGAGAAGACTCTACAAAGCAAGGAAATGAGTGGCGGGAGACGAATTTGTGGACGGTAGCTTATAGCAAAGCCAATGCGTTGATAAAAGCCTGCATTTGTCCCCCCTCCCAATTCGTAATCTGTAAGTATTGGGTCATCATGTACACACTTAACGAACGCTTCAACCCCTCTTGCGGCTTGGAAGCATTCACTCTATAGAGAGTGGCAGATGACTAAAAATGAGAAATATCGCTCGTGAATAAGCTGGTGCCCTGTGCTTCACTTTAGTGTAGCGCTATAATAGATTTGAGGTTTACGGTTCAAATTAGCTTAGGTGAGGTTTTGAAAGTTACACCATAAATTGGTAGACTTAAAACCTAATGAAAACAATTAGGTAATTTTATTAGGTATTTAGGTAGGCCTGTATAGGCAAAGGGTAGAGACACGTTATACGCTGCCCATAAATCCCAGTATTTGAAACTAAGTAGTTTAGACAATGTAGGTTAATTCACGTTCACGCCTATATAATTATAAATGCATGGTTTCCCTGTTTCTAAGAAACTCCGCTGCCAATCTCAAGCCTGGATAAAGAAGGAGGGCTTCACTAATGATCTTTGTAATCACACAGTGACGTTAAATTGAAAATACCTATACCTACCTGTTTCTAATTACGTCATCTATATCAGGTTGTGTTCAGACTCCGACAAGTTTCCACGTCCAATTCCAATCAAATCGGTTATAGCCTATTTTGGCCATTGGCGCTGTCGCAAAATGCAAGCATCGTAAACATCATTCTCAAAATCCTGTTTCTTAACCATTTGTAGATTCATATAATTTATAATTATCTGCCTTCACTGGTTGCACTGAAATGTGTGTGTGTGAGACAATCGTCAAAACAAGTGCCGAACGTTAAAGAGCTGACATTGAACTGAGAGAAAAAACTCATTTTATTGAACATCAACTAAAGTGATACTGTCACCAAATGATACTGTCACCAAATGATACTGTTTCCAAATAAAAACTCTTGAGTAGCCTCATGCATGTCCCGCTAGCAGAACTTCTTCCTCATTGTGTTCTATTTCTACAGATATATAGAACAAAACTGATATATGTATCCATAATGATATATAATATGTTGGCCTATATTTTTTAAATATTTCTAAGTAATTTTCTATATATTTTCATTTCTATATCACAACATAAATTGACACATTTTATAGTATTGCTGTCACCAGCCGTACTTAAGTAGCCATGCTACTAGCGACAAAGCTTGGAACCAGGGCTGTTTTTAAGGAATTTTTAGAACTGCACAACTTCTTCTTTCCTTTCCCATCATCCATGCAAATTACTTCCAATCGGATGACAATGACCTTTTTCTAGTTTTAACTGTACAGAAGTGCTTCTATAACTACACATTTTGTGTACAACTGCACTTAAAAATAGCCCTGCTTGGAGCCTTGGACGCCAATCATCTATGTGAAGATCATCTTTGGAGTCCAGGTGCAGCAAGAAAAGAAAGAGGTTCCATGTCGGGAGGGGCTCCAAAGGAAATGGTCGCAAAATACACAGAATTAGGTTTTAGCAATTCAGGAAATTCCTTATTTCGAAGGAAGTTCGAACCGGCCAACCCGTATACCCCAGCACGAATTAAAACCTCATAGGTTGGTAGCTGTTTAACTGGTTCAGATTGTGAATTAAATTCTATTTTTCAGTTGTACAGATCATGAATTTCAACTTTAAAATCCTGTAAAACCTAACTTCAACTCAAAAAGGGCATAATTGCAGTATCAGGTACCCAGGCATATGCAGTACCGTTCAACATTATCTCATGTCGAAAAATAGCCCAAACCGTATAACCAACCGTCACAACCCCTAACCTGACCTTAACCCGCCCTCACGACGCCTAACCTGATCATAACCGACACTAAGATCCGCGATACTGCAATTACGCCCAAGAAAGTCTGTAGATATCATTGACGCTGGCATCAGTACTCCGAACGGTGACTAGACTCGTAGAAGGTTCTCGCAAGACTTGGAATGGCGCGGCAGTCTCTGTCGAACGAACGTCTTAATGAGTGTCCCCTTCGACTTCGCGAGGCATCCCATCAAACACGAGTCGTCGCGGGACCTCGCCTTCAGAGGCGGCGTCGTCTGGCTGGGCGTCTTCTGTCGCCCGAAGGACCGCAGCTGTTTGAGCATGCCGACCAGAAGGTCGTCGACACGATGGTTCAAAATGGCCGAAACGTCTATGTACTTACTGTCGTACATATCCGCCATCGTTTTTCCCTCTGAAATCATCAATTTGGAAGCAGCTGATGAATGCCATGTTAATAATTAGTTGTAATTAAACTCTTATTGAATGCAAATGAGAAACTTATGCATGCGATATTGAAGGATGTCGCTCCTGAATATGCTGGGCCCCTGCGCTTAGATTTCGAGTACTAGGTGGATAGACCTTGATCTTCACTTTGACCTTCTCCGGAAATTTGGAAACCAAGTGACGCCCAAAAATCTGCTCCCATACCAGTAGGCCTACTCTATATATCTACTACCCGTACTTAGAGTGACGCTACAGACGTTTTAATATTGCGATTGCAATGCTATTGTAAAGCATCGAATAAAATTATATTAATGCCTCATTCTGGATGATTTAAAAGTGGATGCAAAACAGTGTGACGGTTAGCGTGTTGGACACTTAGTCTTAGACGAATGGTCAATGGTTCAAATCAGAGCAGAAATTTGTTTTGAGGTCTTTGTTTTGACAATGCCACTACTACCCTGCTCACCCAATATGACCGATGGTGGTACACTGTGAGTGAAAAGGAGAGACGGTGTTAGAAAGGACTTACCACCTCCCTTATATGCCGAGGTCAAGAAAATGAAGTCACTAACACTTCATATCCATAGCTGCCTGATGGGCAGATTAATAAACTGCTTTTCTGCTTATTCATCTTCTTCTTCTTCTTCTTCTTCTTCTTCTTCTTCTTCTTCTTCTTCTTCTTCTTCTTCGCATCCAGACTAATTCAGCGCTAGCAGCTGCTTAAGCTATTGCCATAAATAAAGTCTCAGCGATGTAAAAAAAGCATTAAAAAATTGTGTGATTTCATGACCAGTCCGTCCATACGATGCCATGTGCTCAGCGTATCCGGGAAATTCGGGGCCGGACAATTCGGAGCGGATTGACGAAATGTTTTGCTTAGATGGAAGTTGGATTGGTGAAAATATCGTTGCTTAAATAGAAGTTGGGTTAATGTAAATAGAAGATGGATTGATAAAATATCGTTGCTTAAATAGCAGTTGGGTTTATGTAAATAGAAGATGGATTGATGAAAATATTTTTGTATTAAATAGAAGTTGAGTTGATGAGAATAATTCTTGGCCGCTCCGAATTGTCCGGCTCCGAATTTCCGGGAGCCTGCGTCCAGTCATCAATAAATCTTCGCTCGTCTTATGGAGCAAACGATCGTTTGTTGCTGTTGGTCCCTGGTTCGTTATTGATCAATCCATGTCGCTCTTGTATGGTCTCTCTATGTTTGGCTGACACCATCGGAAACTTACAGCATGAATAATATTGATACACCGGTTGATCATGAATCAATGAATCACTCTGTTTATCCGACGAAAGATGTGACCGCATAACAGTCTGTCTGTCTGTCTGTCTGTCAGTCTGTCTGTCTGTCTGTCTCTCTCTCGTGTCCCGTTGAAGGAGACTTTGCGGCGCCAATCATTATTTCCGCACCTCTGTTTTTCGAATCGTTTGCCAGTGTCAGTGTGTCTGCGTGTGTCTCTGTATCTGCGTGTCTCTCTGTGTCTGCGTGTGTCTCCGTGTGTTGTTACTGCTGCCTTTATTCTGTCATTCGCGTCTTTTATTCTGCCTTGTCCCATTCTTGTCTTCATTTTGTTACTCCGTTCTTGTCTTTTTTAATTCTGTCTCATGCCGTTTTTCCTTCTTTTATTCTGTCTTGGCTCTTTCTCGTCTTTTATTTCTATTTATTTTTATTCTATTCTTCTATTTTATTCTGTCTCATAGAAAGGAAGAGCAGCCTCGTATTACGCCATGGTAACGATAATGTTTTCAAATTCGTTTTCTTTATCGCGACAAAAGTGAGGGTGATTGAACATTTCTCTTCCTCGTCTGACCTTCCCACCAACAGTACAACGTCAATGAACTCGTTGTATCTGAGTTGGCTAAAGTCACGTAAGTAGGTTAGCAAGAATCTTGATCTGATGACTCATGACTGCAAACTGCTTTCGTAGCGGTGCTTTATTATCTACTCGCGTACGAAACAGGGCCGAATGACCATGAGCAGGCATAGGCTTATCCAGGTTTAGAACCTAATCCAGACATAGTGCTACTCCTGACATAGCCGTGGCCTTGAAATCTCGAACCAAATTTCTGCCCGCCCTATCTATTGACAGTTCAACCAAGCAATAAACTCCGGACTAATAGACTGAGTGATAAATCCATAATCCGAACATTCAGTCTTTGCGGGATTTGAACTACTCGCTTGTCAGTATAACACGCCCACCACTAAGTCTTAGACTATTAAACCGAACGATAAATTCACAAACGGAATATATATGCTTGTTGCTATTTAACGACACTGTGCCATATTAAGGATGATTAATGTCGCCCTCCTCCTTTCTTCATACCTTGGGACTGGCACTTCCAAATACGAGCAATGGCGGAGTCTGATTAATTAAAGCGACTGATGACCAGGGATGCCACTCATAGCTTTTCCCACCTAGATCTAAGTTTTTTCGTCCAAATTTAGGTTTCTAGCTTTTTTTGTCGAGATCTAGGTTTTTTCGATGGCGGATTTTCTGACATTTTTCCGAAATATAGACATTTTCAGGGGAAAAGTAGCGAAACAGTAGTAAAAAGAAGGAAGGTTTAAGAAAAATTTCTGATTTTAATGCGCATGACTAAAAAAGGGTCATCAGCAAATTCGAGAGGAGAAATAGGAATTTTTCGGAGCCTGAAAGATTTTTAAAAAAGTACTCAGAAATTTCAAGCCCGAAAATTCAATACATTTTTCTAAAATTGTCTGATTTAGCCTTTTCTAGCCTTTTTCGGACGGATCTGAGATTTTTAAAATCAGAGTGGCATCCCTGCTGATGATTATCGACTGATTTTTTATTACGTCGGAGCCTCGGCCGACATGCGCGGCAGTGCACATGCGCAGTGCACATGCGCAGTGCACATGCGCAGTGCACATGCGCGGCAGTGTACATGCACTGACCTTGTTTACTGATTATTCGCGAACGTTCGAGGTCGCTTTTGTTGGCGACAAGGATGATCGGCTTCTTGCTGGATGCAGCGTAGATGTCGTTTCGCATTCGACAGAGCAGATCGATCGCCTTCTGATAGGATCGACGATCGATTATTGAGTAGACGATGATGAAACCGTCGACGTCATACTCTTGCCACGTATTGAGTTCCTGTAATACCAGACGAGGATGGTTGCTCAATAGGGAAGGGTGTCAGTGTTACGTATAGACGGTCATAGCCCTATGTATAGACTGGCAGACAGACAGACAGACAGACAGACAGACAGACAGACAGACAGACAGACAGACAGACAGACATGTATATATAAATGCATACAAACATGCAGGCATACATACATACATACATACATACATACATACATACATACATACATACATACATACATACATACATACATACATACATACATACATACATACATACATACATACATACATAAACACATACACACATACACACATACATACATACATACATACATACATACATACATACATACATA
The DNA here is from genome assembly GCA_949752735.1 of Lumbricus terrestris. Classification (NCBI taxonomy): domain Eukaryota; kingdom Metazoa; phylum Annelida; class Clitellata; order Crassiclitellata; family Lumbricidae; genus Lumbricus; species Lumbricus terrestris. The sequence continues at coordinate 14,534,889 of OX457042.1, forward strand.
CATACATACATACATACATACATACATACATACATACATACATACATACATACATACATACATACATACATACAATGTCATACATACATACATACATACATACATACATACATACATACATACATACATACATACATACATACATACATACATGTACATACATGTACATACATACATACATACATACAGACCCACACACGCATACATGCATATATACATACATATATACCACTGCGTAGGTACGTGTACCTTGAGCAAGTTCTTCACTCGCAATTGCTCGAGCGCTTTGGCGTGAAACTCCGATGCAGTGACCGCGCTGTAGTCGGTAGTGCCTCTGAGTAGAGAGCTTGAAGGGGCGCTACAGAAATGGAGAAATAAATAAATACAGACTGGCAGAGTTAAAACTGGGAAACTCTGCAAAGCCTAAAGCCTATCACCCAATTCGTGTTGCTCTGTCTGCAAAAAACCTGACGACCTTTATGGGGAGTTTAGCCACCTAGCCCCTGGCGCCGCTACTGCTGTTTGCCTGTCCGTCTACATGTCCACCGATCTGAACATATTATATGCCTGTATGCATGTCTGTGAGAATTTATTGTAGTACTAGCTGTACCCGGCCACGCGTTGCTGTGGCTGAAAAGATTCTCCCTACCACCCCCTACTTACCTTCCTTCCCCTCCCTCCCCTCCCCTCTCCTCCCCTCCCCACCTATCCCCTCCCCTCCTCTACCCTTCCCCTGCCTCACACCTTCCCTCCCGTTTCCTCCATCCCTCCCCTCGCTCCCTCCCACCCCTCCCCTCCCCTTTCTCCCTCCCTTCCCTCTCCCTCCAGCTCCCTCCCCTCCCTTCCTCCCTCACCCCTCTCTTCCTCTCCTTTGTCCCTCCGTCCTCCGTCCCTCCCCGTCCGTTGTCCGTCCGTCCGTCCGTAAAACTTTCCGAGATCCTTGATTTTGTAAAAACCGACAGTTAGGCTACATACATTCGCTATAAATAGACGCGCAGATTGCGCTTTTTTTTACAAAGAAGCATATAAAAACCCGCTCGTATTGTTGTGTGAAAACTTGAAAGCAATGGGTGAAGAAGTTTCCGAGGTCGTTGATTTTGTAGAAAGCTATAAATGCGCTATAAAATGCCGCATGTTATAAAAAAAGGCCGCATTGTAAGCAACGTGGGATGGAAATTGAAATCGGAATCACGGGAGTGGAAATAAAAGTTGTGGTTTTTTGGTCGTAAAGATTGCGCTTTTTCCCAAAAGGCATTATAAAAACCCGCTTATGTTCGAATGGAACGGTTGGCGAAAATTTTCAAAACAATCGGTCAGGACTTTCCGAAATCCGAGGTAACAAACAGTAACGTTTTACATTTTTATTTTTATTAGGGCTGTTGTTCGATTAAAAATTTTAATCGAAATTAATCGCGCGATTAATTTTTTTAATCGCAATTAACGCCAAATTAATCGCAATGCGTTTCCTTCAAATATATTAATCTTACTATTTTCTAAGGAGCCCTGAAGCATAAAATTTTAATGACTGAATGCATTCTTTCTATTGCAAACATATTTAATAGTCTTTGGCTTAGGCGTATTGAATTTCTGCATTTAGTTTTTTGAACAGTTTTGTATGACGGACAGAATTGAAACACTGTTCGAATCAGTCAAGTTGAGTCAACTGCTCAAAATCCATTAATTCTTTTCATTTGAGCCACCTTTAATTAACATGACATGGGCCTAAATGTGAAATTAGACAACCGTTTTCTGACTATCAAGATGAATTATTTATTCAGCCAATTGTACCGGCAGACCAGTTTATTTACCCTGGTCGGGTCAAGGGATGCTCTTATTAATTAACAATAGTAGGTCTGCTAAAGATCTGCTAAAGATCTGTGTAAAATCAAAAAAGAGAAATGTTAACCAGACAAAAAGGCTGAACATCGAGGAGCTATACGGGCTAAAGGCAGTGGAGTACAGAGTGGAAGTCAAAAACAGATTTGAAGAGATGGGTAATTGGGAAGAAGAAAGAAAACCGGATGAATTATGGGAAGAAACAAAAACAGTATTACTTGACGTCGCAGGGGCAACTATTGGGTACAAGAAGAAACAGAAATGCAAGTCCTGGATATCCAATGAAACGTACAAACTGATCACGGAAAAAAGGGAAGCAAAGATGAGAGACAATGAGAGGTACAGGACTCTGAAAAGGGAGGTACAGAGGAAAATAAGAGAAGATAAACAAAAGCAAGTAGAGGACATGTGCGAGGACTTGGAGGAATCAAACATAAGAGGAGATATCAGGAAGGTTTATCAAGTAGTAAAGACACTGACGGGGAAGTTCAGACCACAGCTGATCTGTGTAAAATCAAAAGCAGATGAAGAGATTACAAAGAGAGAAGAAGTAGCGGAGAGATGGAAGGAGTACTGTGAGGAGTTGTATGTAGGCGAAGACACATGTAAAATAGGGGGAGTACACGCAAGGGAACCTGCGCCATTGAGATCAGAGATAGAACGCGCGATAAATGAAACAGCAAAAAGGAAAAGTGCCGGGCCAGATGAGGTACCAGCGGAGTTGTTCAAGTTTGCGGGAGATACGGCAACGGACAGAATGCATAGAATATGTGTGGAGGTGTGGGAGACGGGGGAATGGCCGATGGATTGGACACAGTCAATATTCATTCCAATACCAAAAAGTGGGGATTTGAAACAATGTAAGAACTACAGGACCATTGCACTAGTCTCGCACGCGAGCAAAATCATGTTAAAGATCATACTGGAAAGAATAAGAAGACGTACAGAATCGGAGTTAGCGGACGCACAGGCGGGGTTTAGGCGTGGCAAAGGGACAAGAGACCAGGTGACGAATCTTAGAATTATAATGGAAAAGATGAGAGAACACCAACAACCGCTGCACATGTGCTTTGTCGATTTCAAGAAGGCATTCGATTGTGTGTCACATGAACAACTATGGTTATCAATGATTGAAATGGGCTTTCCACCACATATTATCAACCTGGTAGCCGAATTGTATAGCAAGCAGACAGCAAAGGTAAAAATTGGCGGTGTAATGTCGAGTGAGTTCAGGATAAGAAGGGGTGTTAGGCAGGGGTGTGTGATTTCGCCATCTTTGTTTAATATACTATCAGAAATGGTCATGAGGGAGGCACTGAAAGGATACACAGGAAGCATTCAAATAGGAGGAAGAAGGGTAACAAACTTGCGGTACGCGGACGACATAGTGCTAATGGCAAGCACAGAAGCAGAACTGCAGGATCTGGTGTCTCGCTTGGACAGGGAAGGTCGAAAGAAAGGACTGGAGATCAATATGGGGAAGACAAAGTGTATGGCGATGTCAGGGGAACAATGTAACATCAAAGTGCAGGACATCATGATAGAGCAAGTGGACACATTCGTGTACCTATAGGCTCACTCATAACAAAAGATGCTGAATGTAGCAAGGAGATAAGAGTAAGAATCGCGAGAGGACATGGAGTAGGTGCAGATCTGAAGAAACTGTGGAAAAGCCATAACATCAAACTATCTACAAAGCTAAAGTTAATGAGGACGCTTATATGGCCAGTGATGATGTATGGTTGTGAGAGTTGGACAATTAATAAGAGTGATGAAGATAGAATAAAGGCATTTGAAATGAAAGGTATAAGAAAAATCCTCGGAATATCATGGACTGAGAAAAAAAATGAATCGGTTCTGGAGACGGCTGGCGTAGAAAGGAGTCTACTGGAGTCAATTAAAGGAAGGAAGTTGTCATACTTCGGGCACATTATGAGGAAACATGGAGACTGCTTGGAGAAGGAGATTATGCAAGGCACGGTTCCAGGAGCAAGATCAAGAGGAAGACCTAGGAAGAGGTGGTGGGACAACATGTGTGAATGGACGGGATTATCAACAGAGCAATTGTTGAGAGCAACCGAAGACAGGAGAGGATGGAGAAGAACTGTCCAAAATGCGACCAACCCTCGTGTCGAGGATGGTTGAAGGCAAGGCAAGGCAAGGTCTGCTATTGAGCCTCATCATTTATAATCACAATTTTTCACAAGAGGTTGCGGTTCTTGCCAAACCTCGTCTCAGTTGTCCTTCTGTAAGCATTTATCATTTGAAACCTGAAATTCATTGGTCTTGCCATCTCATGGAGTTCAACCAACGTAGTCTGATGTCTGACGGAGTGAGGAAAAAGGAAACAACCCTACTGGCCGATGTGATGCGGCCGATGTCGACGACTCATCGTTAGCGTTTAACGCATGTTTTGGTTCGCATGCAGGCGACAATTGAGCAAAGAATTGCTACGATAATACTCAAATTCTTTTTTGGAATATTTGCCAAAGAATGTATCACTAGCTTTAAGTATGAGCCTTCCGTTTAAAACGAGTTTTTCTGCCTCTGATTCCATTTTGATCAGATCTAATTAACGCAGACGATTAATGCGTTAAAATTTTTAATCGCAATTTTTTTTAACGCGTTAATCGCATGCGTTAACGCGATTAAATCAGCAGCCCTAATTTTTATAGATAGTTATTCAGAAGCGCTCTCAGTGTTTTGGCCACTAGATCGGGCCCTTCGAAATACGAAAGTCTATATTGTATGTGCGTGTGTGGTTGGCTGCCTGTCTGTTTGCCTGCCTGCAATAACCTATAACTGTCCATCTAACAGGGTCCATTCGACTCTGAGTAGAGTCCTTGAAGGGGCGCTCTATAAATTGCATAGATAGATAGATAGATTCGGAAACAGACCTGGAATAAAGGACCGTACGGTACGGAACTAAAATACCTATGCATTCTAATGACCATCTGTGGCACACATATCATGCTGGGTTCCAGAGTATTGCTAGACATTTAACTGCAGATCATCATGAAACTCATCCGCGAAGAGATCGCACACTGCAGATGGCCAGCAGTGTGTCGACTGGATATTAGGTGACTGGCCGTTTCGAGACGGCCTATAGAACACCCTTCTGGTATACACCACATCAACCTATCGAATTCCTCTCTCAAGTTAATTTATCTCCCTTTGAATGCCTTATTAATCTAGCGAGGTAATCGAACAGAACGCTCAAATTTAGGAGACTTACGGATTCAACCCCAACTAATTCTGTTTATACTCTGTGTATTTTACTACAAAGCGGTCAAAGCCCATTGGAAACTCCTCCGGACCCCCACCCCTAAAGAAAACTCAATAGAATCGCCGTTCTAATTCTGTTAATTATAGCATAGATTATGCTAAAAAAATCTATTACTCCTGTTTCGGCGACAATGAGGTTAAGAAGAGCGCTCTAAATATTCAATGCATACAAACATGCATGCATATAAATATGCAGAGATGACCTTGACTTCTGGATGGGTATACGGTAATTAATTTCGTCTCGCTTGAAGCCGTGAGCGCTTCATTACGGGCTCTATATATAATTCGGTCAGAGGATTTAATATTAGACCTGTAAGCCTATTAGATATAATATTGCATAAATATTTACGCGCATAGATATTTACAATAACGGATGCCTGCGAACACACGGTACATTATACGACTAAATATATCGATTAGTTTCAGAAGGATTTAGATTCGGATCCATTTGATGTAGCAAATCTAATTACAATAATCGCCTCAACAGTCCTCCGCCGTGCTTGTTGTTCCCGTGTCCAGCCAACCATGAAATGGATTGGACGGAATTCAATGGACCGTCGCGTTCAACCCATGCATGTCTAGGGCTGCTGAAGCTGAGGTTAATCTGCCACAGGTCAGTGGATGCTGAGCCTGCTCAGAGTCCAACCGGTGCGAGCAATACAACAAATGGACCGACTGACCTCGTATATATTATACTTAATGCACTGCTACACTACTTTAATACGCAATGCGCATTTCTGTATAAACCAATGAAACACACTCGCACACCGACACACACGCGCACAAACACGCACATTGACACAAATACACGCAGACCCACACATACACATGCGAGCGCACACACACATACACAAATACACACACAAACGAGGCCTTGCTCCGACGTATCTTTGTGATCTCATACTTCGCCCCATTTCGGCCACTTCGCTGCGTCCTCTTAGGTCCTCAGATCGGCTTGACCTCTTTGTTCCTCGCGTCAGGACCGCCATGGCTCAATCCAGATCATTTGCCTGCATAGGTCCCTCCCTATGGAATGGTCTTCTCCCATCCGTTCGCTCTGCCATCCTCTCTGGTAGTCTTTCGTCATCTTTCTCTTGTCTAAAGACCTGCCTTTTCTCTCGGAGTTGCACGCACTGGGAGCGCTTCTGAAAGGCTCTTGCTGCAAGAAGCGCTTTACAAATGGTCAGATACGATACGATACACAAACAAACACACGAGTACACACACACACGAGTACATACACGCACACAAACACACACACAAGTACACACGCACGCACACAAACACGCACACATACACACGCACACACAAACAAACACACACCAGAGTACACTACACGCTCTCTCGCACACACACACACACACACACACACACACACACACACACACACACACACACACACACACACACACACACGTTTGTTTACAATATGCATTGAACAAATTATTATAGACGGCAAAGGATTGATCCGAAGGTTCGCTTTACAGTGTTTGCGGTTGGTACCAGATGGATGCACAGAAGCTTGCAGTCTAAGTCCTTGAGAATAATTAGGTCCTTCAGCACAGTTACAGAGCGGAATCGATTAATGCTTTATAACTATTATGCATAAATTAGCATAATTATACAGTGGCGCTTAAGTAAATACGGAAATAATATTAATACTAGAAATAATAATAAAACTAGAAATAATAATAATACTAGAAATAATAATAATACTATAGAAATAATATTAATACTAGAAATAATAATAATGCTATAGAAATAATATTAATACTAGAAATAATAATAATGCTAGAAATAATAATAATGCTATAGAAATAATATTAATACTAGAAATAATAATAAAACTAGAAATAATAATAATAATAGAAATAATAATAATACTAGAAATAATAATAATGCTAGAAATAATAATAATGCTAGAAATAATAATAATGCTACAGAAATAATATTAATACTAGAAATAATAATAAAACTAGAAATAATAATAATAATAGAAATAATAATAATGATATAGAAATAATAATAATACTAGAAATAATAATAATACTAGAAATAATAATAATGCTAGAAATAATAATAATGCTATAGAAATAATATTAATACTAGAAATAATAATAAAACTAGAAATAATAATAATAATAGAAATAATAATAATACTAGAAATAATAATAATGCTATAGAAATAATATTAATACTAGAAATAATAATAATACTAGAAATAATAATAAAACTAGAAATAATAATAATACTAGAAATAATAATAATGCTATAGAAATAATAATAATACTAGAAATAATAATAATGCTAGAAATAATAATAATGCTATAGAAATAATATTAATACTAGAAATAATAATAATGCTATAGAAATAATATTAATACTAGAAATAATAATAATACTAGAAATAATAATAATACTAGAAATAATATTAATACTAGAAATAATAATAATACTAGAAATAATAATAATGCTATAGAAATAATAATAATACTAGAAATAATAATAATACTAGAAATAATAATAATACTAGAAATAATATTAATACTAGAAATAATAATAATAATACTAGAAATAATATTAATACTAGAAATAATAATAATGCTATAGAAATAATAATAATACTAGAAATAATATTAATACTAGAAATAATTATAATGCTATAGAAATAATAATAATAATAGAAATAATAATAATGCTATAGAAATAATAATAATGCTAGAAATAATAATAATACTAGAAATAATAATAATGCTATAGAAATAATATTAATACTAGAAATAATAATAAAACTAGAAATAATAATAATGCTATAGAAATAATATTAATACTAGAAATAATAATAATGCTATAGAAATAATATTAATACTAGAAATAATAATAAAACTAGAAATAATAATAATGCTATAGAAATAATATTAATACTAGAAATAATAATAAAACTAGAAATAATAATAATGCTATAGAAATAATATTAATACTAGAAATAATAATAAAACTAGAAATAATAATAATGCTAGAAATAATAATAATACTATAGAAATAATATTAATACTAGAAATAATAATAATGCTATAGAAATAATATTAATACTAGAAATAATAATAAAACTAGAAATAATAATAATGCTATAGAAATAATATTAATACTAGAAATAATAATAATACTAGAAATAATAATAATGCTAGAAATAATAATAATGCTATAGAAATAATATTAATACTAGAAATAATAATAAAACTAGAAATAATAATAATAATAGAAATAATAATAATACTAGAAATAATAATAATGCTAGAAATAATAATAATGCTATAGAAATAATATTAATACTAGAAATAATAATAAAACTAGAAATAATAATAATAATAGAAATAATAATAATACTAGAAATAATAATAATGCTATAGAAATAATATTAATACTAGAAATAATAATAATACTAGAAATAATAATAAAACTAGAAATAATAATAATACTAGAAATAATAATAATGCTATAGAAATAATAATAATACTAGAAATAATATTAATACTAGAAATAATTATAATGCTATAGAAATAATAATAATAATAGAAATAATAATAATGCTATAGAAATAATAATAATGCTATAGAAATAATATTAATACTAGAAATAATAATAAAACTAGAAATAATAATAATGCTAGAAATAATAATAATAATACTAGAAATAATAATAATACTAGAAATAATATTAATACTAGAAATAATAATAATACTAGAAATAATAATAATGCTATAGAAATAATAATAATACTAGAAATAATAATAATACTAGAAATAATATTAATACTAGAAATAATAATAATAATACTAGAAATAATATTAATACTAGAAATAATAATAATGCTATAGAAATAATATTAATACTAGAAATAATAATAATACTAGAAATAATAATAATGCTATAGAAATAATATTAATACTAGAAATAATAATAATACTAGAAATAATAATAATACTAGAAATAATAATAATGCTATAGAAATAATATTAATACTAGAAATAATAATAAAACTAGAAATAATAATAATGCTAGAAATAATAATAATGCTATAGAAATAATATTAATACTAGAAATAATAATAATAATACTAGAAATAATAATAATACTATAGAAATAATAATAATAATAGAAATAATAATAATACTAGAAATAATAATAATGCTATAGAAATAATATTAATACTAGAAATAATAATAATGCTAGAAATAATAATAATGCTATAGAAATAATATTAATACTAGAAATAATAATAATAATACTAGAAATAATATTAATACTAGAAATAATAATAAAACTAGAAATAATAATAATACTAGAAATAATAATAATGCTATAGAAATAATAATAATACTAGAAATAATAATAATACTATAGAAATAATAATAATAATAGAAATAATAATAATACTAGAAATAATAATAATGCTATAGAAATAATATTAATACTAGAAATAATAATAAAACTAGAAATAATAATAATACTAGAAATAATAATAATGCTAGAAATAATAATAATGCTATAGAAATAATATTAATACTAGAAATAATAATAATACTAGAAATAATAATAATGCTAGAAATAATAATAATGCTATAGAAATAATATTAATACTAGAAATAATAATAATACTAGAAATAATAATAATGCTAGAAATAATAATAATGCTATAGAAATAATATTAATACTAGAAATAATAATAATGCTATAGAAATAATATTAATACTAGAAATAATAATAATACTAGAAATAATAATAATACTAGAAATAATATTAATACTAGAAATAATAATAATACTAGAAATAATAATAATGCTATAGAAATAATAATAATACTAGAAATAATAATAATACTAGAAATAATAATATTAATACTAGAAATAATAATAATACTAGAAATAATAATATTAATACTAGAAATAATAATAATACTAGAAATAATAATAATACTAGAAATAATAATAATGCTATAGAAATAATATTAATACTAGAAATAATAATAATACTAGAAATAATAATATTAATACTAGAAATAATAATAATACTAGAAATAATAATAATACTAGAAATAATAATAATACTAGAAATAATAATAATGCTAGAAATAATAATAATACTAGAAATAATATTAATACTAGAAATAATAATAATGCTATAGAAATAATATTAATACTAGAAATAATAATAATACTAGAAATAATAATAATGCTATAGAAATAATAATAATGCTATAGAAATAATAATAATACTAGAAATAATAATAATACTAGAAATAATATTAATACTAGAAATAATAATAATGCTATAGAAATAATAATAATGCTATAGAAATAATAATAATACTAGAAATAATAATAATACTAGAAATAATATTAATACTAGAAATAATAATAATACTAGAAATAATAATATTAATACTAGAAATAATAATAATACTAGAAATAATAATAATACTAGAAATAATAATAATGCTATAGAAATAATATTAAAACTAGAAATAATAATAAAACTAGAAATAATAATAATGCTAGAAATAATAATAATGCTATAGAAATAATATTAATACTAGAAATAATAATAATACTAGAAATAATAATAATGCTAGAAATAATAATAATGCTATAGAAATAATATTAATACTAGAAATAATAATAATACTAGAAATAATAATAATGCTAGAAATAATAATAATGCTATAGAAATAATATTAATACTAGAAATAATAATAATACTAGAAATAATAATAATGCTAGAAATAATAATAATGCTATAGAAATAATATTAATACTAGAAATAATAATAATACTAGAAATAATAATAATGCTAGAAATAATAATAAAACTAGAAATAATAATAATGCTATAGAAATAATATTAATACTAGAAATAATATTAATACTAGAAATAATAATAATGCTAGATATAATAATAAAACTAGAAATAATAATAATACTAGAAATAATAATAATGCTAGATATAATAATAATGCTATAGAAATAATATTAATACTAGAAATAATAATAATACTAGAAATAATAATAATGCTAGAAATAATAATAATGCTATAGAAATAATATTAATACTAGAAATAATATTAATACTAGAAATAATAATAATACTAGAAATAATAATAATGCTAGATATAATAATAATGCTATAGAAATAATATTAATACTAGAAATAATAATAATACTAGAAATAATAATAATGCTAGAAATAATAATAATGCTATAGAAATAATAATAATACTAGAAATAATAATAATGCTATAGAAATAATAATAATACTAGAAATAATAATAATACTAGAAATAATAATAATGCTATAGAAATAATAATAATACTAGAAATAATAATAATACTAGAAATAATAATAATACTAGAAATAATAATAATGCTATAGAAATAATATTAATACTAGAAATAATATTAATACTAGAAATAATAATAATGCTAGATATAATAATAATGCTATAGAAATAATAATAATACTAGAAATAATATTAATACTAGAAATAATAATAATACTAGAAATAATAATAATGCTATAGAAATAATAATAATACTAGAAATAATAATAATACTAGAAATAATAATAATGCTAGAAATAATAATAATGCTATAGAAATAATATTAATACTAGAAATAATAATAATACTAGAAATAATAATAATACTAGAAATAATAATAATAATACTAGAAATAATAATAATGCTATAGAAATAATAATAATACTAGAAATAATATTAATACTAGAAATAATAATAATACTAGAAATAATATTAATACTAGAAATAATAATAATACTAGAAATAATAATAATGCTATAGAAATAATATTAATACTAGAAATAGTAATAATACTAGAAATAATAATAATGCTATAGAAATAATAATAATACTAGAAATAATAATAATACTAGAAATAATAATAATACTAGAAATAATAATAATGCTAGAAATAATAATAATACTAGAAATAATAATAATGCTATAGAAATAATAATAATACTAGAAATAATAATAATACTAGAAATAATAATAATACTAGAAATAATAATAATGCTAGAAATAATAATAATGCTATAGAAATAATAATAATACTAGAAATAATAATAATGCTATAGAAATAATATTAAAACTAGAAATAATAATAATACTAGAAATAATAATAATACTAGAAATAATAATAATACTAGAAATAATAATAATGCTAGAAATAATAATAATGCTATAGAAATAATAATAATACTAGAAATAATAATAATACTAGAAATAATAATAATACTAGAAATAATAATAATGCTAGAAATAATAATAATACTAGAAATAATAATAATGCTATAGAAATAATATTAATACTAGAAATAATATTAATACTAGAAATAATAATAATGCTAGATATAATAATAATGCTATAGAAATAATATTAATACTAGAAATAATAATAATACTAGAAATAATAATAATGCTATAGAAATAATATTAATACTAGAAATAATAATAATACTAGAAATAATAATAATGCTAGATATAATAATAATGCTATAGAAATAATATTAATACTAGAAATAATAATAATACTAGAAATAATAATAATGCTATAGAAATAATATTAATACTAGAAATAATAATAATACTAGAAATAATAATAATGCTAGATATAATAATAATGCTATAGAAATAATATTAATACTAGAAATAATAATAATACTAGAAATAATAATAATGCTAGAAATAATAATAATGCTATAGAAATAATAATAATACTAGAAATAATAATAATACTAGAAATAATAATAATGCTATAGAAATAATAATAATACTAGAAATAATAATAATACTAGAAATAATAATAATGCTATAGAAATAATAATAATACTAGAAATAATAATAATACTAGAAATAATAATAATGCTATAGAAATAATAATAATACTAGAAATAATAATAATACTAGAAATAATAATAATACTAGAAATAATAATAATGCTATAGAAATAATAATAATACTAGAAATAATAATAATACTAGAAATAATAATAATGCTATAGAAATAATAATAATACTAGAAATAATAATAATACTAGAAATAATAATAATGCTATAGAAATAATAATAATACTAGAAATAATATTAATACTAGAAATAATAATAATGCTATAGAAATAATATTAATACTAGAAATAATAATAAAACTAGAAATAATAATAATGCTATAGAAATAATATTAATACTAGAAATAATAATAAAACTAGAAATAATAATAATGCTATAGAAATAATATTAATACTAGAAATAATAATAAAACTAGAAATAATAATAATGCTAGAAATAATAATAATACTATAGAAATAATATTAATACTAGAAATAATAATAATGCTATAGAAATAATATTAATACTAGAAATAATAATAAAACTAGAAATAATAATAATGCTATAGAAATAATATTAATACTAGAAATAATAATAATACTAGAAATAATAATAATGCTAGAAATAATAATAATGCTATAGAAATAATATTAATACTAGAAATAATAATAAAACTAGAAATAATAATAATAATAGAAATAATAATAATACTAGAAATAATAATAATGCTAGAAATAATAATAATGCTATAGAAATAATATTAATACTAGAAATAATAATAAAACTAGAAATAATAATAATAATAGAAATAATAATAATACTAGAAATAATAATAATGCTATAGAAATAATATTAATACTAGAAATAATAATAATACTAGAAATAATAATAAAACTAGAAATAATAATAATACTAGAAATAATAATAATGCTATAGAAATAATAATAATACTAGAAATAATATTAATACTAGAAATAATTATAATGCTATAGAAATAATAATAATAATAGAAATAATAATAATGCTATAGAAATAATAATAATGCTATAGAAATAATATTAATACTAGAAATAATAATAAAACTAGAAATAATAATAATGCTAGAAATAATAATAATAATACTAGAAATAATAATAATACTAGAAATAATATTAATACTAGAAATAATAATAATACTAGAAATAATAATAATGCTATAGAAATAATAATAATACTAGAAATAATAATAATACTAGAAATAATATTAATACTAGAAATAATAATAATAATACTAGAAATAATATTAATACTAGAAATAATAATAATGCTATAGAAATAATATTAATACTAGAAATAATAATAATACTAGAAATAATAATAATGCTATAGAAATAATATTAATACTAGAAATAATAATAATACTAGAAATAATAATAATACTAGAAATAATAATAATGCTATAGAAATAATATTAATACTAGAAATAATAATAAAACTAGAAATAATAATAATGCTAGAAATAATAATAATGCTATAGAAATAATATTAATACTAGAAATAATAATAATAATACTAGAAATAATAATAATACTATAGAAATAATAATAATAATAGAAATAATAATAATACTAGAAATAATAATAATGCTATAGAAATAATATTAATACTAGAAATAATAATAATGCTAGAAATAATAATAATGCTATAGAAATAATATTAATACTAGAAATAATAATAATAATACTAGAAATAATATTAATACTAGAAATAATAATAAAACTAGAAATAATAATAATACTAGAAATAATAATAATGCTATAGAAATAATAATAATACTAGAAATAATAATAATACTATAGAAATAATAATAATAATAGAAATAATAATAATACTAGAAATAATAATAATGCTATAGAAATAATATTAATACTAGAAATAATAATAAAACTAGAAATAATAATAATACTAGAAATAATAATAATGCTAGAAATAATAATAATGCTATAGAAATAATATTAATACTAGAAATAATAATAATACTAGAAATAATAATAATGCTAGAAATAATAATAATGCTATAGAAATAATATTAATACTAGAAATAATAATAATACTAGAAATAATAATAATGCTAGAAATAATAATAATGCTATAGAAATAATATTAATACTAGAAATAATAATAATGCTATAGAAATAATATTAATACTAGAAATAATAATAATACTAGAAATAATAATAATACTAGAAATAATATTAATACTAGAAATAATAATAATACTAGAAATAATAATAATGCTATAGAAATAATAATAATACTAGAAATAATAATAATACTAGAAATAATAATATTAATACTAGAAATAATAATAATACTAGAAATAATAATATTAATACTAGAAATAATAATAATACTAGAAATAATAATAATACTAGAAATAATAATAATGCTATAGAAATAATATTAATACTAGAAATAATAATAATACTAGAAATAATAATATTAATACTAGAAATAATAATAATACTAGAAATAATAATAATACTAGAAATAATAATAATACTAGAAATAATAATAATGCTAGAAATAATAATAATACTAGAAATAATATTAATACTAGAAATAATAATAATGCTATAGAAATAATATTAATACTAGAAATAATAATAATACTAGAAATAATAATAATGCTATAGAAATAATAATAATGCTATAGAAATAATAATAATACTAGAAATAATAATAATACTAGAAATAATATTAATACTAGAAATAATAATAATGCTATAGAAATAATAATAATGCTATAGAAATAATAATAATACTAGAAATAATAATAATACTAGAAATAATATTAATACTAGAAATAATAATAATACTAGAAATAATAATATTAATACTAGAAATAATAATAATACTAGAAATAATAATAATACTAGAAATAATAATAATGCTATAGAAATAATATTAAAACTAGAAATAATAATAAAACTAGAAATAATAATAATGCTAGAAATAATAATAATGCTATAGAAATAATATTAATACTAGAAATAATAATAATACTAGAAATAATAATAATGCTAGAAATAATAATAATGCTATAGAAATAATATTAATACTAGAAATAATAATAATACTAGAAATAATAATAATGCTAGAAATAATAATAATGCTATAGAAATAATATTAATACTAGAAATAATAATAATACTAGAAATAATAATAATGCTAGAAATAATAATAATGCTATAGAAATAATATTAATACTAGAAATAATAATAATACTAGAAATAATAATAATGCTAGAAATAATAATAAAACTAGAAATAATAATAATGCTATAGAAATAATATTAATACTAGAAATAATATTAATACTAGAAATAATAATAATGCTAGATATAATAATAAAACTAGAAATAATAATAATACTAGAAATAATAATAATGCTAGATATAATAATAATGCTATAGAAATAATATTAATACTAGAAATAATAATAATACTAGAAATAATAATAATGCTAGAAATAATAATAATGCTATAGAAATAATATTAATACTAGAAATAATATTAATACTAGAAATAATAATAATACTAGAAATAATAATAATGCTAGATATAATAATAATGCTATAGAAATAATATTAATACTAGAAATAATAATAATACTAGAAATAATAATAATGCTAGAAATAATAATAATGCTATAGAAATAATAATAATACTAGAAATAATAATAATGCTATAGAAATAATAATAATACTAGAAATAATAATAATACTAGAAATAATAATAATGCTATAGAAATAATAATAATACTAGAAATAATAATAATACTAGAAATAATAATAATACTAGAAATAATAATAATGCTATAGAAATAATATTAATACTAGAAATAATATTAATACTAGAAATAATAATAATGCTAGATATAATAATAATGCTATAGAAATAATAATAATACTAGAAATAATATTAATACTAGAAATAATAATAATACTAGAAATAATAATAATGCTATAGAAATAATAATAATACTAGAAATAATAATAATACTAGAAATAATAATAATGCTAGAAATAATAATAATGCTATAGAAATAATATTAATACTAGAAATAATAATAATACTAGAAATAATAATAATACTAGAAATAATAATAATAATACTAGAAATAATAATAATGCTATAGAAATAATAATAATACTAGAAATAATATTAATACTAGAAATAATAATAATACTAGAAATAATATTAATACTAGAAATAATAATAATACTAGAAATAATAATAATGCTATAGAAATAATATTAATACTAGAAATAGTAATAATACTAGAAATAATAATAATGCTATAGAAATAATAATAATACTAGAAATAATAATAATACTAGAAATAATAATAATACTAGAAATAATAATAATGCTAGAAATAATAATAATACTAGAAATAATAATAATGCTATAGAAATAATAATAATACTAGAAATAATAATAATACTAGAAATAATAATAATACTAGAAATAATAATAATGCTAGAAATAATAATAATGCTATAGAAATAATAATAATACTAGAAATAATAATAATGCTATAGAAATAATATTAAAACTAGAAATAATAATAATACTAGAAATAATAATAATACTAGAAATAATAATAATACTAGAAATAATAATAATGCTAGAAATAATAATAATGCTATAGAAATAATAATAATACTAGAAATAATAATAATACTAGAAATAATAATAATACTAGAAATAATAATAATGCTAGAAATAATAATAATACTAGAAATAATAATAATGCTATAGAAATAATATTAATACTAGAAATAATATTAATACTAGAAATAATAATAATGCTAGATATAATAATAATGCTATAGAAATAATATTAATACTAGAAATAATAATAATACTAGAAATAATAATAATGCTATAGAAATAATATTAATACTAGAAATAATAATAATACTAGAAATAATAATAATGCTAGATATAATAATAATGCTATAGAAATAATATTAATACTAGAAATAATAATAATACTAGAAATAATAATAATGCTATAGAAATAATATTAATACTAGAAATAATAATAATACTAGAAATAATAATAATGCTAGATATAATAATAATGCTATAGAAATAATATTAATACTAGAAATAATAATAATACTAGAAATAATAATAATGCTAGAAATAATAATAATGCTATAGAAATAATAATAATACTAGAAATAATAATAATACTAGAAATAATAATAATGCTATAGAAATAATAATAATACTAGAAATAATAATAATACTAGAAATAATAATAATGCTATAGAAATAATAATAATACTAGAAATAATAATAATACTAGAAATAATAATAATGCTATAGAAATAATAATAATACTAGAAATAATAATAATACTAGAAATAATAATAATACTAGAAATAATAATAATGCTATAGAAATAATAATAATACTAGAAATAATAATAATACTAGAAATAATAATAATGCTATAGAAATAATAATAATACTAGAAATAATAATAATACTAGAAATAATAATAATGCTATAGAAATAATAATAATACTAGAAATAATAATAATACTAGAAATAATAATAATGCTAGAAATAATAATAATGCTATAGAAATAATAATAATACTAGAAATAATAATAATAATACTAGAAATAATAATAATGCTAGAAATAATAATAATGCTATAGAAATAATAATAATACTAGAAATAATAATAATACTAGAAATAATAATAATACTAGAAATAATAATAATGCTAGAAATAATAATAATGCTAGATATAATAATAATACTAGAAATAATAATAATGCTAGAAATAATAATAATACTAGAAATAATAATAATGCTATAGAAATAATAATAATACTAGAAATAATAATAATACTAGAAATAATAATAATGCTAGAAATAATAATAATGCTATAGAAATAATAATAATACTAGAAATAATAATAATACTAGAAATAATAATAATGCTATAGAAATAATAATAATACTAGAAATAATAATAATACTAGAAATAATAATAATGCTATAGAAATAATAATAATACTAGAAATAATAATAATACTAGAAATAATAATAATACTAGAAATAATAATAATGCTATAGAAATAATATTAATACTAGAAATAATATTAATACTAGAAATAATAATAATGCTAGATATAATAATAATGCTATAGAAATAATAATAATACTAGAAATAATATTAATACTAGAAATAATAATAATACTAGAAATAATAATAATGCTATAGAAATAATAATAATACTAGAAATAATAATAATACTAGAAATAATAATAATACTAGAAATAATAATAATGCTATAGAAATAATAATAATACTAGAAATAATAATAATACTAGAAATAATAATAATACTAGAAATAATAATAATACTAGAAATAATAATAATACTAGAAATAATAATAATGCTATAGAAATAATATTAAAACTAGAAATAATAATAATGCTAGAAATAATATTAATACGGAAATGATATACAATAGAATTAATAATACACCAATATTAATTAATTATTTAACGAGATACGTTCGACGTAGGCCTAGTTATTCTTTCTTTATATTATAAACGGCTAGAATGTGTTTTATATAGGCCTACTAGACTACTAGCTCTTTCTTGTTGAACATCGGCACTGCCACCTGCACCAAATTCAATTCACAACCGCTTTGGATTGCAAACCTATTTCCATATGAACCTCTGTGTGTGTGTGTCTATGTGTGTCTCTGTGTGTGTCTCTGTGTGTCTCTGTGTGTCTCTGTGTGTCTCTGTGTGTCTCTGTGTGTGGGTCTCTGTGTCTGTCTGCGTCTGCGTCTGCGTGTGTGACGGAGTTTGCACGAGTGTGTAGTATAATGATGTCAATCAGGTATGTATCGCATGACGTCATTTCGCTTGGCATCCTCCTTTGATATAAATCGTTCAGCTGCCCAGTGAGGAGGATAAAAATGACAGCCACTGCTGCTATAGGTGCATGCTGGCGCCCACACACAAACACGCGCACAAGCACGCACGTTCACAAAAAAACACACACACACACACACACGCAAACATACACAAGCATAAACTCACACATATACACACATAAATATAGTATATATATACAGGGTGGCTCAAAAAAATGTACCACTCGATAAAATGCGATAACTTCACAACCGACTGACATTTGTCTGCGAAAAATTTTCAATTTGAAGGGGAATGAATTTCCAACAATCCCTGAAAGTTTCACTTGAAAAATTTCATGTTTGCAAAAGTTACAGATGTTTAAACTTTCAATTCCGTTTTTTCAAATATCCGGAGAATCATGCTCCAATACATGTGATTTTATTAAGATTTTTTGCAAATTACAACACAAAAAAATTATGATGATGTCATACGACCTTACTAAGAGCTGTAAAGAAGCTGTTTATGAAGCAAGCTGTTGGTAGTTGGCGATATTTCATATATTAAGGTCTCAATCTGTGAATCCGTTACTGAACGTCACGGGCAAAGTTTCTGTGGAAGATAAAATGGGAACTCGGACGTTGCGCGAACAGAGACTGGGACATCGCGTGATCATAGCAAAATACCCAGTGAAAAGTGGAGCCTGAGCACAATGAAGGCTCTCTGAAAACGTGTTTATGTAACTAAGATCAGATGTCGGAAGAGAGGCAGGAAGTGGTCGTTTGGTCTGACGGAAAAGCGCGATTTTCACGAAGTTCGCTTGGTAATCGAAAGGGTCAAGTTTGCAAGGCACATCATGGTTTCGGCATCAGATATGCTGGCGTGTGTTACGATTGCAAGAAAAGACTGCATTTAATCCCATTAAGTAGGTTAGATGTCAAATTCATCTTTGAACTCTCTTACCCAGACTCATTGAAGACCAGGTATGCTCTAATATCTGGTTTTATTTTCCAGGCGGTCGGTACGCCCGTTTGCTCGCACGGCAAGGTTGATTATGATGGCGCTACCTTATTGCCATCAACTGAAGTAAATGCATTGGCAAAGATGACTAACAAACTCGCCAGACCTTAGCCCACTAGCTTAATCACGTCTGGTGAGCTATGCTGGAACGCTGCAAGACATTTCATCCCAAGTTGGAGAACATTGGCCAGCTGAAGCAAGTCTTGCTGCTAATGTGGGGTCAGTTGCCGCAGGACCCGACCAACAAGGCCATACTGAACTTCACAAAAAGAATTTGAGCTTGTGTTAAGGCAGGGAGTGGACACTCTCATTATACCTTACAATAAACTGCAAAACGGAATTCTGAGGTCGTAGTGAAAAGTGATATCATTTGACATGGAAATCTACAAGTGACGTTCATTTCCCGCGGAAATTTGAAAAAACCAAATGTTAAGTTTGAACGGCTGTAACTTTTGCAAACATGAAAATTTTCAAATGAAACTTTCAGGGATTGTTGGAAATTCATTCCCCTGCAAATTGGGAAATTTTCGCAGAAAAAGTTCAATCGGTTGCGAAGATATCGCATTTTATCCGGTGGTACATTTTTTTTGAGCCACCCTGTATATGAACACGTACATATATGTGTATGTACAGGGTGGTCCAACATAAATGAACCAACTTTGAATGCATATAACTTCGCCAATTGTTGGAATTTATTTATACTTTATGCGTCAAATTAAAGATATTTCACTCAAGTATATGCACTGGAAAAATGGAACTGGTACAAGTTTAGGTTTTATTTATATGCTCGGAACAGTGCTAGCTACCAAATTTTGTTGTCATTTGTGACGAAATCTGGCGCCGTTGACAGATGATGATCGCGTTTTGATCTTAATTTTCCGAACTGATAAGGGATATAATTCGGTGGAAATGATTTACAAATTTTCTAACGGTGTATGGAATAAACATTACCTTGAATTATCTGCTACTGAAAATTGATAAAACAGAACTTTCTAATCGTAAACCATGGGAATTACGGCACGCATATCCACTAACATTGCTCTTGTGTCCGAGTAAATTGGCCGTCAAGACAACGACCCGGATAGGCTCTACAGGCAAATCTCCCCAGGTCATTCAGCGCGAAACAGGTAGTCCTAGAAACACCGTACAACATATTCTAAAAGATGATCTAAAGTTATTTGTCGACTTGATGTCCAACAGCACTCCAACACTGACGCAAAGAAACGACTAGCGAAACAGCAGCGCGTGGCAGCGCGCACGGCTGTTGATAAAATTGAAAGAAAATGGTTTTGCGACGAGAAGATATTCATAATAGATACTTCTAAAAATACCCAAAATGATCGTGTTTATGCACGTTTTAGCGAGAAACGATTTGTGAATTTCCCGGCGAAACGACGCCTTATTACGTCACAAATGACAACAAAATATGGTAGCTCGCGCTGTTCCAAGCATAAAATTAAAACCTAAGCTTGTACCAATTCCATTTTTTTCAGTACATATACTTGAGTGAAATATCTTTAATTTGACGCATGAAGTATAAATAAATTCCAAAAATTGGCAGAGTTATATGCATTCAAAGTTGGTTCATTTATGCTGGACCACCCTGATAAACAATTATACATATAGATCTACATGTACATGTACATAGACCTATAATATTATACATAATTCATGGATGCACGTGATTTGCAAGACCTAGTATTGATCAGCTGTCATATCATTCATGTATACACTATACACCTATATATATATACAGATATATATATACATATATATACATATATACATATATACATGAAATATACGTACTCCGTTGTAAGG
Organism: Lumbricus terrestris; assembly: GCA_949752735.1. Lineage (NCBI taxonomy): Eukaryota > Metazoa > Annelida > Clitellata > Crassiclitellata > Lumbricidae > Lumbricus > Lumbricus terrestris. The sequence goes on from OX457042.1 coordinate 14,557,686, forward strand.
CAGATCGATGAGCTCCAGGATCGATTCGTCTCCGTCTACGACGACAGAAATCGTTATCTCGACACCGTCATCTGAAACAATGACGGCTGTATACTTACAGAAGACAATGGCGGCTGAGACAATGGCACGAAAACAAACGAAAAACTGGTACGTTAAAACATGGGACGAGGTCAACAGGGAGAAAAAAACCTCTGTTGGCCCAAGGACAACAATGTCAAATGAAAACATGGAGAGAGGTAAACTGTCACGTGGAAATATAGCACGTGGTCAACTGTGTGCCTAGGAGAAATATGTTGACTCAAGGTCAATAATGTTGCATAAAAACATTTAACTATTATACAATGTAGGTCAACAGTGCTGAATGAAATAACGACTCGAGATCAACAAGGTCATATGAAAACATGGCATGGGGTCAACACTGCCGAACGAGCATCGACTGCACAGGTCAACTGTACCAAGAGAGCCATGGGTTGCAGTGTTTATGTCAACATTGCCAACAGGGTATTCAATATAACTTCAGATATTGAAACTTACCCAATGCCTAGAATAGTAAAATGCAGCAGTGGTCATCATGGAAAAAGTCCATTGCTTCATATAAAGTATGAACACAAGTGACCTGTTCTGGACTTAAGTCATGACATCGTAGATCGAAACTATAATAATATTGCTCTAGTGTTGAACAGGCTGTTTATAACAGCGTTGAAACATGGTTCAATTCGACCAAACTGAAATAAGGAAGATGAAATAGAAGCCAAGAAATTTCAAGAAAACAGCGAGGTCGCAAATTAATGGACCCTGACAACACTATACGAAAGCAGATAATATCAAACGAAAACGGACAAGACCATGCAAGCGAAAGCAGAAGGGACCAAACGAAAGCAGAAGGGACCAAACGGAAGCAGAAGGGACCAAACGAAAGCAGAAGGGACCAAACGAAAGCAGAAGGGACCAAATGAAAGCAGATAAGAACAAACGAAAGCAGATAAGAACAAACGAAAACAGATGGGACCAAACGAAGACAGAGGGGACCAAACGATAGCGGAGAGGACCCAACAAAACAGAGAGGACCAAACAGAAGTTTTGAGGACTGAATAGAATCTGAATAGAGACTAAACGAAAGCAGAGGGATCAGATAAAAGCTGCCATGTTTAAACGTATAAGCTGAAAAGACGAAACGGAAACGTAGAGAATTAAATAGATGCTGAGGGCGAACAAACAGAAGTTTAGAGAGCAAAATAGACGCTGAGAGAATCAGACGAAGGTTTAGAGGAACGACATTGAAGCTACGAGAAACAAATTGAATCTGAAAGGACCAGAGGAAAGCTGGATAGAACGAACGAAATGTGTTAGGAACAAACTGAAGCTGGAAGAAGCAGAGTAAAGCTGGATAGAAATAACGAAGACTGTAAAGAACAAAATGAAGCTGACAGGACGATAGAAAATCTGAATGGAACAAAAGAAAGCTTTGGGGAACAAATTGAAGCTGAAAGTAGCAGAGAAAATCTGAATGGAACAAAAGAAAGCTGTGAGGAACAAATTGAAGCTGAATGGGCCATAGAAGCGCTGAATGGAACAAAAAGAAAGCCGTGAAGAGCATACTAAGGTCTGCTGCTTGTATATACGTGATGCACATGAAGGCGTTTAGTAAGGGAACGGCTGTTAGCGGTTGAGTGATGCTGAGCGATAAATCTACGACGGATATTCATCGTTTCTTCATAATAGAGGAGCTGTCGACGTGAAGGAGTAGGAGAGGAAAGAAACAGGAAGAGGACTTAGATGAATACGAAGAAGAGGACGGAGACAGAGAGAGAGACAGACAGACGGACAGACAGACAGACGGAGAGATAGACGGAGGGAGGGACGCTACTACGGAAAAGGAAGCAGTTGGGAAGATCGAGGAAGAATTATGTAGTGGAAAACGAGAAAAAAGGACAGAAGGACAGAAGAGAAATGTGCATGAGTAGAGGAGGCAAGGGAGAGAGACAGACATACAGAGACAGAGACAGAGAGAGGGATCCGAGCACAGTTGGAAGTGAAGAAAGAAATACCAGAAGGATGGGGGGTAGTTTACTCAAGGAAGGCGGAAGAGCGATGAAGAGGAAGTGGACAATGAGGAAACGGGGAGAAGAAGCAGAGGAGGGGGTTTGACGACCAAACGAGACTGCAGCCTTATATGGCAACTCGACTCCAAAGGAGACCGGCAAACCTATAAATAAGCCGTGTCAATATTTGCTGGGTTCCTTTAAAAATGCACCTTATACACAGGGTCTACGTGTATGCGGGCGTGCGTGAACTGTGTGTATATATGGGACCATAAATATGCTGTGTGGGCACCATATGTATATATATATATATGTATTTATGTATATTTGGCTATTATATATATATATATATGTATAATCAAGGTATATGTATATAATCACGGAGCGTGGTAACTTCCTGTTGGGTCATATTAACGACGTCCGTGGTGATGAATATTCTCTTCATAAATGATGTACGAATATACGGCAACCGTTTGTTTATCTTTGCTTCATCGTTTATTCGTTTACTCCGCGGTTTCTTTGTCTATTCCTACGTTTGTTCCTTGTTTGTTCTTTCGCGAGCGGTTTATCAACACATTCAACTTTCGCTCATTCAAACTCTCCAAAATGTGCAGCTTAAGATGTTTAACACTAAGTAATTCTGTGTATAATCTGTAATTTTTATACTCCGCTCATGTCCATTGGACCCCCAACATTGAATTCCTCCCAAAATTTGTTCTGCATCGGTATAGGTCTACCACTGTAGGAACCATCGGCTTAGCTCTACTATTATAGGCTATCGCGTCCCTTCAAATTGACGTGAATGTTTTTGTTTCAAGATTTCGTCGCAATTTTACGACCTGTTGCGCTTTCAATTCTACTAATTCAATTTAAATCAATTCTTCAATTTAAAAATCTTTAATTTCCTTATTCACTGAATAAGGAAATTAAAGATTTTTAAATTGAAGAATTGATTTAAATTAAACTAGTAGAATTAAAAGCGTATATATAGCAGGTCATGAAATCGTGGCGAAATCTTGAAACAGTATTTTTTTAACATGCTGACAAAAGGCGCTACGTAAACTTTTGATCGTAATAATACTCACCGAAGCTTGTGTTTTGTGCTGCCATGTACTCTGCAGTGAGGAACTGTTGTGTTATTGCCGTCTTTCCCACCCCCGGTCCCCCTAGGATGAGCACCCGATGGAGGGACGTCTCACCGGAAGGTGTCAGCACCGTTCGACCCCCGTTCTCATCGCAGTGTCGATCCCCACTCGATTCTTCTTCCTCGTCGCCAAATATAAAGAAGCCGGTGTTGCTGCCCTCCTCCGGAAATGACGACGCTCTGACGCCAGTCGATGACGTCATCATCGTCGTCGTCGACATCAAAACTGTTTCGTCACATCCGCTGACGAGTCCGCCTTGCTGAGTCCTGGCGAAAGATCGTCGCCTGTAGACGGTCTTTGGTGGGGTGAGCCAGAGAGCGGTGGTGCTAAGGTGGTCCGGCGAATTACTGAGAGGAGCGACGGTGGTGGATGTCACGGTCGAGGTGGTGGAAGGAGATGAAGGGGATGTGGTAGTGATGCTGATGGTGTACGCTGCAGGGCTTGAGGGGTCAGACGCCGGTGCGTCGTGGCGGCGGGGAGAGGCGGGCGAGGAGGGCGCTACAGAAGGGGTTCTGGACTTGACGCGTTTCGAGGGGGTGGCCGAGCGGGACAGGCGGACGACCCCGGGGGACTTCTGTAGGCGGGTGTCACCGCAGAGGAGCGTCGCCTCCGAGTGGCGTCGATTCTCCTGGACGAGCCTCTGCTGACGGCGGGTCATCTCCGAGTAATCGCAGAGCATCTTAAGGAGGCTCTTGTCCTCCGGCAGGGCGACGCTGCGTTGGATGAGGCTGCGCGAGCGCTGGCGTTGCATCGGGCGGTGCGTTGGACCGGGAGCGGGCTTCCCACCGGGGGAACGGAGGAAGGCCTGGCGACGTAGGACCCCGTAGAGGCTGCCCCCGCTGGACGCTCGGGCACGGCACTCTTCAAAGGCGTCCAGGGACAGAATGGTTTTGATGTCGAAGTTGAAGACGGAGGTCGGCGGCGTTTCGTTTGATAGTGTATCCATCGCGTTATCCATTGCTAGCAGCTGTTATAACAAAAACAGATTAAACCCAACAGTATTTGTTTATTTATCCATTTCTATAGCGCCCTTCAAGTTCAATACTCAGAGGCGCTTCCGACTACAGCGCGGACACTGCATCGGAGTTTCACGCCAAAGCGCCCGAGCAATTGTGAGGGAAGGACTTGCTCAAGGTCCGTACGCAGAATTCTTGAGTATAGTTTCCATACACACTATTACACAGAGAGTTAGACAAGTTCCACCGAAGGGAAGTTATTCCAAACAGAGGTATCCACAATCGAGAGAGCATTATTCTGTCCGATGGATGTGTGATTGTGTGTACATGTGGAAAGCTTGTAGATCTATAATTGGATGTTTTTTCATTTCACTTATTTTCTAAGTTAATTTTTCACATGAATTTATGAACGTTTCTCTGGGTTCACCAGGACTCTTCAACGAAGAGTCCTATCGACATGTAGAGAAAAAATACAACTCGACATGTATGGCTGTATGCTCGGATAGCCTGGTGACGTTCCACGTAGGGCCTACTTAGACAAATTTAATTGTTTGAATTGATTTTTCTTTGGCTTTGAGTTCAACGTTTCTGATTAGACTGCAGCGCATGAACAAAAGGCGCTATCTAAATAGGTATCATATTTCTATTAATGAAATAGCAAAAGAATCAGTAATTAATCCTTGATTCAATTAAATATACTACCAATTATCATTATTAGTCTCGTTTTACATCTAACTGCTTAATTATTTACTTATTTGCTTCAGTATGAGAATTGTAGAAAAATAACTGGGGGGTCAGACGTTGATTTACATGGATTTGAGTTGTGCAATGAGGACGTTACTATGACGACCTAAGAACGACTGAGGATTGGCCAACCACAAACCCCCCCCCCCCCCAACCTGATTTGCTTGTACATGTAGGTATAGTTAATTAATGCAGAATATTAGCGTTCTCTGCTACTCGATAGCAGACCTTCGACGATGCTTAAACGTTATAAACTTCTCAACAAGACATTCCAAACAATTGATTTCTTATTCGTGGAATAATTATTGTTTGGAAAATCCCGAGCTGCGTGAGTGGGTGGGATATCCCTTCGCCAAAGCTCTGTGCTGCTGTGGTGGAACTGCGACGTGGGAATGGATTGACTGTTGATGACAATCGAGGTCCCTTAGGTTAAGACTCCGCCGCTGGGCTAAACAAACTCCATCGAACCAGAGAGTCTCTTGGTCCGTCGATCGATCCCAACTTGGGACATCCAACGTGGGACAACAAATACACACGAATGGGCAAAACGCACAGGGTAACGTAAGCTTTGACTTTTAATACGATGTTTTGGATGATAGACAGTTGGTTCTATATCGAGCATGATTTTCACAGCAGCTTGGCTAATGACTGGAAGCTTTTCTGAAGAAATGCCATGAATAAATTTATGAAGACTGATATAAAATGCTATTTTATACTGCTAATACACATTATTTTCACTGTAGGCAGTTACAAAATAATAGTTATTTCTAAGTTGAAGCTGAGAAACAACTTACGGCGGTGAAGAATTAATTGCCTGTATAGTAGGCTATTCCCAGCTGTGTCTTTCCGTGTACCGTCAATTACCTTCACGGTTATCGTACTTTACCAATACCTAAGGTGTCTTATGAGTTCGACATCCTTCCAGGCATTCCTTTCAGGCAATTTCATTTACTACCTTCATTTTCCAGCCATTTTAATTCCTACGTACATTCATTTTCGGTCATTTTATTTCCTGCCTTCATTAATTTTTCCGATCATTTTACTTTTTCCTTGATTTTCCGGTCATTTTCATTTCCTACCGTCATTTCCGGACATTTTTCCATCCAGCATTTTCCGATTATTTTTTTGCCTATCTTCATTTTTCAGTCATTTTGTTTCGCACCTTCATTTTCTGTTCACTTAATTTCCTATACCCTCCATTACGGTCCTTTTAAAATTTCTTGTCTTGCCTCTCCGGTCATTTTATATCCTTCATCTGTCATTCTCTTTCTTCTTCTCTTCCGTCATTTCCTTATTATTTTCGTCCTGTCTAGGTTGACAAAGCGTCGTCCTTACCTTGTCTTAGGATTCCCTGCCTTTCATATCCTTCCGCGTCTCACCAAAATCGTTCGCAACCACCAGCGGAAGGATACTGCTCATCCGGTGGGACCCAAGACGTCTTCCAGATATTATATTAGCTGCCGGCCGAGATAATGATGGACGGCTATAATATACGTCCTGCAGCTCTTGCAGGCAGGCAGGCAGGCAGGCAGGCAGACGGGCAGGCAGACAGGCAGGCATACAGGCAGGCAGACGGGCAGACAGACAGGCAGGCAGACAGGCAGACAGGCAGACAGGCAGGCAGACAAGCAGACAGGCAAGCATGCAGGTAGGCAGGCAGGCGGGTAGGCAGATAGTGAGGCAGGCAGACAGGCAGGCAGACAGGCAGACAGGCAGGCAGGCAGGCAGACCACTACTGACCGGTCAAGCAAATAGAGGCAGTTGACCGACTTGAGATATCGATTATCTTGGCCACTCCTTTATGCCTTCCGTCGTCGTTCATCGGGAGACTGTTCATCGTTCATCGTCTTCTGAGAACCGAGACCGATTAGAAGGAAAGGCGCGTGACACGTGACACGTGACACGAGACACGTGACACGTGACACGGCTGTGAGAGCCATCACAACAGTGGCTGAGACAACCACGACGACGACGACGTTTGAGTCTCTTCAAAGAAAAACCCACTGTCAACAGTGACGACGATAATGCCGCTAGAATTATTATCATGCCAGTATAAACACCGGCTGTACTTCCGTGGCTATAATGGCTAGTCTATATACGAAGACATAACGCCCGTTGAGGACTGAATAAAGGCGCTATATAAACGATCAGTGTGGGAGACGGTGACGTAGAGAATACGTGCGCAGAAACTGATGACGCAGATCTTTACTGCTCAAGTGCAGGGATGCCACTTATAGCTTTTCCACCTAGATCTAGGTTTTTTCGGGCTTGTCTAGGTTTCTAGCTTTTTTGGTCAAGATCTAGCTTTTCTGTCACGGCGGTTTTTCTGACTTGTTTTCGAAAAAGTAGAGATTTGGGTAAAAATATACGAAAGACGAGTACAAAGTAGCAAGATTTAGCAAGATTAGAGATAAATGTATGATTTCGGTGCAAACGACTAAGAAAAGGTCATCACTGGATAAAAGGCTGTGTGAATTCTGTTTTTGTAACTATGGCTGTATGTAGACCTGGGAGTGACTTTGGTCAGCTAATCTGACCCCACTTTAACCTAAAGTGACTTGAGGTCGACTTGAAGTCGACTTCTCGGCGTCAAAACGACTTGACCCGACTTGGCAGAAAAGCAACCGACTTCCGACTTGAAGTCGACTTCTGACATGGTTATAGCCATTAGCCTAGGTCTACGTAGGCTACTATTGCAAGAAATCAAGCCAATTTTCCTGCGAGCATTAATTTCATTTAGGCCTACAAATGAGTAATGAGGCCTCGACACTTTATTGATGCATGAATTGGTCAAAGTGTTATTAAGCCCATTTCAAGCTGTTTGTATTTCAGTTTTAATAGTTTTGTGATGCCTTGGGCCATCTAGTAACCTAGACAATGCGACGGCAAATTATTAGGACTATGAATTTTAGCTTGTCCATTGTCTGTGATTATTCAGATTACACTCATTATTATTATTATTATTATTATTATTTAATATTAATATGAAATGCATTTGTAAACAAGCGCAAGGTCTAAGATAAAATAGCGGACCGCGGACTGCATGCATGGTTGCACTGAATGGCGTGTTATGATAAGCCTAATTTGTAATTCTGTTTTCATTGTTATTTGGCCACTGACATCATTTCGCAACTTAGCATTTATAGCATTGCAAGCGCATCATCCTACAGTAGGCTACTGGAGCTACTAGGCCTACTCACTGACAGTAAAGTCTTTCATTGTCCAATTGGCCCTACAACAGTTTTTCCGTCTGCAGACAATTCCAGATGCAGCGCTCCAAACTATAGCGCCAAACTATCGATTTATTATAGGTCTTGTAGATCCAGCTTTCTTTGCACCGAATTCACTGACCACTAGAAGTTCACTGATTGCTTGATAAGCACACGTGCTAATATTTTAGTAACAGTTTGTTTCACGATTTTAATTAAGCGCATGCCTAAGCGTGACGTTTAAGCATAAAATTAAAAATTATTTGAATAGATTGGCAGACGGTAGTCTGCACGATAGCCTACCGGCAAAACAATCAGTAGCCTAGCCTAAGTCTCTGTTTAGCAAAGGCCTCATTCATTCTTGTAAGCACACTAGGCAAAAAAAGCTGCTTAAAATTGTTGTCACAATCATTGGTTTGAAGTGACAAATTTAACTATGTTTGTGTCTCAAGTCGGTTTAAGTCGACTTGAGGTAAAAACAACTTCAAGTGACTTCTATTTAAAAAATTCGACTTGGGGTCAGTTGCGGTGAGCAAAAACGACCCGACCCGACTTGGAATGACCAAGTCGACTGGGGTCGACTTATTGGGGTCGACTCCCAGGTCTAGCTGGATGGATGTAGATCGTAGAAACATTGATGATGATGATGATGATGATGACGACGGTGGCGGTGGCGGTGGCGGTGGCGGTGGCGGTGACGGTGGCGATGGCGATGACGATGACGATGACGATGACGATGACGACGACGATGATGATGATGAAGATAATGATAATGATAATTTTTTCGGCGGCGGCGGTGGTGGCGGCGGAGGTGGTGGTGATGATGATGATGATGATGATGATGATGATGATGACGATGACGATGACGATGACGATGACGATGACGATGACGATGACGATGACGATGACGATGACGATGACGATGACGATGACGATGACGATGATGATGATGATGATGATGATGATGATGATGATGATGATGATGATGATGATGATGATGATGATGATGATGATGATGATGATGATGACGACGATGACACCATCACTATTCTTGAGCCTTATGGCAAAATCGTTTACGCACTAACTCTGTCGGATAATTATCTCAAAAACTGTTCTGCCTTTGATCTGCGCCGTTGATGTTGTTTACATGTAGACTGATACATGTAGTTGCAATAAGTGGCCATATACACTAGAGTGGTCCAAAAAAATGAACATTGAAATATATGAAAGGCATGTTGTTTTTTATGTACATCTGGTACAAAAAACCCACAGTGCAAAATATTAAGACACTGCGACTCTATCTTCAGGTCACTCACTGCTGTCAAAGTTTTGACATACTAACTACATTGTAAACACTGCAATATAACTGGCAGGCCTCCAGTCAACGAGCACTGAGCCTTCCATTTCAGCTGTTAACAATATTATTGAATTGCCAGCATGAAAAGCAGCTGCAATTGGTGTTTAATTGACTTCCAGTGTCTATAAAAACTATCTAAGAATGCGGTCAGCATGTCACAATGTCGGTTCAGAAAGTGGAATTTGACCACGAAGATTACAATGAAGCTCCGCCACCTAGAATAATGCTTAGTGTCTTCGCTCTTCGTCAGCGAGTCATTGAAGGTACTGATTGTTGCAGCTAATCTCAGAAATCTCTCTGCCACATCATTCACGACTTGGTCTGTAGGCCTACTTAGGAGGAAGATCCAACAACGTCTCCTTGATACAAAGAGATTTCATAAAACTCAGGCTCTCTGTTATTTCCTCTCCTTTTTTTTCCTTAGGAGCCTACCTCTTGCATTCTAGGTTCTTCTTCTTTACTTGTGTCTTGATTATTTCTTTTCTTATTCATTAACTGCTTCTTGGAGAATAAGAACCCAGCAAGGTCAATTACCAAATACCAGAAATTACGAATGAAATTAGTAAATGCCGCCTTAGTGATCTTCTCATTTGCAGCGTTGTGTTGTTCATACAGGAGAGCCCAGATCCTTTGTTAGAAAATAGGCTTACAGAGGCACAGTTCTGCAAGTCTTCATGACCACGATGGCTGCATCTTGGCACTTCCTGCAGTCAGTTATTTTAGAGCTATAAATGCACGGACTAGCGGACTGTTATGATGAAAGACCACTGTTGGTGATAAATGTTTGAATAGCTGGATATCGGGTCCAGATGATGCAGCCATCACAACTGTGAAGACTGTATCCAATATGCGAGATGTCTGTACAAGCTAAATGCGACAGAAGCCAACAAAATACAACACGGAACAGTTAGCAACATCCGCAATGGATCCCATGGCGTGTTGGAAGCAGTAGAGTCAAATAACAGAGCTTCAATAGGTTTTTCCCATGTCCATTCTTCAATTATCTTGACAGCGACATTGGTCATGGAAGCTCCAGTACCCAATGGAAGCTTTTGCATAGCAATGAGCTCATCGAATTTGATATTTGGACTTGAAACCAACAATTATTGACAAAAGGTCAACCCAGTGTGAGAATTGGGGAAAAATAACTGGGGGTTGAACCATGATCCACTTTTAATTGGGGTGTGAAAAACAGACTTTACTATGGGGCTCTAAGTAAGACTGGGGGACTGAAACGCTCAGTAATTCTCACCCTGCCATAGGTCAACACTCTTCTTTCTCCTGTAAGGTCTGCTACAGTTACTTTACTATTCCAGAGTGGAACTAAGAGAACATCCTCCTTCTTGACTTCGTGGATGAAGGAACCTCTCAGATTGACGCTGTATTGGTTCGCCTGTCAACCCTGGCATGCCAAAGAGAGCTTTAAGAAATAGACTTTTGGCCATACAGTATTGGACTGCAAATAGGATGTGACTAGAAAGCCTGTTAAAAACAATGCTGTGGTCCAGCGTTGAAACCAGCTCAATTTATAGAACATCATGGGGTACGTGCCCTAATACTCCCTTCGAGTCTCCTAAGGCTAGGCCTATTTAAGTGTAGTCAATGCTCTGAGAGGAACAATCAACAAATTTATGAAAATTGTTCTTGAAAACATCACTTTCCAGCCACATCAAGGTTGTCAGCAGTCCGATATTCAATGTAAAATGCACGAAAAACCATTATATTTTGAACCCCATTTTGGAGGAGACTCCGTGGTCAAATATTTTCGGATTTTGGATATTTTATTCAGCAGCAAATTCTGAGGAAGAAACCGTTTAGAAAGCTTGTGTTACAATTTTTCCCAAGTCAAACTGCAAATTGCCTGGACTATTAATATAGCCCCAAAACCCCAACTTTGATGCTCGTGAGTGCCCCCTAAACATTACATTTTTGGCATAAAATTTCACACAGGTACTTTTTAGATCAAAATGAACAAATGTATCAACATGCCTCAAAAATCCCAAAGAAATTTTTTTTACATGGCATTTTGGACCAGTCTAATATACACGTAGGGTAGGCCTACCTGTACCACGGTAGACTTGCATGCAAAAGCTTTTTAAGCCTTCTATAGGAAACTAATTACACGACATTGTGATGAATAAATGTGATGTAGCCATGGGCTCACGCACACAGGGAACGGGGGGTGGCAATAGGGACTTTTGTCCCTCCTGGATAATTGACACCTATTTTTAGCTACTAACCTACTCTGTGTTTTTTTAATTTATTTCTTCTCATTTAAGCACTAATGATAACAATCTACTACTGATGCACAATGTAAAATCGAGAAATTTACAATTAGAAACCTTTTTGAAAAAACCCATTATATTTTGTTTAATTTCATGCTTTTGCTGCAGATTTTCACCGAGACCATCGTGTTTTGTAAATTCACACGCTTCGTCCTTGATTCATTCTATTAAATCAGTCGGGTTTTTTCCACGTTTTGTTTCAATGCAGACTAAAAGCTAAAACATCCTCTGTTCCATAGGTCCGGTTGTCCAGGGTTTAACACACAATGAATAGACGTGTATATATATATTGCGTCTAAGCATTCGTACGTGGCAGGTTTGGCACGTCCCACTGGGACTCCAGTCTCCAGTTCCCCAAAGCCGTCCGACGACAACGAAACGTGCTAATTAGGCGTTGTCTCCTTTTTTACATCCAAAATTAGGTTTCGCCAAGTTGACCATAAATATTCATCACCTTTAAATATAAACAGCAATGAAAGAAGCGCTACAGGAGTCTCGTGGGAATCGGACTAATAGACGACAGCATTATTTGCCACATGAGCAGCTTCATATAAATAGGCTAGCCTAGTATAGTGACTATGGCCGATACAGGGCTGTTTTTAAGGAATTTTTAGAACTGCACAACTCCTTCTTTCCTTTCCCATCTTCCATGGTAAATTACTTCCAATCAAAGGACAATGACCTTTTTGCTAGTTTTTACTGTGCAGAAGGGCTTACACAACTGCATAAATCCATTTAGAACTGCACATTTTGTGTACAACTGCACGTTAAAAAAGCACTGAGTGGCTATAGTCCATACATTGAATCGCTACTTTCATGCCTAACTGAACGGCGTGGGCCCTATTAGGCTGCAGGGCTTTTTTAACGTGCAGTTGTACACAAAATGTGCAGTTCTAAACGGATTTGTGCAGTTGTAGGCCTAGAAGCACTTTTGTACAGTTAAAACTAGCAAAAAGTCACTGTCCTCCGATTGGAAGTAATTTACCATGGAGCAGCGTTTCCCAAACTGTGGGTCGCGACCCAAAAGTGGGTCGCAGAGCTTTGGCAAGTGGGTCGCCAAAGTTTTTCAGAAAATATTTATTTTTTATCATTTATTAAAATTCTAAAAATTCATGTTATAAACAGCGGGGCAACAACATTTTAATATGACTGGGCTATGACTGGCTGTCGTAGGTCAATTTTAAATAATATTTCAAATTAATGCCAATTTTTAAACAGTGTCCGTTTATCAGCATATTTCATGCTGATTTAAAAACAAATATCAGTGCACGATGTTTAGTTTTATTCAGAGGTTCTCGAGACGCCAATATATTTACAAGTGGGTCGCGACCCAGAGAAGTTTGGGAACCACTGCCATGGAGGATGGGAAAGGAAAGAAAGAGTTGTGCAGCTCTAAAAATTCCTTGAAAACAGGCTGATAGTTGCAAAGAAGTTCTTGTCCGACTTGAAGGTTGGTTGGTAAGTTTCTTGGTTGCTTCTGTAAAATAGGGATGATTATTTATGATCTTATTATTAACATCATTTTCTCAGACGTGTAGGTCTTTGATCGATGACAGTGGCGTAGCCAGGAATTTTTTATGAGGGGTGTTTTTTTTTGCCTGGCCGGATACCCTTTCTGAAACCAACCCAACAGTATTACAGTAAATAAAAAGAGAATAAAGTAACAAAGGGAATAAAGTAAGAAAAACAATTGTTACTACAAGTACATGTAATTGTTTTGTTTTTTCTTATATAAGTGGATAAATAACCTTCAAAAAACTTTTTCCTATAGGCCAATGCGGGGTTTTAACCCCCGAAACCCCCTTGGCTACGCCACTGATCGATGATAATTATAATTGTGTTTTTTTCAACAGCAATTTGAGTGAGCACTTCTTTTTGCATCCCTATAGAAAACTAATCGCCAGTTTGTTGGTGATGAACCGTAATCGATTTCGGTCGCGAACATTGAGTTTTTGAATCGTCGGTCAAATCATGAATAAGCTATTTGACTACGGTTAGTTGAGCCACGAAGTAAATCAAGAATGAGCTATTTGTCTTTGTTGTGTTGAAACAGGAAGTAAATCAAGGATGAGCTATTTGTCTTTGTTGAGTTGAAACAGGAAGTAAATAATGAATGAGCAATTTGTCTTTGTTGTGTTGAAACAGGAAGTAAATCAAGGATGAGCTATTTGTCTTTGTTGAGTTGAAACAGGAAGTAAATAATGAATGTGCTATTTGTCTTTGTTGAGTTGAAACAGGAAGTAAATAATGAATGTGCTATTTGTCTTTGTTGAGTTGAAACAGGAAGTAAATAATGAATGAGCAATTTGTCTTTGTTGAGTTGAAACAGGAAGTAAATAATGAATGAGCAATTTGTCTTTGTTGAGTTGAAACAGGAAGTAAATAATGAATGAGCAATTTGTCTTTGTTGAGTTGAAACAGGAAGTAAATAATGAATGAGCAATTTGTCTTTGTTGAGTTGAAACAGGAAGTAAATAATGAATCAGCAATTTGTCTTTGTTGAGTTGAAACAGGAAGTAAATAATGAATCAGCAATTTGTCTTTGTTGAGTTGAAACAGGAAGTAAATAATGAATGAGCTATTTGTCTTTGTTGAGTTGAAACAGGAAGTAAATAATGAATGAGCAATTTGTCTTTGTTGAGTTGAAACAAGAAGTAAATAATGAATGAGCAATTTGTCTTTGTCTTTGTTGAAACAAGAAGTAAATAATGAATGAGCAATTTGTCTTTGTCTTTGTTGAAACAAGAAGTAAATAATGAATGAGCAATTTGTCTTTGTTGAGTTGAAACAAGAAGTAAATAATGAATCAGCAATTTGTCTTTGTTGAGTTGAAACAGGAAGTAAATAATGAATGAGCTATTTGTCTTTGTTGAGTTGAAACAGGAAGTAAATCAAGAATGAGTTATTTGTCTTTGTTGAGTTGAAACAGGAAGTAAATCAAGAATGAGCAATTTGTCTTTGTTGAGTTGAAACAAGAAGTAAATAATGAATGAGCAATTTGTCTTTGTTGAGTTGAAACAAGAAGTAAATAATGAATGTGCTATTTGTCTTTGTTGAGTTGAAACAGGAAGTAAATCAAGAATGAGTTATTTGTCTTTGTTGAGTTGAAACAGGAAGTAAATAATGAATGAGCAATTTGTCTTTGTCTTTGTTGAAACAAGAAGTAAATAATGAATGAGCAATTTGTCTTTGTTGAGTTGAAACAAGAAGTAAATAATGAATGAGCAATTTGTCTTTGTTGAGTTGAAACAAGAAGTAAATAATGAATGAGCAATTTGTCTTTGTTGAGTTGAAACAGGAAGTAAATAATGAATGAGCAATTTGTCTTTGTTGAGTTGAAACAGGAAGTAAATAATGAATGAGCAATTTGTCTTTGTCTTTGTTGAAACAAGAAGTAAATAATGAATGAGCAATTTGTCTTTGTCTTTGTTGAAACAAGAAGTAAATAATGAATGAGCAATTTGTCTTTGTTGAGTTGAAACAGGAAGTAAATAATGAATGAGCAATTTGTCTTTGTTGAGTTGAAACAAGAAGTAAATAATGAATGAGCAATTTGTCTTTGTTGAGTTGAAACAAGAAGTAAATAATGAATGAGCAATTTGTCTTTGTCTTTGTTGAAACAAGAAGTAAATAATGAATGAGCAATTTGTCTTTGTTGAGTTGAAACAAGAAGTAAATAATGAATGAGCAATTTGTCTTTGTTGAGTTGAAACAGGAAGTAAATAATGAATGAGCAATTTGTCTTTGTTGAGTTGAAACAAGAAGTAAATAATGAATGAGCAATTTGTCTTTGTCTTTGTTGAAACAAGAAGTAAATAATGAATGAGCAATTTGTCTTTGTCTTTGTTGAAACAAGAAGTAAATAATGAATGAGCAATTTGTCTTTGTCTTTGTTGAAACAAGAAGTAAATAATGAATGAGCAATTTGTCTTTGTCTTTGTTGAAACAAGAAGTAAATAATGAATGAGCAATTTGTCTTTGTCTTTGTTGAAACAAGAAGTAAATAATGAATGAGCAATTTGTCTTTGTCTTTGTTGAAACAAGAAGTAAATAATGAATGAGCAATTTGTCTTTGTTGAGTTGAAACAAGAAGTAAATAATGAATGAGCAATTTGTCTTTGTCTTTGTTGAAACAGGAAGTAAATAATGAATGAGCAATTTGTCTTTGTCTTTGTTGAAACAAGAAGTAAATAATGAATGAGCAATTTGTCTTTGTCTTTGTTGAAACAAGAAGTAAATAATGAATGAGCAATTTGTCTTTGTCTTTGTTGAAACAAGAAGTAAATAATGAATGAGCAATTTGTCTTTGTCTTTGTTGAAACAAGAAGTAAATAATGAATGAGCAATTTGTCTTTGTCTTTGTTGAAACAAGAAGTAAATAATGAATGAGCAATTTGTCTTTGTCTTTGTTGAAACAAGAAGTAAATAATGAATGAGCAATTTGTCTTTGTCTTTGTTGAAACAAGAAGTAAATAATGAATGAGCAATTTGTCTTTGTTGAGTTGAAACAAGAAGTAAATAATGAATGAGCAATTTGTCTTTGTCTTTGTTGAAACAAGAAGTAAATAATGAATGAGCAATTTGTCTTTGTTGAGTTGAAACAAGAAGTAAATAATGAATGAGCAATTTGTCTTTGTCTTTGTTGAAACAAGAAGTAAATAATGAATGAGCAATTTGTCTTTGTCTTTGTTGAAACAAGAAGTAAATAATGAATGAGCAATTTGTCTTTGTTGAGTTGAAACAAGAAGTAAATAATGAATGAGCAATTTGTCTTTGTTGAGTTGAAACAAGAAGTAAATAATGAATGAGCAATTTGTCTTTGTTGAGTTGAAACAGGAAGTAAATAATGAATGAGCAATTTGTCTTTGTTGAGTTGAAACAGGAAGTAAATAATGAATGAGCAATTTGTCTTTGTCTTTGTTGAAACAAGAAGTAAATAATGAATGAGCAATTTGTCTTTGTCTTTGTTGAAACAAGAAGTAAATAATGAATGAGCAATTTGTCTTTGTTGAGTTGAAACAAGAAGTAAATAATGAATGAGCAATTTGTCTTTGTTGAGTTGAAACAAGAAGTAAATAATGAATGAGCAATTTGTCTTTGTCTTTGTTGAAACAAGAAGTAAATAATGAATGAGCAATTTGTCTTTGTTGAGTTGAAACAAGAAGTAAATAATGAATGAGCAATTTGTCTTTGTCTTTGTTGAAACAAGAAGTAAATAATGAATGAGCAATTTGTCTTTGTTGAGTTGAAACAAGAAGTAAATAATGAATGAGCAATTTGTCTTTGTTGAGTTGAAACAAGAAGTAAATAATGAATGAGCAATTTGTCTTTGTCTTTGTTGAAACAAGAAGTAAATAATGAATGAGCAATTTGTCTTTGTTGAGTTGAAACAAGAAGTAAATAATGAATGAGCAATTTGTCTTTGTTGAGTTGAAACAAGAAGTAAATAATGAATGAGCAATTTGTCTTTGTTGAGTTGAAACAGGAAGTAAATAATGAATGAGCAATTTGTCTTTGTTGAGTTGAAACAGGAAGTAAATAATGAATGAGCAATTTGTCTTTGTCTTTGTTGAAACAAGAAGTAAATAATGAATGAGCAATTTGTCTTTGTCTTTGTTGAAACAAGAAGTAAATAATGAATGAGCAATTTGTCTTTGTTGAGTTGAAACAGGAAGTAAATAATGAATGAGCAATTTGTCTTTGTTGAGTTGAAACAAGAAGTAAATAATGAATGTGCTATTTGTCTTTGTTGAGTTGAAACAAGAAGTAAATCAAGAATGAGCAATTTGTCTTTGTTGAGTTGAAACAGGAAGTAAATAATGAATGAGCAATTTGTCTTTGTTGAGTTGAAACAGGAAGTAAATAATGAATGAGCAATTTGTCTTTGTCTTTGTTGAAACAAGAAGTAAATAATGAATGTGCTATTTGTCTTTGTTGAGTTGAAACAAGAAGTAAATCAAGAATGAGCAATTTGTCTTTGTTGAGTTGAAACAAGAAGTAAATAATGAATGTGCTATTTGTCTTTGTTGAGTTGAAACAGGAAGTAAATAATGAATGAGCAATTTGTCTTTGTTGAGTTGAAACAGGAAGTAAATAATGAATGAGCAATTTGTCTTTGTCTTTGTTGAAACAAGAAGTAAATAATGAATGAGCAATTTGTCTTTGTTGAGTTGAAACAAGAAGTAAATAATGAATGAGCAATTTGTCTTTGTCTTTGTTGAAACAAGAAGTAAATAATGAATGAGCAATTTGTCTTTGTTGAGTTGAAACAAGAAGTAAATAATGAATGAGCAATTTGTCTTTGTTGAGTTGAAACAAGAAGTAAATAATGAATGAGCAATTTGTCTTTGTTGAGTTGAAACAGGAAGTAAATAATGAATGAGCAATTTGTCTTTGTTGAGTTGAAACAGGAAGTAAATAATGAATGCGCAATTTGTCGTTGTTGAGTTGAAACAGGAAGTAAATCAAGAATGAGTTATTTGTCTTTGTTGAGTTGAAACAAGAAGTAAATAATGAATGCGCAATTTGTCTTTGTTGAGTTGAAACAGGAAGTAAATAATGAATGAGCAATTTGTCTTTGTCTTTGTTGAAACAGGAAGTAAATCAAGAATGTGCTATTTGTCTTTGTTGAGTTGAAACCGGAAGTAAATAATGAATGAGCAATTTGTCTTTGTTGAGTTGAAACAGGAAGTAAATAATGAATGCGCAATTTGTCGTTGTTGAGTTGAAACAGGAAGTAAATCAAGAATGAGTTATTTGTCTTTGTTGAGTTGAAACAAGAAGTAAATCAAGAATGAGTTATTTGTCTTTGTTGAGTTGAAACAAGAAGTAAATAATGAATGAGCAATTTGTCTTTGTTGAGTTGAAACAGGAAGTAAATAATGAATGCGCAATTTGTCGTTGTTGAGTTGAAACAGGAAGTAAATCAAGAATGTGCTATTTGCCTTTGTTGAGTTGAAACAGGAAGTAAATCAAGAATGTGCTATTTGTCTTTGTTGAGTTGAAACAGGAAGTAAATAATGAATCAGCAATTTGTCTTTGTTGAGTTGAAACAGGAAGTAAATAATGAATGCGCAATTTGTCGTTGTTGAGTTGAAACAGGAAGTAAATCAAGAATGTGCTATTTGTCTTTGTTGAGTTGAAACAGGAAGTAAATAATGAATCAGCAATTTGTCTTTGTTGAGTTGAAACAGGAAGTAAATAATGAATCAGCAATTTGTCTTTGTTGAGTTGAAACAGGAAGTAAATAATGAATGAGCTATTTGTCGTTGTTGTGTTGAAACAGGAAGTAAATAATGAATGAGCAATTTGTCGTTGTTGAGTTGAAACAGGAAGTAAATAATGAATGAGCAATTTGTCGTTGTTGAGTTGAAACAGGAAGTAAATAATGAATGAGCAATTTGTCGTTGTTGAGTTGAAACAGGAAGTAAATAATGAATGAGCAATTTGTCGTTGTTGAGTTGAAACAGGAAGTAAATCAAGAATGAGTTATTTGTCTTTGTTGAGTTGAAACAGGAAGTAAATAATGAATGAGCAATTTGTCTTTGTTGAGTTGAAACAGGAAGTAAATAATGAATCAGCAATTTGTCTTTGTTGAGTTGAAACAGGAAGTAAATAATGAATCAGCAATTTGTCTTTGTTGAGTTGAAACAGGAAGTAAATAATGAATGAGCTATTTGTCGTTGTTGTGTTGAAACAGGAAGTAAATAATGAATGAGCAATTTGTCGTTGTTGAGTTGAAACAGGAAGTAAATAATGAATGAGCAATTTGTCGTTGTTGAGTTGAAACAGGAAGTAAATAATGAATGAGCAATTTGTCGTTGTTGAGTTGAAACAGGAAGTAAATAATGAATGAGCAATTTGTCTTTGTTGAGTTGAAACAGGAAGTAAATAATGAATGAGCTATTTGTCGTTGTTGAGTTGAAACAGGAAGTAAATTATGAATGCGCAATTTGTCTTTGTTGAGTTGAAACAGGAAGTAAATAATGAATGCGCCATTTGTCTTTGTTGAGTTGAAACAGGAAGTAAATCAAGAATGAGTTATTTGTCTTTGTTGAGTTGAAACAAGAAGTAAATAATGAATGAGCAATTTGTCTTTGTTGAGTTGAAACAGGAAGT
Organism: Lumbricus terrestris; assembly: GCA_949752735.1. Lineage (NCBI taxonomy): Eukaryota > Metazoa > Annelida > Clitellata > Crassiclitellata > Lumbricidae > Lumbricus > Lumbricus terrestris. Next base: position 14,577,542 of record OX457042.1, read on the forward strand.
AAATAATGAATGCGCAATTTGTCGTTGTTGAGTTGAAACAGGAAGTAAATCAAGAATGAGTTATTTGTCTTTGTTGAGTTGAAACAAGAAGTAAATCAAGAATGAGTTATTTGTCTTTGTTGAGTTGAAACAGGAAGTAAATCAAGAATGAGTTATTTGTCTTTGTTGAGTTGAAACAGGAAGTAAATAATGAATGAGCAATTTGTCTTTGTTGAGTTGAAACAGGAAGTAAATAATGAGTGAGCAATTTGTCGTTGTTGAGTTGAAACAGGAAGTAAATCAAGAATGAGCAATTTGTCTTTGTTGAGTTGAAACAGGAAGTAAATAATGAATGAGCAATTTGTCTTTGTTGAGTTGAAACAAGAAGTAAATAATGAATGAGCAATTTGTCTTTGTTGAGTTGAAACAGGAAGTAAATCAAGAATGAGTTATTTGTCTTTGTTGAGTTGAAACAGGAAGTAAATAATGAATGAGCAATTTGTCTTTGTTGAGTTGAAACAGGAAGTAAATAATGAATGCGCAATTTGTCGTTGTTGAGTTGAAACAGGAAGTAAATCAAGAATGAGCAATTTGTCTTTGTTGAGTTGAAACAGGAAGTAAATAATGAATGAGCAATTTGTCTTTGTTGAGTTGAAACAAGAAGTAAATAATGAATGAGCAATTTGTCTTTGTTGAGTTGAAACAGGAAGTAAATCAAGAATGAGCAATTTGTCTTTGTTGAGTTGAAACAAGAAGTAAATAATGAATGAGCAATTCGTCGTTGTTGAGTTGAAACAAGAAGTAAATAATGAATGCGCAATTTGTCTTTGTTGAGTTGAAACAGGAAGTAAATCAAGAATGAGCAATTTGTCTTTGTTGAGTTGAAACAAGAAGTAAATAATGAATGAGCAATTCGTCGTTGTTGAGTTGAAACAGGAAGTAAATCAAGAATGAGTTATTTGTCTTTGTTGAGTTGAAACAGGAAGTAAATAATGAATGCGCAATTTGTCGTTGTTGAGTTGAAACAAGAAGTAAATAATGAATGAGCAATTTGTCGTTGTTGAGTTGAAACAGGAAGTAAATCAAGAATGAGTTATTTGTCTTTGTTGAGTTGAAACAGGAAGTAAATCAAGAATGAGTTATTTGTCTTTGTTGAGTTGAAACAGGAAGTAAATAATGAATGCGCAATTTGTCTTTGTTGAGTTGAAACAGGAAGTAAATCAAGAATGAGTTATTTGTCTTTGTTGAGTTGAAACAGGAAGTAAATCAAGAATGAGTTATTTGTCTTTGTTGAGTTGAAACAGGAAGTAAATAATGAATGCGCAATTTGTCGTTGTTGAGTTGAAACAAGAAGTAAATAATGAATCAGCAATTTGTCTTTGTTGAGTTGAAACAGGAAGTAAATCAAGAATGGGCAATTTGTCTTTGTTGAGTTGAAACAGGAAGTAAATAATGAATGAGCAATTTGTCTTTGTTGAGTTGAAACAGGAAGTAAATCAAGAATGAGTTATTTGTCTTTGTTGAGTTGAAACAGGAAGTAAATCAAGAATGAGTTATTTGTCTTTGTTGAGTTGAAACAGGAAGTAAATAATGAATGCGCAATTTGTCGTTGTTGAGTTGAAACAAGAAGTAAATCAAGAATGAGCAATTTGTCTTTGTTGAGTTGAAACAGGAAGTAAATCAAAAGAATGAGCAATTTGTCTTTGTTGTGTTGAAACAGGAATCAAATCAAAAGAATGAGCAATTTGTCTTTGTTGAGTTGAAACAGGAAGTAAATCAAGAATGAGTTATTTGTCTTTGTTGAGTTGAAACAAGAAGTAAATAATGAATGAGCAATTTGTCTTTGTTGAGTTGAAACAGGAAGTAAATAATGAATGAGTTATTTGTCTTTGTTGAGTTGAAACAGGAAGTAAATAATGAATGCGCAATTTGTCTTTGTTGAGTTGAAACAGGAAGTAAATAATGAATGAGTTATTTGTCTTTGTTGAGTTGAAACAGGAAGTAAATAATGAATGCGCAATTTGTCTTTGTTGAGTTGAAACAGGAAGTAAATAATGAATGAGCTATTTGTCTTTGTTGAGTTGAAACAGGAAGTAAATAATGAATGAGTTATTTGTCTTTGTTGAGTTGAAACAGGAAGTAAATAATGAATGCGCAATTTGTCGTTGTTGAGTTGAAACAGGAAGTAAATCAAGAATGAGTTATTTGTCTTTGTTGAGTTGAAACAAGAAGTAAATCAAGAATGTGCTATTTGTCTTTGTTGAGTTGAAACAGGAAGTAAATAATGAATGAGTTATTTGTCTTTGTTGAGTTGAAACAGGAAGTAAATAATGAATGCGCAATTTGTCTTTGTTGAGTTGAAACAGGAAGTAAATAATGAATGCGCAATTTGTCGTTGTTGAGTTGAAACAAGAAGTAAATCAAGAATGAGCAATTTGTCTTTGTTGAGTTGAAACAGGAAGTAAATCAAAAGAATGAGCAATTTGTCTTTGTTGTGTTGAAACAGGAATCAAATCAAAAGAATGAGCAATTTGTCTTTGTTGAGTTGAAACAGGAAGTAAATCAAGAATGAGTTATTTGTCTTTGTTGAGTTGAAACAAGAAGTAAATAATGAATGAGCAATTTGTCTTTGTTGAGTTGAAACAGGAAGTAAATAATGAATGAGTTATTTGTCTTTGTTGAGTTGAAACAGGAAGTAAATAATGAATGCGCAATTTGTCTTTGTTGAGTTGAAACAGGAAGTAAATAATGAATGAGTTATTTGTCTTTGTTGAGTTGAAACAGGAAGTAAATAATGAATGCGCAATTTGTCTTTGTTGAGTTGAAACAGGAAGTAAATAATGAATGAGCTATTTGTCTTTGTTGAGTTGAAACAGGAAGTAAATAATGAATGAGTTATTTGTCTTTGTTGAGTTGAAACAGGAAGTAAATAATGAATGCGCAATTTGTCTTTGTTGAGTTGAAACAGGAAGTAAATAATGAATGAGCAATTTGTCTTTGTTGAGTTGAAACAGGAAGTAAATAATGAATGATCAATTTGTCTTTGTTGAGTTGAAACAGGAAGTAAATCAAGAATGAGTTATTTGTCTTTGTTGATTTGAAACAAGAAGTAAATAATGAATGCGCAATTTGTCTGTGCAGAATGAAAGTTGCAAAGTAGGCTATACGCCTAAATCATGAAAAAGCTATCTGACTATAGGGTGAGTTTAGCCACCATGCACGTAAACCAGGATAGATCGAGATTCGAATTCCGTATTATCATTTAATATGCAGTTCTTCCGCATTTTATTCAAAGGTGTTTTATATAGCAGATTCTAGATGAAGGATCAAATGTTCTAGCTGAAAGATCATATATTCTAACCGAAAGATCATGTGTTCTAGCCGAAAAATCATATGTTCTAACCGAAAGATCATTTGCTCTAGCCGAGAGATCATATGTTTCAACCGAAAGATCATATGCTCATACATGTATGTTCTTACCTCACAAAGAGCAAAGATAAAAAAGTGCTGTAAATAAAATATGATAAGAAAACAGCCGAAGATCACGCTTACATAACAAATAAAACAGAAAAGATGATGAAATCAGCCAGTTTTATGCCGCGGTAAACGCACTACGAGGTCAAAACTCACCAGACACCTGACGACTAAAAGTCATCAGAAAATTATTCGCCGACTTAAAAACAACGAGAAAAAGTCAGATTTTTAGAGCGTAGCGTGTACTCAAATCAAATTTTTTCCAGTACAGCCCTGGACATAGCTGTCCCACCTCTTTGGGGACAATCCCCCCTCCAGTTTTGAGACAAATATCTGATTCACCGTATGAAATCACTCAAACCTCACCTCCTACAATTTACCCGCAGGTTTTTCACTCAAAACTGAAAACATTACCTTTTTTCAGCATATATACCTCTCCGTATCTTGAACTTCTGTCTATCGATTTGCTTTAATTAAGCGCCTGTGAATAAGCTGGTTCGCTTTGTGGGCAATGTAGAAATCTCGAGATCACTAATACGATTACGATACGTCTAATAGGATTAACTAATCTTGCTTTCTCGTGCTTTATCTTGCCGTAACATGGCTGGAGTCAGCATGTGACTAATCTATCGTGACAAATGGATCCATCGTTCAATGTCTGAGACTGTGAGACAGCTCGTGATTAGATGCATCTTGAAAGAGGAAGCCCGACAAAGATACAAGACAAGACGAGAGCATACGAGTAAAACACGAACGCCACAAGTTCAACATGGAAGGAAAACGTTACGGAGCAAGATAAGCTTTTGCGCGAGACAGAGAATATCGGTTTAAGGTCGATGATATGAGCTCATCTGACTTAAAGTACAGTGAAAGAGAATAAAACTTGAATGATCGCCAAAGCGACTTTGGTTACTGGATAGCGCGGAGGGATATTATGTTGTTGTCTAAAAATACATGAGCGAGGGATGTAAAACAGTTCTAGCACTCAGACAATAAGAGTCTCCTAGCAAAACAACAATTTTAACTAATCTCAGTAAATTATTAGCTGACTACTAAAACGGATAAAATCTATAGCATTTTAAAATAATTGCTCCATAGATCAATGTGGCAGAATATAAATTATACGTTAAGTAACATCAATTCAAAATTGGAAAATGAATAGTTCAGGTTCAACATGGAATGCGTGTGCACTGCTGTTTGAAACGGCAATTATCTGAAAGGAATGTGCGCTAAACGCAGGTATACTGAATAGATAAATTTAATTATTGTCGAATGAGTGAATAGAAAATCCATTTTCTAGCATTGTTTAAAATAAACATGTGGTTTCTTAAGGCTAAAAAGCCTTTTGCATCGGGATGGAACATATGGATAATATGGACAACGACTTCAATTCGATTTACTCAGAAATCTGAATTGTTCTACTTTCAAACAATCTCATCTGATCCTCCACCTTCGAATTCTCGACCCATGGCAACCGACCCGGACCTCCCTTGGACTATTCTCTTATGGAAACCCTTTTGACTCAACACAACGCTCGTGAATAAGCTGGTGCCCCACGCTTAGCTTTCGAGTAGCGCTTTAGAAGTTTAGAGATTACGATTACGAAACACAGTACTGTTGTTCTCGAACGTTGCCATGAAACACAATAACTGAGCTTTTGACTACGCTTTCCCATTGCCCCCCACCTGCCCCATCCGTGTGACCCACAAGAAAGTTCACTTCTGTCTTCAGATACATACTTTTCATTGATTCATTCATTGATTCATTGATTCATTCATTGATTCATTGATTCATTGATTCATTCATTGATTCATTGATTCATTCATTGATTCATTCATTTCTTGATTCATTGACTCATTTATTGATTCATTGATTCATTCATTCATTGATTCATTCATTCATTCATTGATTCAATAATACATTCATCCATTCATCCATTCATTCATTCATCCATCCATTCATCCATCCATTCATTCATTCATCCATCCATTCATCCATTCATTCATTCATCCATCCATTCATCCATCCATTCATTCATTCATCCATCCATTCATCCATCCATTCATTCATTCATTCCGAGAATTTATATAGCGCCTCTTCTGCGAAGCGTTCGCTTCCTATAGTATACGAACAACCCTCCACGTCGACGACTAAGTAACCCTCCACCGATAAACTGACCTATATAAATGCGCCTGACCTGACCTGACCTCGTTTTTATGTAGCGCCAAACGACCAGCAGAACCGTCTCTTACCGTCGTCGTCGTCGTCAGGCGAATTTAAGGCATGTCTTCCGTATACTACACAAGCGAACGAAGAAGAAGAAGAAGAAGGCTAACTTATCGACTCTGTTCGTTGAGTAGCTCTACACAGCATCGTTGGGGATTTGTCTGCACCGGGAGAAGAAGGATGCGACGGCGATACACGGACCGTAGTTCGACGATGCATCGAGGGGACTCGCGAAGGCGGCGGCGGCGGCGGCGGCGGCGGCGGCGGCGGTGAAGGCGGTGGTGGCAGGGCGGGCAGCGTCCATCCAAGGCGTCCGTTCTATCGATCGCTTGGCCGCCGATGCGACCACTCGGCTCCACGACGCCTCGTGCCTTGTAGGGAGAAGATGGAGGAGATGGAGGAGGACGTGGCGGTGGAAGAGAAGGGAGACGGGGGGGGAGAAAGAACATGCGTCTCGTCTCCTCATTAACTTCAACCTTCTGGTGGGTTTGGTGTATGAGGACTGGAGGAAGAAGGAGAAGGAGGAGGTGGAGGAAGATGGGAGATGGAAAAAGAAGAGTGGTGGAGAAAAGAGGAAAGGGAAGAGGAATTGCCTTCTCGTCCTCCTCGTCCTTCTTCTTGGTATAGGAGAGAACTAGGAGGAGAATGAGGAGGAGAAGGAAGTGGATGAGATGGAGGAGGAAGGGTGGTAGAACAAGAGGAAGAGAAGGAAAAACAGTCGCCTATTCATCCTCATCCATCTTCCATCTACCATTGGAGGAGGAATAGGGAAATAATGAGGAGGAGATGGTGGCGGAAGAATGGGGGAAAGAAAAGGGAAGACCAGGAAGAAAATGAGGAATCGAAATTGGAAAATAGAAGAGGGAGGAGGCAGCAGAAAGCAGACGATGAGGCAGTGGATGACAAAGCGGAAGAGGAATTGGAGGAGACAGGACGGAAGATGGGAGCGTCTCATCTTTAAATTGCAGTGCGAGATGGAAGGACGAAAAGGTGGATGATGATGATGATGGTGCATAAATGAAGAAGAACTTGGCAAGAAGAAGAGGAGGAGGAAATGGAGGAGAGGAGGAAGAAGAAGTGGAGGAGGAGGAGGAGGAGACGTAGGATGAAGCGGAGGAGCAGGAGGAGGAGGAAGAAGAAGTGGAGGAGGAGGAGGAGAAGGAGGAGGAGGAAGAAGAAGTGGTGGAGGAGGAGGAAGCCGAAGAGGAGAGGAAAAATAAAATGAGGCCTAGGCACGCAGGGGAGGAAAATGAGGAGGAGGAAGAAAAGGAGGAGAAAGAGAAAGAGAAGAGAGGGGAGGAAGAGGAGGAGGCGAAGGAAGAGTAGAAAGAGGAGGAGAAGAAAAGAAAAAGGAGAAGGACAGGGAAGATTAGGAGCAGGTGGAGAAGAAAGAAGAGGAAGAGGAGGCGAAAGAGGAGTGGGGTTGAGATTGAATAAATCGCTAATCGACAGGGTATGTTGTGCGGTGCATAACAGGAAGCGAGGCTGGAAGAAAAACACGATGGAAGAGGAGGAGGAAGGAGAGAAGGAAAAGGAGGAAGAGAAAGAAAAGGAGGAAGGGGGAATGAGACGGAAGGCTATGAGGAATTGCGGCGCAAAGTGGATTTGTAAGAGTGGAAAATAACTGGAATAACGGATGAGAAATGTATAAACGACGGATGAAGGATTAGGCAGGTAATGGGGTAAAAGAGGGTAATGCGGATTTGGGTTGGCAGAGAACGATCGTTTGAGCGAGATTAAAAGAAAAAAAGACCTATAGGTAGAGTATTGTGTAGCGCAAATGTAGACCTACTGTGGTAGGCCTATAAGCTATGTGTAGCGTAAGCGAGTCATATAGGAAGTCGCGCTTAATTCAATGAAGTCGAGTGCAATAGAGAACATGGTCAAATGAGATACAGGATAAAGAGATAGATGGAAGGAGATGCAATACAATACAATACAGGAAATACAATGCAATGCATTTTGTTTACTTACGCCTACTATACAGATGCGTTAATACAATACAATGAAAAACACTGCAGCATGCTTACGTATAGGCATATATATATATATATATATAGTCTATATATAGTCTACACTGTGCCCCATAAAAAAAACACCAAAAAACTTTTCAAAAATCTTCTATAAAACTAAGCCAATTGTAATAAAAGTTTGTTACGTTGTTTCTCAAATAATTTTGCCACAAAATATTTAACATTTTACTTACTCACAGAAGTGGTTGCTGTTAGAGGCAGTGACGCAGACTAGGCGACTAGGCGTGTTTGGAAACAGGAGTATGTCAAGCGACTTATTCATTCTCCAGGGCCGGCAGTCACGACATACGTGTACTGTGCGCCGCACTTAAAGGCTACTCTAGGTCATAAGTATTCTTGTGATATGTTTTACTCTTGTATGGTAGTCATGAGCAAGCGTAGACGTTGGATTATCTATTCATCTGACTAAAGCGGTGGTTATAGATTTCTAGGGTATCGCGCACGCGCACAGCCTACTTGCTATATTTATATCCAGTTGTTTCCGACGATAAGTAAGCAAGTGGATAGACGACCGCAAAGCAAAACGATGCACATTTAATATAGTCTAAATACACAAAAATTACGAGGCTTGATAAGAGCAAATAATAATTATTTGAGTGAACGTTATTTACAAAGGTAAGCTTATAGGAAGAAAATTACATAGCGAGAAAGTTGAAAAGATTTTGAATAGAACGGTGATGTGGGGATAGAATCTGATGAAACCGTAACCGGTTTCAGATAGTGGTCGCCGAATTAAAATTATTAAAGGAGCTATTTCTTGTTGGTTTCTCGAACTGTCTATTTTCACGTGGCATGCGTTTGATTTATTGTGGAGTTTAATATGCAAGCTGTCGCTAGAACAAACTAAATACAACAGATAAAAGGGTCGCTACGTTAGGTAAGCGACCCACGATTTGGTAGGCCGACTGTAACGCGGCACTTCGAATGCAATTTACTATGGTATTTAGCCAAATTTTAATATTTTGTGACGGCGAAAATAAAAGCCATTATAATGTTCGCCGTCGACGAATGATACGAGTTCATTGCAGACGTTTTAAACACGTTTTGACATGTAAAGTGTGGTCGAATGCAACGAGTTTCGAGTCATAAACATCCGCCATCTTAGGGAGTAGAGACTTACACCTGCCCGAGAATGGGCGTAGCGTTACTCGCAGAGCAAAGGTTTACGTCTGACCCATGACTACCGTTTTAAATCGTTATTCGGATGTAGACCATGTTTATGCCTAGAGTACGAGATACACGTATGTCGTGACTGCCGCCTCAGGAGGACAGCGCCCCAGTACATCGCGCAAAGGACACCATTGCGTTGCTGCGACGTGAAACACCAAGCTTCATTGGACCGGAACTCTGGCCAGCAAACTCACCAGACCTCAATCCCGTTGACTACAGAATTTGGGGTCTAATACAGGAACGCGTCTACCAGACAGCAATACGGGACATTGACGAGTTGAAGGAGCGCCTCATCGTTGTGTGGGCACAGTTGAAGCAGAGTGTCATTGACAAAGCTATTTGGCTGAGAACCTGCGTTCAAGCGAAGGGACATCACTTCGAACATCTTCTTAAATGAAACATTACTTTTTCTTATTTAACATTAGGCTTAGGCTACATGCGTTTCATGACAAAGTTTTTTGGTGTGTTTTTTATGGGGCACAGTGTATATATATACATACTATAAAGATAAATAAACATAGTTGAATGCAACAGAACTGCATTTTGATATTGCCATTCGTACAAAGCTCAAAGTAACCGTGTAACCGTGTAACAGTACTACCCAGTTACAGACGCCTCGACGGTGCAACTGCAATTATTATATTGCAGAGCAGTAATTGTGAGTGAATGACACTTGCTCAAGTTCCATACACAGTGAGCGCCTCCAACGACGTTCGAACCCGTGTTGCCCTGAAACGCAAAAACACAGTAACTGGCAAGTTTTAACAGTCAAAATTACTGTGCTTTGGCTTTTCACTACTATACCAAGTTACAGGTCACCGCTCTAAGCAAGCGGCCACAACCCTGAATATTCTTTTGTTATTTATCTATGATTTAATCGTCCATTGATTTGCTGCGAACCTAGTATAATAATATTATTAGTGAGCTCTTCAACCTGCCTACGTAGTAACATTAGAATGGACAGCGCTGCGCAATAATATTACTGTGGGTTAAGGACTTAGACAGGCTGCGTCGTCGTCGTCGTCGTCGTCGTCGTCGTCGTCGTCGTCGTCGTCGTCGTCGTCGTCGTCGTCTTAAGAGAGACTCGAATCTATGACCTCCGCGTTCCAAACGCCATAACCAGTCGGCTGCCAAAGACAACAGAGGTAGAACTGTCACGTAAGGAGGAGGACGAGAAGGAGGACCAGAAGGGGGACGAGAAGGAGGACGAGAAGGAGGAGAAAGTAGGTGGAGAGGAGGATGTGGATTGAGAGGAAGAGTAGGAAGAGTAGGAAGCATGATTGCGAGAAAGAGGAGGAGGAAAAACGAAGAAGTGTAGGAGGAGGCAGCGGAGGAGAGGAAGGTAGGTGATGGAGGAGAAAGTAGATAAAAAGAAGAATTATGGAAAGATGAAGAAAAAGGAGAGAAATATGAGTAGGTGGAGGAAGAGAAAGAAGACGAGGAGGAGGAGAAGAAGGAGGAAGAGGAATAGGACGAGGAGGAGGAGAAAGAGGAGAAGGAGGAGGAGGAGGAGGAATAGGACGAGGAGGAGAAAGAGAAGGAGGAGGAGAAGAAGAAGGAAGAGGACGAGGAGCAGGAGAAAGAGGACGAGGAGGAGGAGGTGGAGCAGGAGGAGGAGGAGTAGGACGAGGAGTAGGAGGAGAAGGAGGCAAAAGATTAAAAATGAGAAGGGAAAGACCAGTTGAGGAGATTATGTTGGAGCTAATCCCTCAAAATTATACGTTAAACTGGGAGACTGCGAACTGTACCTGGAGGGATAATATGATTGGCATCTAGTTTACATGTTCTCTTCATGTCTTCATTAGAGACCATTAGCGAATATTACACGATAATGCTCCTTACCTCAACCACTGCGACTTACCCCACCCCCATCCGTTGCTCACCGCTCCTGGCATATGGGGAAGGGAGCGATGGAGCGTCGAGGGTCCCTCTGCTGCTGCTGCGGTTGCTGCTGCTGCAGCGAGTGATGCTGGTTTTGCTGTCGTTGTAGAAGCTCTCTCTCTCTCTCTTTCTTTCTCTCTCTCTCTCTCTCTCTCTCTCTCTCTCTCTCTCTGTCTCTGTCTCTGTCTCTGTCTCTGTCTCTCTGTCTCTGTCTCTGTCTCTCTCTCTCTGTCTGTCTGTCTGTCTGTCTGTCTGTCTCTCTGTCTCTCTGTCTGTCTCTCTCTCACTCTCACTCTCTCTCTGTCTGTCTCTCTCTCTCTCTCTCATATCCGGTTATGCCACCTTGTGACTGATGGTCGAGACGTCGCAATAGTAACTGATCTGGCGGTTTGTAGAGAAAGAATAGAAGGGGTTTATGGTGGGAAAGAAGGATGTTTAGGGTGTGAAGGAGGAATGAAGGAAAGAATTAAGGAATGGAGGGGTGATTTCCTGTCAACCGGGTATTGACCTTTTTGGCTGAACCTATGAGAAACCGCTCTGATTCGACGCTGCGCACGTGAATAGCTTGGTGCCCTATGCTTGGCTAATGGTTGGCGTTTCTCCAACCGAGCCATATCCAATTCAGCACCACGCCTTTGGAATGATCTGCTGCCTGCTGAATTCCGATCCTTTTCAGTTCCTCCATCATTTCTAATCACACACTTTCCTCAGGCTCCTCTATCCATCACGCCTTGGGCTTTTCATTCGAAACTTATAAGACACTCTTTTTCACGAACTCTTACCCTTCTCATCTGATCCTCCACCTTACAATTCCCGACCCAGACGACACCCGCCTTAGTAGCTCTTCCGCCCACTCTGATCCTATGGTAACTCGGCCCGGACCACCACGGACTAATCTCACGGACAACCCTTTTCACGCAACGCAGCGCTCGTGAATAATTTGGTGCCCCGTGCTTGGCTTTCGAAAAGCGCTTTAGAAGTTTGGAGATTACGATACGATTACGATGGCACCAATATCCTTATTGGTTATCTGCAATCAATGCATAAAGAACGGGAAGACTATAATGCTTATGTTGAAGCACCACCGCTTGGCAATGACAAAGCTTAGATATAAGCATGCATCGTAATAGTTAAATAGACTTCGGTAGGCTACTCTGTGGTAACGTTAGTCTGAATAACAGAGGAGAATGACGCGACGCTACCGTATAATAGTGTTTGATACAGCGCTACACAAGCGTGGGGCGGTGTGGTGTAGTGGGTATGTTCGTCGCCTTGCAGACGAGGGATTGCAGGTTCGAATCCACCTCAAGTCGCCTCGTAGGGACCTTTGGCAAGTCCTTCACTCGGAATTGCTCAGCGCTTCGGCGTGAAACTTCGATGCAGTGTCCGCTCTGTAGTCGGGAGCGCCTCTGAGTAGGGATCTTGAAGGAGCGCTATAACAAGTGCACATACAAACAAACAATGAGGCCGACACTGAAGCTAAACGTAGACGTACGTATTTCTAATCGGAAGTAAATGAAAAATCCACGTTAAAACACACGAATCGAATCGTCAGTAAAAGATGATGTTTTGGGGCTCAAATGTATTTCCACCAAGTAGTAGAGAGCGTCATTTGCTAAAGTCATAGGATTCATCATTCTTGGTGAGTAAACGAAAAGCTTGGCGTCTTGACTGCACATGCTTTTCGGCCAAAAGATTTGACAGCCTATCTAAAGGAATCTTGGACTAGATTTCTTCATATTATTGCAATCAATAAAGGATCCATTTGTCATGGCAGGCACATATCCAGACAGTCTTACAGATACACACAGCCAGACAGCCAGACAGCCATGCAGACAGACAGCTGAGATACGTTGCCATGAATATTAGATCTAACCCGCTATAGATCCTTCTTTTGACGCTAATTGATCGTGTTATATTGGTCGCTGAATGGGGTTCGGACGATGACGTAAAAGGCGATGGATTGATGGACGAAATTGGAGCAAGGCGGAGGAAATATTATATCTTGAGTGATAGTCATGATGCTGGCTTAAGACGGGATGGGGCGCTATAGAAAGAGATATTTCTTAAATTGAATATATTGTGCCAGAAAGTGGAACTAAGACTAGATTTGGCTGCGTGACTATAACGTTGTCTCTGTCTCTGTCTATCTATCTGTATTTGTCTGACTTTGTCTCTACCTCTATCTTTGTACCTGACTGTCTCTCTGTCTATCTATAATTATGACTGTCTGTCTGCATGTCTGTCTGCATGTCTGTCTGTATGTCTGTCTGTCTGTTTGTCTGTCTGTCTGTCTGTCTGTCTGTCTATCTATCTGTCTGTTCCTTACTATATATCTATATATCTTAAAATTACATTCTGTGAGTTGGTTGCCATGGTGTTTGTGTCAGCGTCATTGTGATTGAGATGTGCGTCCATACACACTTCATATAGCGCTACTACAACCGAAACCCATACGGTGCAGCTGTCCAAACATGGAAATGGAACATCCGACACGTCATCGAATCAGTCGTCCATCCCATCGTCATTTATATAGCGGTCTGCATATCCGCCATCATGCCACTCCACATCCTGGAGGTGACCAGGTGGGGAGTTCATCGTTTATGGAGTCGGTCCTTCTACTATTAAAGCAGGCACAGAGTTTCCGCTTCCACTTCTGATCTTCCATTCACACCGGAGTCTCCTGTCGGACATTGAGTTTCCGGCGGATGATCTATCCAGGGAGGAAGGGAGGACTTCCATTAACGAAACCGTTAACTTTGAATTTCCAAATCCCTGTACTCTAAGACTAAGCATATAGGGCACCCGCTTATTCACGAGCGATGCGCTGTATCAGAGGTATACTCAGAGATCGATGCGGATGTATTGGCCTACGTCCAATGTGGGTTGGTTGGACGACCTTACGCTACCATATAGTGAAGGATATGTTTGTATGATATGTTTGTATGATATGTTTGTATGATATGTTTGTATGAGATGTTTGTATGATATGTTTGTATGATATGTTTGTATTTGTATGAGATGTTTGTATGATATGTTTGTATGATATGTTTGTATTATATGTTTGTATGATATGTTTGTATACGATATGTTTGTATGATATGTTTGTATACGATATGTTTTGTATGATATGTTTG
>OX457042.1:14593941-14616441 GCA_949752735.1 Lumbricus terrestris
TATGCATGTATGCTAAGAAAAATCAACGTCATTGTATTATACTGACGCACCAGACTATAACAATTTTTATTCAGCAACGACTTCAGATTGTCTTGCCCTGATCATGCCCGCAACTAGAACTTGAGGATATGTTTGTTTCGGTTGCTGAGAATATTTTGCTATCTATCTGTCTGTCTGTCTGTTTGTACGGCTGTCTATTTGTTCGCCTATCTGTCCGTCTGCCTGTCTGTCTGTCCAGATGCCTACCTGTTAGTCTGATCGCCTATCTGTCTGTCTGCCTATCTGTCTGTCTGTCCGTTTGTCCTTCTCTCTGTCTCCCTATCTGTTTTTCTGTCTGTCTGTCTATCTCTCTGTCTATCTGTCTGTCCGCTTATCTGCCTGTCTGCGTGCCAGTCTGTATGTCTCTCCGCTATGCATGCTACATGAATAAAAGATCGACAATTATTATTGTCATAGAATGTTAGAACTTCGTTAGGATGGTACGCAGCGATGTGGCCGTGTTTTGTTTTGTTTGTTTTTTTCGCGCTCGCTGTATCGTCCCTTCAAGATCCATGCACTCAGTGGCGCTTCCGACTACTACAGCGCGGACACTAATCGGAGATTCACGCCAAAGCGCTGAGCAATTGCAATTGCAAGTGAAGGACTTGCCCAAGGTCCCACTCGGCGACTTGAAGTGGATTCGAACCTGCAACCGTCCGGCTTCAAGGCAACGACTACATCACCGCGCCCCACAGCCTTGTAGCCGATGGGTCACAAGTTTGAATCCACCTCTAAAAGCCATTTCGTAGCTAACATGGACAGGTTGTTCACTCACTCACAATAATCACTATGAGGAAGGAAGGCCGCACAGCATGAGTATTTGAGAAAATAAACGATGTGCTGACGTTTATTTATGCGTATGTTTGGGTGTGCATAAAATACATGACAATAGAGTCCTAAGAAAAGCTGAGGGAATGAGCCTCTCAACCTCCCGAGCAATACTCACTCTTGAAAGGCAACGGAAAACCATTCACTCAGCGTAACGACAGAGTTTATGGCAACAAATACCGTTACCATCGGCGGATATTATGTCTGGCACATTGCAACTCCTTTCTGCCAACTTCACTTATCAAATCCCGGTAGGCATAAAAGCCAATGGACCGGTGAAAGTTGTTTGTGACTGCAAAAGCTGCGTCAACCCTAAAGGAATGCAAGACTCAGCAAGAGTCGTCACTGGCAAATGACGCAAGAGTCGTTAATGCAAAACGCGTGTCGACTAAACGTTTCGTCATAGCAACACTGCATTCGATCGTGGCGCCACCTTGGTTGAGATGGTCGAACTGAAAGGGGATGACTCTGCGATAATTAGAAAATGATGCGTTTCATTGGCTTGCGTTATTAGTCGGTAAATTTCCAAAGCAACTGCAGGCGTCAAGAAGACACTCAGCTTGAAAAGGCGTTATCACGTTATCACGTGTCATCATGCACTAATGGTCAGTGACGGGTGGGCTGTCAACGCCAGCAATCAGTTGGACTTCTCTCTTTTATGATCCGGTCTCATTCCTACGCTTTTCTCATCTTCATCTTTCCTCCGCTTCTTCGTCGTCGTCGTTCTTCGTCTTGTTCTTCATTTTCATCTTCATGTCGTTTGCCGCTTCTGCTTCTCCAACTGTTCCGATGCTATTTTTGCTGCTGTCATCTTTGTATTTTCCTCCTCTTTTTCGTCTTCCGCCCACTCTACTCTCTTTCCCTTTTTGTTCGTAGTTCTTCTACTTCGTATCCCACATCATCATTTCTTTCTCTTCCTCCGCCAAATCTTGGCCTACTTCGAGTTTTGCTTTGTCTCCTTCTTCTTCTTCTTCTTCTTCTTCTTCTTGCTTTTTCTGTTCTTGTTTTTGCTTTCCTATTCTTTCTCTTCTTCTTCTTCTTGCGATTGTTCTTGTTCATGTTTTGTTCTTCTTCTACTTATCAACTCCTCCTCCTCTTCTTATTCTTCTTCTTCTTCTTCTTCTTGCTTTTTCTGTTCTTGTTTTTGCTTTCCTATTCTTTCTCTTCTTCTTCTTCTTGCGATTGTTCTTGTTCATGTTTTGTTCTTCTTCTACTTATCAACTCCTCCTCCTCCTCTTCTTCTTCTTCTTCTTCTTCTTGCTCGTGAACTCCTCCTTCTTCTCTTCCTCCTTTATCTCCTCCTACTCCTCCTCTTCTTTCATGTTTTCCCATTTCCTCATTTTCTACTTGCTGCTTCCTTCATCCCACGCCTTCTCCTCCACCTCTTTCATCCTCTCAAATCATTGCCATCCAATTTCCCCGTCGCAAACTCTTTTCCACACCATCTCATCTCATCTCATCTTATCCTTCTCCACCCCTTCTCTCTCCAGAGTCCAGAGCCATCATAAAATCCTTTTCCCACCTTCCCCGCCCTTTCTTCCTCTTCCTCTCCAGTCCCCCATCTCATCACCCATTCTTGTCTCCTGCTCTTTCCCCAACCCCCAACTTCCACCTCACCCCACCACCCCATATATCATCCACCTCCCAATCGACAGTCGAAATTCTTCTCCCTGAACCTTCCTCTTCTTCTACATAGACTTCCAATTCCTCATATTTCATCTCTCTTATTTATGTGCGAAAGCATGTACATGGACATCAATATTGCGTCTGCTGGTATATATAGTCGCGAAACTACACATCTATCTTTCCTGCAGAAAGCCGTTGCTCAAATAAGTTTTGGTGATACATATCTTCTTCTTGTTTGCCTCCATCGGTCTCGCCCGTCTGGGTTCGACCTCGTTTTAAGACACCTTCTATACGTCTGCAAATGCCTCACCGTGAGATCCTCTTTGTCTGCATGCCTCTATATGTCATCCTGCATCTTCGTTTTTCATCCTCCTCATTATAATTAGGCATATTTATCACAATTTATGCGCTCTCCGCGTTCCTATATTTCACGATTTCTCATTTCTCTTTGTCTTTCCTCTTCTTCTTCGTCTTTCTGACTGAAATCTGTTGTCTTCGTTTAGTTAGCCTCTTCTTTCTTCTCCCCCACCTCATTCCTTTCGAATCCTTAACCTTAATAATTATTCTCCTGCATTCTTCTTTAGCTTTACTTTTATCTTCTCCTGCTTCTCCTCGTCTTCCTTCTCCTATACTCATCCTCATCCTAATCCTCCTTCTCCTCCTCCTCCTACTCCTCATTTTCTTGTCGTCATGTATCTTCCTCCTCTTCTTCCGTCTCCATTTCCTGCTCTTCTTCCTCTACCCCCGCCCCTCCCCATCTCCCTTTTTGCCTCCAACCTTTCCTTCTGCTGCTCCGGCTTTCCGCGTCCTCCGCTTGTCGGAAAGTTTCGCTCACATTTGGTTAAGTATGATAAGATTTATAGTACGACGACGTCTCTATATATTATTCCATAAGATGGAAGTGAAAAATTGTTGGATGGACCAACGTAGGCCTACATAAAAAAATAACCTACGTTATCGTATGCGCATATAAACTAGCTGGATAGGCAAGTATTATATTTTTATGTATGATTTCGAAGAGAACATGTTTTGAATTTCCCGTAGCGATGACTGCCTACACAAAATCCAAAACAACTGGCAAAAAAACATGGCCTGCATGTAATTCAATCTTCTGAGGATATAAACACAATTTGTCTGATCTACATTTTGTCAATGTGGAAGTATATATGCCGAAACCTAAGTCTATTACAATCAGAGACGAATTATCTCACGGTGGTGCGGAAAATATGCCAACGTAGACTATATATAGCGCGGAGTATAGCCACAACAATATCAGGTTATAGGTGCTTTCCTGTTCACTGATGTTTTTGTCCTTATAGAACTTGTTATTCCGAGTAGAAATAGCCTCATTGATTACGAATTGAAAACATAGACTAGCTAGACAAATTCGTCGTGGAATAAGTAGTCTACGATTAAACAAGTATATAGAGTGGCATACTTTCATAGGTACACGTACAATGTATCTATGAAATATAAGTTGAAGTGCATAACTGGGTACAATGCAATTTGGTAAACGATAGTGTGTTTTAACTATTGCTAGAATGTCAATCATTTGCAAATGTATATGATCTCCTGAGAGTCCTGAAGGGGATCATATATAGGTGAGACATTTATATAGCAGTAGGGCTACAATAATTTATTAGAATGCAAGAGTAATCTATCATTTAGCGTGGTAAATTATCCACCATTGCATGCGTTCTTTCGTTGGTCGACAAAATGTTATACCAACAAAACAATTTTAAAATTAATAGAATTTGGAATGATAAGAATACTAATTCGTGCTTAAATATAAGTGGGATTGATAAAAAAATCCCTGCCAAAATTGGAGTTGGCACGATGAGAAATGATTATTATTTAAATAGAAGTTTTGGTGATGAAACAAATAAAAATAAGTAAGGATATATAAATAAATAAATAAACAAAATAAACAAAAATAAATAAATAAAAATTAATTGTTATTTAAATATAAGTTGTGTCGATGAAACAAGAATTGTTGCTGATATAGATGTTGGATTGATAAAACTATCTTCTTCCTAAATCGTTGCTGGATTGATTAAAAGAGTTTCTTGAAAATGTAGGTTAGAAGTCGGAATGGTCAAAAATAATGATGCTACATTGGGAGAATAATAATAATATCTTCAATGGTAGAACAATTCTACAATTCTATTGCTTGGTGAAAAACAGTAATAATTTTCAACGGTAAACAATTATTTCTTATCGAAAGTAAAATTTATGCATGTACGTCCTATATACGTGAACGAGTTATGAAACTTTTTGTTTTCCGCTCTTGGTTCTTTGCACATTAATTTGAAAGTCCAAATCTGTTGCAGGTTTAGTGCGCCCTGTATGTCAGTTCTTTTAACTGTTCCTGCGATTCAGCAATCAAGTTGAAGTGTAGCCAGAAAAACACATTGTTGCTTGATCATCTGTCTGTTTGACTATCCGTCCATTGACGGTATACAGGGTGGGTAAAAAAGACTACCCTACGGTTTTTTGACACTATTTTGAACAAAAGTAGGAATTACATTACAGTACATTTTTGAATCGTCAAAAAACGGTGGGTGGCCTCGCTAAAAGTGATATAACTTTGGGTCCGTTTGAAAACATTTTGATGAAATCTGGCCATGATGTGTAAATATAAATTGTCTATAAGCCTGTAAAATTTCATTTCGAAATTCTTACTTTTTGGTGTAGATATTGAAAAAAACGGAGTTTTTTGGGCCCGCCCTGTACATTTCCGTGTAAATTATTTATAAAGGAAATTTATATAACTCCACTCAGGAACTATAATAAGCACAATGTACTATTCTGTAAAGATATGATGTTCACCACTCAGGCTGCGCTTTCCGACTTGCTATATATAGATAATAGATATCTACTAATAATAACTCCGGAGTTCCATTATAGATCCTTTGCGCCTGCAGACACAGAACCTCCTACTACACGCTATCAAACGCCTGTCATAATTATATCTATAATTATAGGAACACTTATGGAAAGTTCTATTCTTTCTGAAGTGCTTCTCATGCAGCTGCCGAATCACAGGTAGTTGATCTATTGTGCCTCATCCGACCCTAAGTTCCTCCTGCTCTTCAGGTAGTGCCTACTAGTCATATTATTATTTCCGCATATGTTTTTGTTGTATCCGAATGTGCATGTACAGTGTACACGGTACCCGGAAGTCAAAGACGATTACCGGTCAACTGAATTATCTCGACAAGAGATTTCCTGTTTCCGTCAAGATTCAAACAGAGTCCTCTGATAAATCTGCGCAAAACAGACTGACAACGAATTAGGGGAAGGAATCCGCCTCTGGGTGGTGGGTGGCGGATAGGGAGGAAAGACAGTGGAGAGGGAATAGGGAATGGACAATAAATGGCAAATGTGGGCAACAGGAAGCTACTGAGAGACAGAGACAGACACAGACAGAGACGCGTAGCGAGAAACAGAGAAAGACACACACTGCAGAGAGACATAGAGAGACAAAGAGACAGAAACATAGACACGAAGGGACAAACAGAGAGAGACACACAGAGACATACACAGACAAAGAGACAGAAAGAGGGTCAGAGAGAGACAGAGACAGAGAGAGAAACAGACAGACAGAGACAGACACAGAGAGACAGCGAGACAGAGAGAGACATACCAACAGACAGACAGAGAGAGAGTGAAGGCAAATAAACCCCCTCATTAAGGAACACGCGGGAAACAATATCCACGACCTGTTCCACCCAATCATTTCTAATTTAAGAACACGACAATTAGTTGATATAATGACATCGTGCAGATGCATGTTTTACCATAAGCTGTCAGGAGATTGCACATAATATGTGATTGCTGCAATTCATGTATGCATACACGTAAGTAGGAATGTAGGCCTATGTACAGGGTGCGCCAAAAAAGACCCCCCCCTAGGTTTTTTGCCAATATCTTGGCCAAAAGTAAGAATTTCAAAATGACTTCTGCTTTCCCTTGCGCTAAGATACAGATTCAAGACTGATGCTATATACTTAATAATTGAGTGACTTCTAATGAACTTGACCGAACTAGAATGACCTTGTGACTCGTTTTTGTTGGCATCTTGTTAATGCCCAGCTCCATGCAGCACAACTACAAAAGGGCATAAAAAACTCCGACATCTTCTGTTGCATTTCTTCGCCCTTCTATCATAACTGACAATTCAGATATCTAAAAAAATGCATTCATCAACCTATGGGTGGAAGTTATACAATTTATATATTTATAATTATAATTATTGTGTGTATAACTGTATACGTATCTGCAGATATGCATAATAGATCAAATGAATGCAAGCAACTGATGCATTGCATAGGCTACATGTACATAATTATGTATATATCGAGTTCATTCGGCCGTAACATCTTATTTGCTAAGTTCATTGGTTTGTTTCGTCTGGTCGTTAGCAGAGGTTGCCGCGTTTGGCCTTAATTCTGTCTGTCGCTGTGCAAGTTCAGCCGCAGAGAAATCAGATTGATTTGGAAGAGGAATGATAAAGTCATTGGTGCCAGCGGTTGTTTCCCGGTGTGTTAAGAACCGCAGCCAAATAATAATACGTTGACTGGCTTCACTCTATGTAGAAAAGGAAACCATACGAATGAGTAATGGCTTCAAGACAAGAGACAGTTGCTTTGTGCATTGATCACCCACACCCATCCCCCACCACCACACCCAACGACACACCACCACATTCCGACCTCCACCGGTACGCCACCCGTGAAATTTTGATTTTCGGGGAAAGTTTCCCCACCCCTCCCCCCATTCCCACCACACCCACGACACCCCACCACACTCCGACTCCCCACCGGTTCGCCACACGTGAAATTTGGGTTTTCGGGAAAAAATTCTTCTCCCACCCCACTCCCACACCCCCTTTACCCTCCACCCCTACCGAAACTGTGGCCGTGCATAGCTAACACATAAACAAACAAGCACACAGATTTACTGAATTTTTTTAAGATATATAGTAGCCTATTATAATATAGTCAATCTCTCCCAAAACATGGGCAATATCCATGGGCTCGGAGACGAGTTTTCTGGGAGTCCAATATGTAACTCAATATTAAACTCTATAATTTTGTGGACAATCTGGCCGAAATGCTGCTGACCCTTATGAGATCACGGGGATATAATTATCACTGTTGGTGAATGAAACTGTTGGAAGGTCATGAGATTATATTTGTAACATGTTGTATCTAACATCACGCAGTAAATATATATGAAAGAAGTTGGTTGCTTGAAAGAAAGTCACCGATTGTAATAAAGAACTACGTCATTTGAATGACAAATGTCATTGCAACCTAAGCTGAGTAGACAGTTCTTGGGTTCTAAGGAGATTTTCCAGTACCGCATGGTATACCGTGGAATTGATTCTACCGACAGATGATGACATTGTCTAGTGCTTCCGAAGGGTAACTGCTTAATGTCTTCGAAGGCTCATAATTAGATTTCCATGTTTGTTCGGACGAATTGCATCTGTTTTAGCAGAATTAGCAATTTTTAGAATTAATGCATACTTTTCACGATTGTAATCGTGTTATATCTTGCGAATTTTGGAATCGAAAACATTAGCAATGGGACCAGAGCCTGGAAATAACGCTTGTCTTCTTCATTATCGTCTCTGTATTGTCATCTTCAGTGCGAAAAAATCATCATCATCACAATCATTATCATCGTCATAATCATCATAATCATCATCATTGCTATCATCATCATCATCATCATCATCATCATCATCATCATCATCATCATCATCATCGTCATCGTCATCGTCATCGTCATCGTCATCGTCATCGTCATCGTCATCGTCATCGTCAACGTCGTCGTCGTCGTCGTCGTCGTCATCGTCGTCGTCATCATCATCATCATCATCAATCATTTTTCGTATGGTAACACTTCTCACAAAGAGGAGAAATGCGCATAAACGTAGAATCTACTCCCTTAACCTCCTAAATGCGCTTAACTTTCCTATCGCTTGGGGCCATGGTAGAAAAAACGTAGCACGTGATAACCGCCTAAAACTGATTGCATGCATCCATTCACAATATGACTTGCAATCATCCATTCACAATATGAATTGCAATCATCACTTTCACAATATGACTTGCAATCATCCATTCACAATATGACTTGCAATCATCCATTCACAATATGACTTGCAATCATCCATTCACAATATGACTTGCAATCATCCATTCACAATAATGACTTGCAATCATCCATTCACAATATGACTTGCAATCATCCATTCACAATATGACTTGCAATCATCCATTCACAATAATGACTTGCAATCAACCATTCACAAAATGACTTGCAATCATCCATTTACCATATGACTTGCAATCATCCTTTCACAATATGACTTGCAATCATCCATTCACAAAATGACTTGCAATCATCCATTTACCATATGACTTGCAATCATCCTTTTACAATATGACTTGCAATCATCCATTCACAAAATGACTTGCAATCATCCACTCACAATATGACTTGCAATCATCCATTCACAATATGACTTGCAATCATCCATTCACAATAATGACTTGCAATCATCCATTTACCATATGACTTGCAATCATCCTTTCACAATATGACTTGCAATCATCCATTCACAATATGACTTGCAATCATCCATTCACAATATGACTTGCAATCATCCATTCAGAATTTGACTTGCAATCATCCATTCACAATAATGACTTGCAATCATCCATTCACAATATGACTTGCAATAATCCATTCACAATATGACTTGCAGTCATCCATTCACAATATGACTTGCAATCATCCTTTCACAATATGACTTGCAATCATCCATTCACAAAATGACTTGCAATCATCCATTTACCATATGACTTGCAATCATCCTTTCACAATATGACTTGCAATCATCCATTCACAAAATGACTTGCAATCATCCACTCACAATATGACTTGCAATCATCCATTCACAATATGACTTGCAATCATCCATTCACAATAATGACTTGCAATCAACCATTCACAATAATGACTTGTAATCATCCATTCACAATATGACTTGCAATCATCCATTCACAATATGACTTGCAATCATCCATTCAGAATTTGACTTGCAATCATCCATTCACAATAATGACTTGTAATCATCCATTCACAATATGACTTGCAATCATCCATTCACAATATGACTTGCAATAATCCATTCACAATATGACTTGCAATCATCCATTCACAATATGACTTGCAATCATCCATTCACAATATGACTTGTGATCATCCATTCACAATATGACTTGCAATCATCCATTCAGAATTTGACTTGCAATCATCCATTCACAATAATGACTTGTAATCATCCATTCACAATATGACTTGCAATCATCCATTCACAATATGACTTGCAATCATCCATTCACAATATGACTTGCAATCATTCATTCACAATATGAATTGCAATCATCCATTCATAATATGACTTGTAATCATCCATTCACAATATGACTTGCAATCATCCATTCACAATATGACTTGCAATAATCCATTCACAATATGACTTGCAATCATCCATTCACAATATGACTTGTGATCATCCATTCACAATATGACTTGCAATCATCCATTCAGAATTTGACTTGCAATCATCCATTCACAATATGACTTGCAATCATCCATTCACAAAATGACTTGCAATCATCCATTTACCATATGACTTGCAATCATCCTTTCACAATATGACTTGCAATCATCCACTCACAATATGACTTGCAATCATCCATTCAGAATTTGACTTGCAATCATCCATTCACAATAATGACTTGTAATCATCCATTCACAATATGACTTGCAATCATCCATTCACAATATGACTTGCAATCATCCATTCACAATATGACTTGCAATCATTCATTCACAATATGAATTGCAATCATCCATTCATAATATGACTTGTAATCATCCATTCACAATATGACTTGCAATCATCCATTCACAATATGACTTGCAATAATCCATTCACAATATGACTTGCAATCATCCATTCACAATATGACTTGTGATCATCCATTCACAATATGACTTGCAATCATCCATTCAGAATTTGACTTGCAATCATCCATTCACAATATGACTTGCAATCATCCATTCACAAAATGACTTGCAATCATCCATTTACCATATGACTTGCAATCATCCATTCACAATATGACTTGCAATCATCCATTCACAATATGACTTGCAATCATCCATTCACAATATGACTTGTAATCATACTGCAATCTATCAGCTTAATATAGGGATGAAACTGATATAATGTGTGTTTATTTCCTTCTTCATATTCCACTTGATCTCCTTCCTTCCGAGTTTCCTCTATCGCGCATAATCTCGACGCACAGGATGTCCGAGAGTTGAACAACGCAGAACGTGTGTGCACAGCAGCTGCTGCAGCATCATTTTGTCGATAGACGCACGGTACATTTGGTATTGTTTGCATTGTTTGCGATCGAGCGGGGGTCGCCTCTGAGTGGTGCATCATTGAAGAGGGCGCTATATTATCAGGTTTATATTGATCAATTAATTGATTGCTTAGAGCCTTAGACGAACGAGAGAAGCACAGAGAGATGTTGGTTCGTGTCGCAGTATTGAAGCGAAATTCATCGCAAGGTGACACATTTTGAATTCATTCAGTCTATGGATCTATATAGCGCCCCTTCAGTAAACCTACCTAGGAGCGCTCCCAGCCCAAAAAAGGATGAAAGATTTATGAAACAAAGTCTGATTGGTCATGTATAATAAACGCGTCTTTGAAGCAGCCAAACAACCGTTAATTACATAAAGAGTAATGTCTAGACCAGAACATTTGACCACACTACAGTTAATCACATTCCATGCATGCACAATAATATATCGTTTCAAATGACAGAACATTAATTACGCTAGAGGGCGTTACGCCTCATTCCTTGACTTTGCATCACTCTTGCTGTCATCAACTGCTAACTAGAGCTAGTCGCCCTCGTTACCTCCGATGTTGTTTTCCCTGAAACTTCGTGCCAAGCAATCGTTCATCTTATCCTGATCTAGCGCTGGATGTATAGTTGGTGGGCCTCTTTGAAGCTAGCCGATCAAAAGAATACCGCTAATTAGTTAACGCCACTGAGTCTATGGTATACCGCGTAAACAACGGTAGAAGCGGAGAAACTCGTTGATAAGACGTAAGACAAATGATGCAACGATTGAGAGAGAGAGAACGAACGAACAATAGTAAACATTGGAAATGAAAAGAAAATGCGGTGAAGAATTTGCCCCACTGATATCTTCTGAGAGGAGAACATTAAGGGGTGCTAGGCCTGCATCAATTTCGACTGATTGATTGATTGGCTGATTGATTAATTGGTTGATTGGTTGATTGGTTGATTGATTGATTGATTGGTTGGTTGATTGATTGACTGATTGACTGACTGACTGATTGATTGATGGGTTGATTGATTGATTGATTGACTGACTGATTGATTGATTGATTGAGTGGTTGATTGATTGAATGATTGATTGATTGAATGAACGATTGATTGATTATTCTAAATATATCTATTCTTGATTGAACGATTGAACGAATCAACAAAGAAATGAGGATTTCAAGACGATAAATAAACTGATTAAATAAGTAAGTAGAGTAGAATAAGCACCAAATTAATAGCTTTTGAAGACAGCCTGCTGTTCAGAAGCAAGTAAGTAAGTACGTATAGATCTACTCTTTACTAATGAACAGCACTAGCAAACGCTCGGAAGTTCATGCGAACATGGTGACCTATAAGACAAAGCGATCGCTGTTTATACCGTGCGTAGACTATAATTATATCAGCGTTTCACAAAGTGTATATAGAAACCGACGAAATGA
Source organism: Lumbricus terrestris (assembly GCA_949752735.1). NCBI lineage: Eukaryota > Metazoa > Annelida > Clitellata > Crassiclitellata > Lumbricidae > Lumbricus > Lumbricus terrestris. Next base: position 14,606,330 of record OX457042.1, read on the forward strand.
TACAGTTGACAATAAGAATCCAGTTTTCAAGGAACAAGCGGCTCAAGCCAAATATACGGCTCTGGCTCAAGCCAGTTATAGACAAAAATGCACGTGAAGAAACAAAAACTCTGTCTGAATTCTAATCTTTTTCATGCAGGAGTTCCGCAGACCGTATAGTATTATGATCAGCCAGTCGTGGTTTTTAAAAAGTGCGACTCAATTTGTCATAATTTTTTTTTATAAGAAAAATAAACGTTCTATATAATAATAACAATAGTGCGTGTTTAGAAGGCCTATGCTTCTCAGGCACTCTGCATTTTTAGCTGAGATTAAGGTTCCTCGAGAAAATATTAGGACCCGAAGGGTTCCGTGGCCCAAAAAGTGTGGGAAACGCTGGTATATATACACACAAACATCTTATCACATGCAGTAGGCCCAAATTAGCGTAGGCGCACACGTGTTCAGTACAGACTACATAAGGCTTATAGGTGTAATACACCTATATATATATATATATGATGCATACATAATACTATGTTCATTAATATGTATATATAGTAGATTGAATAGAAATATAATTAACGTGTTGTGAGAGTTTCATTAGGACGCGGGTTCTCTGGTGCAGTGCATAATGAATATGGCAACGAATCTCCTCCTTGTTTCATAGCAGATATGACTTCATCGAAATAACTAACAGCTTTCTGGAACATTAGCAAAGTTATTACTCTGACGCTGTCTCTCTCTCTCTCTCTCTCTCTCTCTCTCTCTCTCTCTCTCTCTCTCTCTCTCTCTCTCTCTCTCTCTCTCTCTTCGTGTCTGCTACTCTGTCTGTCTATGTCTGTGTCTGTGTCTGTGTCTCTCTACTATCTACATTGAAAGCAGCCAACGATCGTGTACTATTATAAGATACTAGTATCATATATCATATCATAATACACCGTGGCATAATTGCACTGAGGTCTTATTCATCGCTGCAAGAATCTGTAATTTATTGCACTCGAATTGAAGTCAGGTATAAGCTAATAAACAACTGTCATCGACGTGAAGTCAAAGACTGTTACAGTAGATTGCAATTGTAATTTGTAATTTGCAATTGTATATTTAATTGTAATTGTAGATTGCAATTGTAATTAATATGATCTAGCTTTTGTCAAATGCTCAATGTATTAAATGATGTTGCTTCAAATTCAAACCATATTAATCAGGTCAACGGCCAGCTGATCAGAACGTAAGACAGAGGCAAAATAGAATGGAGAAGAAGCAATCTGAAGAGACAAGTTTTATGTTAAAAGTGAAATGACAAAAGATGCGGATAATCAGAAAAGATGGATACAATGTAAATGGAGAGAGAGCTAAACTCTAGGTTCAACGACTGAAAGAACTCTTTCACTTAGTTCCATATAATAATAAATAGGCCTATGGAAACAATATCAACAACAACAACAACAACAACAAGAATATAAAAAATACTTCGGGTAAAATAATAGTAATAATTATAATAATAATAATAATAATAATAATAATAATAATAATAATAATAATAATAATAATAATAATAATAAAGATAATAATAAAATTTTTAAAAATGGAAAAAATAAATAATAATAATAATAATAATAATAATAATAATAATAATATAATATATTTGATGATGACTGTATATATTGACGCACAAGTCAGTAACTAACGACCAGAGTTCATCTTCAACTTCTCTATGTGTGGGGGGAGGCCATTCGAAGATGATATACGAACCATTTCTACCGCACTGTATTTTCCCGCGAATACTCCAAATGCTATTCTCCTAGGATAATAATATTCCAGTGTCGCAGTAACTCATGCTTATGTCGTTTCTCCTGTGTAGTAGATTCGATTATTAATACACTGCCGTCTAATTTGACCTCTATGCGAGGGTCGCAGTAACTCGCGTTTATACTTTTTACGATGGCAGGTTGGACTTTTGTATTGCCGTCTGTTCAGGCATATTCTTGGCGCGAATGTTGGGGCTGATAAGCCAAAATGCTGCTGAATGGTTTGCCATCTAGCATTTCCATTTTCCAGACTTATAGGCACGATCCTAACTATAGACCTATAATAGTTATATGCTCATTTCATGGAACTCAGTCAGTGAATTCCGTCACAGTTCGAAATTGCCTCCTCCCCTCCTCCTCCTCCCCTCCACTCCCCTTTCTTAAAAGTAATTTTTAGAACTGCACAACCAGGAATTTTAAAAATTAATCTAGTGCTCTCCTTGGCCTGACAATTGCCGACGACGTTTTTTTGTGACCAGCCAGAAATTTTTCCGAAAGTGTTCCAAGTCATCGGTTGCAAAATCTGACGACCTTTATTTTATAAAGAAAAATCGGCTTTAACAATGAAAGTGTGAGTACCTACGATACACCACAATGTACTCCCCGATTTATCTCCGGAAGAATTGCATAAACATTACACCTTTGCCGTTTTTTAAACTTCCTTCAATAGACACTTTAGAAAATAATTTCAAAATTTATCGATGAATGAATGAATGAAAGAATGAATGAAAGAATGAATGAACGAATGAATGAATGAAAGAATGAATGAAAGAATGAATGAATGAATGAATGAATGAATAAACGAATATACGAATAAATGGATAAAAATGAATGAATCAATCAATCAATCAATCGATCGATCAATCAATCAATCGATCGATCAATCAATCAACAAATCAATAAATCAATAGATCAATAAAACAATAAATAAATCAATCCATCTATCAATCAATATGTTTTATTTTGCAACCAAATAAAACAAGTCAGGTGTTCATAATAATTATCATTGCAACCCAGTTATTAAAAAAAATTCCCGAAACCTCCTAGCGGGAAAAAGAACTCCCATTACTATAATTATAGGACACCATAATATAATATTTGTCAATCGAATGTTGTGGTCTTGACTAAGCTTTACCATAAATTATACGTGCAACCCGTAGGGTGATCGTGAGCAAAGAAAAAAGACAAGGCAAGAGGAACCACCATAATATTCGAAGACTATTATTCTATAGAAAAACAAGGACAAGAAAACCGAAACACTCAACACCGTCGACTCAATAAAGGATTTTAGACAAAAGAGAATAAAATACTTGGCTATTATAGTAAAGAGACAATACCAAAATGCACACAAAGGACGAAAGGTGTGGGTTACAAGACATGGTCGTTTGCCTCTTATTAGGGAGGTCTGCCATCTTATTATGTAGAAATGCGAATAACGTTATTTTTAATTAAAAGATACATACGCTGAGGCATAACCCAATGTTGTGGTGCGCGGTGGTGTAGTGGTGGCGTCGTTGCATTGAAGCCGGAAGGTTCGAGGTTCTAATCCACCTCAAGTCGCCGCTTGGGCAAGTCCTTCACTCGCAATTGCTCAGCGCTTCGGCGTGAAACTCCGATGCAGTGTCCGCTCTGTAATCGGGAGCGCCTCTGAGTAGAGAGCTTAAAGAGGCGCTATAGAAATGGATAAATAAATTTTCTTTGGATTTTTTTACCAGGTGGCGACTCCAATGAAGTTGATAGGAAAAGGCGATAGAAAGAATCGGTTCCTCTCAAGATCTCTAATCAGAGGCGCTTCCAACTCAGGCCTGGTCAGCAAGAACAAGATATGCCTTTCAGTCAGAAGAGCAATGAGAGAACGACCCGAGAGCAGCAGGGAGGCCATTCCAGACAGTCGGGTCCATCACTGCGAATGCTGGGCGATTTACATGGTAGTAGGAAATGAGAGAGAAACAAGGCATAGCTGAGCAGAGCACACGGCGGCTCAGTAAGAAATAGAGAGGAAGAAGAAAAGAGATAGGGAGAAAGAAGCAGGCTAGACAGTTGAGGCTGTTATTAGTCATTGTTTTTCGACAGAATTTCAACGTTGTGTACAGTTTCAGTCGTGTAGTATATAGTAAGAAAGAGATGAGGGGTGCTCAGCCAAAGAGTCGCTTTAGGTTTTCACGACAAATTAATTGAGGTCGCGCTCTTCAACCAACAGCTGCCCCTAGATTTCCTTAAGGTCATCGTGGCGAGTAACCTCTGCGTAAAACGCTGCTACATCGAACCCAACGATGGAGCTGAAGGTTTTTTGCTAACAGTAAGAAAACCTTTGAGAATTTGTTACTCAAGTCCACTCTGCAGCTGTTGGCGAATCGGACCTGCTTGTGACGGTTTGTCACATTCATTTTATTGTTGGTAAAAGACATTTGAATCGAACTGCTTCCCGGAACTCTCGAGCGAGCTGCGAATGCGGCACACAACACTCCCGAGAGTCGACTTGGCTCCCGACGCCAACGTCAGGGTAAGAAGCCAGTCTTAGAAGCCTCCGTTCCACAATTCGATTGAGTTATTGTAAGACAATGCTGCCGCTTGCAGTGTAAGTAATTGTGACGTGTTGGCTACGACGTCAGACTTTATAACCTACGAACGACAACAAAGGCCGTTCGTTGGATGATGACGTATCATGTATTGTTATGGAACGGTTGTCAACGTTACATTTATCAGCGAGATCATTGTTATATTCGATGCTGGAGGAATCACTGTTGCAGTTATGACGTCATAGTGTTTCCAATTGATTCAGGAATTCTTCCGATACATTTAATGGATGCATGTACAAGCACCTTGGCTTTATTTAATACTAAGTCTACCCAAATTTGTATCGTTGTTACATGTGGCCCACTAGCGGAACCCAGTCTCCGTACAGTCGTAGTCCTTTTGACCCCTTGCTGCTATATATTCTACATATTTCTACTGGATTTGTATTTGTTATGTCATTGCTGCTACCTGGGTTCAGCATATTTATGGTTACGGTCACCAGGGCTGTACTGGTAAATTTTGAGGTGAGTACACGCTGACCGGGAGAAAAACTGACTTTTTCAGTCAAAAATTTCTGACGGTTGTCATCCGCCCAAAAATTTCCCCATTTTCCCGTCCGAAAAATCTGACGACCTTTTTTTAAATCATTCGCCTCCGGGTTTCACTTAAATCTTCTTTGTCTTTTCCATGTTGTGAGTGTATACGCTGTATACCCGCCTATACCCTGGTTTTCCGCGGTGAGTATACGATGCCGTTATTTCCAGCAGGTAAGTAGCCTATACGCCGTATACGCGCGTATTCCTCTGACTACCAGTGCTGCATTTCCAGTATTAAATTACAAAATTAGTCTTACATTACAACATTGTTTCCAAAGGGGGTCATTCAGAAACAACGTCATGCCCCTAAGGAGTGATGGTAAGAAATTTGTGACAACGAGCGATAAGAGGAGGGGGAGTCTTTCAGATATGATATATCAGATATTTTCTGTTTCTGACGGGTGTCATCCGCCCCAAAATTTTCCCATTTTCCCGTCCGAAAATCTGACGACTCTTTTTAGCCTAAGTCATTCGTCTCCCAACCGAAGACAGGAGACGATGGAGAAGAACTGTCCAAAATGCGACCAACCCTCGTGTCGAGGAAGGTTGAAGGCAAGGCATTCGTCTCCGGATTTCACTTAAATATTCTTTGCCTTTTCCATGCGTCCTACGATCCATCCCTCTCTTTAAAATTCGACTCAAAAAGTTTCTTATTGAATCTGATATCACTTCCTAGCCATTAACTCTTATTGCCATTGTCCTCTGACTATTATTATCACTATTATGAATTGTTAGTCTGCTTGGTTTGTAATAGGATTTCTATAGTTGTATATCGCTAACTGTTTGTTAATGTTTTCTGCTGTTTTGCTATTTCAATAATTGTACTGTTGTTACAGCTGCTAAAGTTTACGCATTATGCCTTCACTATATTTTGTTGTTGTTTGCACCTATTATTTACTACTGAATTACTTTATTAATCTGTCTCGTTTATTGCTCTATTTATTTCTGTTAATGTACACTCTTATCCTCTAAACTTTCTGCTTTGACTTCCTGCTACGACCAGTCTCATCTTCCCTCTGCTATCCTTCATGACTCAACTCTTGTTTTCTTTTGCCTATGTCACATACTCATTTTACCTCACTCTCCGCCATCTTCTTTCTTTCCTAATGTGGGTGCCCAGGTTTAGCGGGTTCACTCCCTTTCTGGGCTACCCATTCTTAGGGATCCTTTCTATCATTTTCATACTAACTCCTGTTACTAATCCTCATGTGCATATTATATTATTTCTTTGATACATTTGAATTTCTTTTGCTTGTGATCTCTATGAATAAACAAGTTTGAGTTGAGTTGAGTTGATATATATCAGATATATACCAGATATATCAGATATATATCAGATATAGGCTATATCAGATAGGCGCAATCCATTTTAACATTTAGCAACAATTTAACTGTAGCAATAGCAAGACTGATACTGCGTGCTAAATTTAGCCTACATTATTAATTTTTCATTGTATATATATATATATAATTATATTATATAAACCATTTTTTATATATACGTTAAACATCATTGATACTATTCATCATCGAAATCTCTGGGCCTATAATTATTATAGGCATCGTAAGATTTCATTAATAATAAAATTCAATGAATAAACTTATTTTTAATCATTGGATATCAATAGCCAAGGAGTCGAGACGAATGATAAATAATAGGGCCTATAGCAATATTTATATACCTTATATTTATATATTTTTCATAATGTGAGCTTACTTCGTGAGAAAGAGGAACTAAGCCAAAAAAACATTATTTTAAAATAGCATTTACATATAGCAACGCTTGATGCTTTTGAACGGAAAGAGGGCAGATTGGATAGACAAAGCAGAGCTCAAACTGTATTGTATTGCATCAATAAAGTTATATAGCGCATGTGGTAGTTACACGCTAATCAGGTCTGCTGTTCATCTAACATAGGATGAGGTGTTAAGCTCTGAACAGAATATCAATTCCACGCACGATGAAGAGATGACTTATTGCTATTTAACGACGTACTGTGTCATATCAAAGATGATTAGTGTCGCTCTACTCCTTTACCCAGGTTTGGGCCTGGCACTGGCAGAGTGAAACCAGTGTCGGGGTTAGGATGGAGAGATCCATGCTCTCCCTATTTATTCCATGAAGGAGCATTGTGCTTCTTCACCTGGGAAGAATGGACACTTTTTTGAGTAATATTCGTGTTAAGCATTATGATGTTCGGATTCTAATGCATGGTTCCGCCAAAGTAGGCCTATAGCAATTCTGTGGAGCGATGTGCATGTGTTCGTTTTAAATCTCTCTCCGTTTTGCAAACTTTCAAGTATATTATATTAGTCGTCACTAGGAAATAATTATCATTCATCGTCTGACCAGTAATTAATAAAGACGTTCAGAACATTTCTTATAATATTTATTTGTTAGAAGAGGGGACGAAGACAGATGGATACAGAGGCAGAGGCAGACAAGAAGTCAGAAACAGAGGCAAAGACAGAGAAAAAGACGGACATGATCGAGCAGACAGAGGTGGACAAGCAAACAGACGTACAAACACATTGCTAAACACGCAGACAACATGGACAAGTAGAGATATTTAAACACAAAGGCAGAAGAGGAGACTTGTACACGAAGACGAGCGCTATATAAATCTCGCATGACGTCATTACATGAAGTACACATTACCTGAACCCGTGAGCTGATCGTCGACGTCGACTTATTAAGTCGAATGGCAGTCGCGCCAATCCTCGGAGCTGCACCTAACACCTGCGAGACCATGACATGGTTCGACCGACCAAGCGTATCCAGGTACGGACTGCATGGTACCAGCGGACCGCCACCGCCACCGCCAGAACCGTTCGTTCTCGTCACCGTATTCGCGTACAGCGTCCACGCGATAAGTCCATACAGGACGGAGTTAACGGCCAGTGGGATGGCGTACATGAGGATCAGATCAGCCAGGTAGTAGATCATGTAGTCGTGTCGCGGCAGTCGGAACGTACAGTACTCGATGTTGGATCCGTCGGCGAACTGTCGCCGATGCGTCGTCGCGAGGGCCAGCCAGGGGGCGCTGTACGTCAGTCCGGCGATCCACAGCCCAGCTATGATTCGCTTCGCCCGGGATATCGTGCAGATCGTGTGCGCCCGCATTGGATGGCAGATGGCGATGTATCGCTCGACGGTCAGAGCCGTGATGGAGAGTGACGAGACGTTGACCCCGAGGTACTGGATGAAGACCATGATGGAGCAGCCGATCGAGCCGGAGATGTGTTCATCGATGACCATGTTATACTCGACGAGCGTTGGCAGTGTCGCCCAGAAGAGCAGGAGGAGATCGGCGACTGCCAGCGACACCAGGTAGCAGTTGGTCGGCGTGTGCATGCTGCGGCAACGCCACACGACGATGACGACCATGGCGTTGCCTGTGCAGCCGATGGCGAAGATGAGGCTGAGGAAGAAGGAGCCGACGATGCGGTACCAGACGTTGTAGTACTCGCGATTGGGTAGGGTGGCGTTGCTGAGGTAGGAGGCGATCATCGCCTGGTCGTCGGAGATGGTGGCGTTTGATGGAGATGTCATCCGGTTGATGATGTTGGGCCAGGGATCCGAACAGCAGGAGTTGCTGATCTGGTCAGGCAGGAGACCAATGGTCGTCGCCATCGCGGTCATCTGATCGCTGTTTAAAAACACTGTCATATCTAAAGATGATTAGTGTCGCCCTCCTACTCTTTCCTAGCTTGGGACTGGCACTGACAAAGAGAGAAGACTAATTTTTTATAGGGATGGAGCGAATACTGTTTGACTCTACAATTGACTGGGGTTTCGCCGTTTCAAAGCTTGAGGGATTTCGTATTCTGAAGTCTATCGATGATAATTTCCTGTCTTGAAATTGAATGATCCATTATCTCGAAATGTATCGTTGCATTTCTGAATTTATATAGCGGTTCATTAAGAACAAGATACTTGAGTCTCTCGTGGGCAGAGTATACGCTGAACGACGTCAACTGTTTGACACTCCATACTGATCAGTTCATCTCTACATTGATCTTTCCTAACTTGATTTATCCTATTTCATTTTATTCACAAGGAATGCGAAATTCAATGATTCGCAAGCATTTTATAGTATTATCTCGTCCTCTCCAAGTTATTCAGGTTTGACTGGTGACACATCAGAAATCAGAATTCAATCACGTTCTGTAGAGTTTGTTCAAATGTTTCTGTTCAATGTGGACACGTTCGACGGTTTGGTTTAAAGACGCCTCAAGGCAACTCGACGAATCAGTTTGTTTAGTCACAGTGGTTGGCGTTTTGATGAAGACAGTTAGTAATCATAGTATGCCTAGTTACTTGCGGTCCAAACTTCTGCTCTTTATTGTCGATTCTTTTGTGTGGATTCCTCGTCCGCACCTTCCGAATAACCTATTGACACAACGAAACAAACGGATGTTTGCCGATTTTAAATGATGTTGATGCCGGACAACGGTTTGATTTTAATTGAGCAATATAATTGTTGTTGTTGTTGTTGCTGCTGCTGTTGTTGTTGTTGTTGTAATCGAACATTTGTATAGCGCCACATTTGTGTTCCAGAGCTAGAACGCTGTGTACTAAACGTATGCCTGGCTATTGGATGGGAATAGCTATTCAGGGAATAAGACAAGTCAAATAAGATGACACACACTTCGTGCGTGTTGTTGTGAACCAGGTCTACATTTCGACCGGAACGTATCACAGTTATTTCTGTACCATATGAATACTTTAATTCGCACTACGCGTAGGCTATATTCAGAAAGCTCAACATTTATTGAAGTAACTGTCTCCCAGAAGGTTTGAATCGGACATTTAGATGACAGTCGTAAACATCGTTACCGGAAAGTCATAAGGTTTTCAAATGGGAGTCGGCTTTGTTTGTTATGCGGATTGTGTTTGTTTGGGATCATCGAATTGTGGTGATTCGGTCGTTTTATACGAATCTTCTTTTGTTTAGCAAACAGAACGATCTGGACCGCGCGTTTACGAATGCCTGAACTGGTAAGCCAAAGAGTTACGATGCCCTCCTCCTTTATCCAGACTTGGGACTGGCACTGCCAGAATGCAACCAGTGGATGAGTTTCCATGATGTTAACAGCAGGCATTCGTGGACTATGTAGGCCTACCACAGACACCAGTGACAAATCCGTAGTCAGTGTAAGGCGATCAAACCGGATTTGTGCAGTTGTACAGTTCTGATGTGCAGTG
>OX457042.1:14621441-14633941 GCA_949752735.1 Lumbricus terrestris
ATGTATGTATGTATGTATGTATGTATGTATGTATGTATGTATGTATGTATGTATGTACGTATGCATGTATGCATGTATGCATGTAGGCCTATGTATTTTATGTATTATGAAAGTATGACATTGTATGCATACGTACTATGTAGTTACATGTATTTGCAATGTGCATGCATGTACTAATGTGTATAAACGAAGCTTGTGTGTTGCATTATCTTTAGCAGCTAAGGTAGATCCTGCAGAACCCTTGCCAAGTATGATTATTATATTATGTTATGCTTCTGTCATTTTTCAATGAATATATATATATATACATGTATAAATTATATAGGCCTATCTAATCTACTTCAGATTTCAAGAGACACAACTTGCTCACGATGAAGCTTCTAATAGCCTACGCCAAGATCATTTCAATCATATTTATTTACTGATTTATTCATTTAGGCATAATTTATTTACGCATAATATAAACAATAGATCGTTCTTCCTTTCCCTAAAACAATAAAGACACTTGTCTCTAACCTGAACAGCAGTTTCCTATCTGTTGTCTTGCAACGAACAATGAACCACACGTAATGTGTCTTCTCGTACCGCAGTGTTGCTAAAAATTTCGACAATGTACAAATAACTCATTGAGCGTCGACATACGACCCAATAGCATAGAGTAAATTACACCGCGTCCTGTGTCTTTCTGCTGTGTATCTCCTACGCCACCTATCCGTTGATCGAAATTCAAACTGAGCTTTTATACACAAAAGCGTCTGAAAGTGAACGTTGAAAAACACGAAGCGTCTGCTGTAGGCCTACACGACTTGTACAAATGTAATCGTAATCGTAATCGTAGACACAAAAAATTTCTAAAACACAATAGACGCAGAGCAACTGGTTATTCACGACCGCTACGTTAAGTCGACTGGGTTGTCATATCTGACGATGGCAAATGAAAACGAGTGTCAAGTGACACGCATCCGGTCGCCCGTTGGTATGCAGAGCAAGCAGTCGCGATTGCGATGAGGACGAGAAGCGGTGGCGGAGGAGGAGGTTGACGGGACGTCTCATGGACGGTGTTGCCACTCAAAAATAAAAAAAACAAGTTGAAGGGTAAAAAAAAACAAGAAAACCCAAGTTGAGCAAATCTTCCGAAAATGCCCAGAATTTCACGAAAAATTCCCGATTTTCCCACAAATCTTCCAAAAATTTCCCGAATTTCCCGTCCAAAAAATCTGATGACCTTTTTTTAGTCATTCGGCACAAATCTGGGGAAAAAGTCCACAATTTCACAAAAAATGTCCGAAAATGTCAAAAAATCCCCTTTTTCGGCCGAAAAAAACCCAAGAAAAAACCCATTTCCCAAGTTAGGATCAAAAACCCCAGAGATCTTGTGAAATAACCCAAGGAGTGGCAACGCTGCTCATCGAAACATCCGGTTTGCTGGAGTCGACTGGATGCGCATGACAATTCTGGACTGCAGCCTCGCAGGAAGACGGAAGCGGATCCGCCGAACAACTGCCGCCGTCAGCAAGTTCCTTCCTGCAGATTTCTTTCCGCCAACCCTGCAGCAGCGTTATACTATATATACATGTATATGTCGCGTATATGTCGTGTTTACTGTATACTATGTATAGGTCGTGGCAGATCGGTTGCGCTGGCGGTTGTCAGCCTGTTGCATTGCACATCGATATGCAATGTTAGATATACGAGCACAGCGTCGTGTATCGGTCTGTCTCTGTCTCTGTCTTTGTCTCTGTCTCTCTATATCTACGTCTCTGTCTGTGTATGTGTCTCTCTCTCTCTCCTACTATCTCTATCTCTCTGGTTCTCTCAATCTCTCCCTCTGTCTCTGCACTATCACACTCTCTCGCTCTCTGTATCTCTGTCTCTCTGTCTCGTTCTCTCTGTCTCTGTCTGTCTGTCTGTCTGTCTCTCTCTCTCTCAATCATATTTATAATATTTTTGAGGGTTCACAGTAGGTGTCTTGTAAAAGCTCGACTGCATGCATACTTAGATATATTTATACATGCAAGCATATGCATGTACTATAAATACACATACACATATAGTTATGAGCAATTGAGCATACTGTCTGTATTTATAATTCTCAGTGGAGATCATAACTGACTAGTTCCCATAACCATTAACCAAACTGTCTGACAGATCATTACATATAGTTTCTTAGTTTATAGGCCATATACACATGTAGGCTAATATATGATATTTATAATATACATTATAAATATATAAGCCTATATAATAGTTTGTATTAACTAAAGATATTTCCGCAATGTCTGTCCTCTGTTTCTGAACTGCTCTATCTATAACTATAATACCGCAGAATGTTTGTCAATCTGTGGGATCTGTGTATGTCTGTCCCAAGAAAGGCTCTGAAACCGCATTCATTTGAATGACGAATTTTAAAAAATCTTCTTATGCGAATTTGTGGGTCAGCGCGACCATTTTCAGCTTTCAATTTACTTTAAATTCCGAGTTATGGACATTTCAAACTTCGGTGTTGTTAATTGTTAGCGCATATATATAGACTATACAGATTTAAGAAGCCATATCACCGTTGCACGCTAGTTATCGCGTCGCCATTGCTTGGCAGACGACATTGTACATGCATGCGTATACTCACATACAACTGTGCTTCTTTGCAAAATTCTAATCGCGCCCTGACTCTTCCACCGCACGCAAACATTCGTAAGGCAGTCGATGCAATTTCGATGCCCTCTGAGAGCCGTCTGCGAACACTGTATAATTTGCATACTGTATAGTGTATAGCCTATACGTAAACGAAGACCACGAAAAGAAGTAGACGTAGTCTCTTTCACAAATCTCAAAGGGCGGCCATTGACATCAAGTGCTAACGACATCCCGATCTTCGTCTGTATATATAGTATACTATATGTATACAGTGTGTGATTTGTCAAAAAAGAAGTGTGGGGGTCGGCTTAATGTCCTTTTTTGGGGGGGGCCAAAATACGCCGCGGCGACTGCGGAGCATATCCGACTAGGGGGTCTGGGGGAGCGTCGTAAGCTCCCCCAGCGGGGTCCGGGCCGCTATTGATTTGGTGCAATCCAAAGCAAAATCTTCTATTGAAAGTGAATTGAATGAATTGAATAATATCACCTTTTTAAAGATCAGTTAACATGTTATTTATGTTAAAGGGTTTGAAGTTTTTCTGTTCGTTAACCCAGTAGTTTTCAAGTTTAATTAACTTGTCATTAGCAACTTTCATTGTAAACAAACACAGTACTGCATAAACTTGCTCTAAATTAGAAGTAAAATAATACAAAAACCACTCCCAATTGGACTTAAAATATGAGAAAAATAACAAAGTCCAATTGAAATTTTTGTTTTACTTTTTTTTGTTTAACATGGAAAACACATAAACATGGAGCAAAGACATATGGGTATTCATTTATAGTGCCATAGTGGCACTATAATATTCACTTATGTTGCACTATAGTTAGTACAACGCAAAGTGAGAATAATACTCAGCAGTCAGCAGACTCAGCACTCAAAATAATAAAACAATAGTAAGGTCCTAGGATGGGGTCGAAGTTGACCGGGTGCGTTCGAAGTGAGGAGGGTTGCAGTCCCCCTCTTGTGGCACTGGCCGCCCGCACTGCCAAAAGAGGGGGTCGAAATTGGACCCCCACACCTTTTTTTTGGAGGTGGAAGTGTGGGGGTCGGGCCATAGCAAAGAGGGGGTCCGACCCCCCCAACCCCCCCGGCAAATCACACTCTGTATGTATATATAGTATTGTAGATGTTCAATACTATATAATATATGTACATAGACTTCTATAGTATACCATATATATGTATATATATAGTACGGTAGATGGGTTCTCTATGAAGCAAAGCACATGCATGTGAACTTCACTCCTTTTCGTCTGGATTTGAATCCGGACTGTTGTGCGGAAATTCAAACTGTTTGCAATTTGCAAAAGTGAACTTGAGTCGGTTTTACTGCTTCATGAGTTCTTCTGAGTCGCAATATTACTTATTTCTAAAGCGAATTCTTTCTCACAAATCTCATTCACAATGAGTTTCGTCTTCGGCGCAATTTGATATACCCGGTATTCTCTAATTGATAATTAAAATCTTATATTACCGCTCCAAAATAAAATAACAAGAGACAGACGCTCTCCAAAGGGAAATAAATAATAATTAAGAACAGAACTTTCGTCAGTTAGGAAACTTTACAGACGCATAGGAAAGTCATCGGCAAGTCAGTTCACGCACGCGCGCGCACACACACACACACACACACACACACCACAAACACACACACAAACACACACAAACACACACAAGCACACACACAAACACACACACACACACACACACCGTTCTAAAGTTGACAGATTACAAGTATAGCAAGTTCAGAGCTGCTGAAGCAAGCTGAACCGAAAATGCGTAGCAGCAGTATAATAAATTATTATGTTAATGTAATCCACATTACACACGGCGGTTGTCTCACAAACCCACCATGGCACAGGGCTGTTTTTAAGGAATTTCTAGAACTGCACATTGCACAACCCCTTCTTTCCTGTCCGATCCTCCATTGTAAATTACACCCAATCGGATGACAATGATCTTTTTACTGGTTTTAACCACACAGTAGTGCTTCTACAACTGCACAAATCCATTTAGAACTGCACATTTTGTGTACAACTGCACGTTAAAAAACGCGCTGCCATGGCAGCTGCAGATCCTCGTTGATCGAAAAAGACGCGCGCTGCATGCGCTCGGTGGTAAGCACGCGCAGGTCACTGTTCGTTCAATCATTCGGTCGCTGATTTCACGAATTTATATGGCGCCCTTTAAAGATGTCGGCTCAGAGGTGCTCCCAGTCCACCCACGGTGATACAAATAAGTCTTCAGAAGTTGCATGTAAAAAACTAATGAGTCAACGAACTCAACATTTAATTAGTCAACTCTTCGTCCTTGATCTATGCACCGGGTATACCCTCACGTATAGATGATTTCCTGAGGTCTTTAGAATGTCCAACTGCAAACCTGTTCCCCCTCCCTATATACATGGACCGTTCCAATTGCTGAAGGTGACGATGATATGATTAAAAAAAATACCGACCGAAGCGCATAATTATTATATACGTGGCGACCATAACGAAAAATAATTCCATTGCAATCCGGAGACATGGCAACGGAATATCAGAATATCCGTCCAATTGGCCCGAAATTTCTGAAAAATTTCGGGATTTCGAGGAAATAATCTGCCGAAATGAAGGCCATCAACGACTGATTTGGTTGTCGAACATTGCGAAGTCAACTTCTATTGCTTCTTTGATAATACGCTTCAATGTCTGTCAAGCCTCAGGCGTAAATAGATTAAAATTATTAGGCCTATGTCTACTTATTAGCATTCACTGCTTCAGTAGTCTGTCAATCTATTGCCCACAGAATTACGCATGTAGGCCTAAATGTCTCTTTCTATTTCAATCAGTATTTTCCTTTCTGTAACTTCAATCGACTAATTTAACTTGTAAATTTATTTTGACCAATGGACCTTATGAACAATAGACCCTATGACCAATAGGCCCTATGACCAATTATACACCCTAAATGACCAATGAGCCATATGACAAAAAAACTATGACCAATAGACCCTATGACCAATAAGCCATATGACCAATCAGCCTATGGCCAATCAGCCACATAATGACCAATGGTCCGTGCACCTCAATTTATGGGCTGCACAGACCCGAGCTGTAACTCTTAAGAAGTCAGAACTGCATGGTTTAGTTATGTGGTTATAGTAAAGAACACTGACATAATTATACAAGTGAATATGTCAGCGGGAGCCAGAAGAGGACTATTGGCCAACACCAAAATTCGAAAACTTCGATATTTTGGTCATAGCATGAGACAGCAAAACGGTAGCATCGAAAGCAGCATCATGACGGGTTTTGTGGAGGGGAACCGAGGACGAGGAAGGCCGAGGATATATTGGATCGACAACGTTCTGAACTGGACAGGACTTGTAGGCTCTGACTTAATGAGCGCGACAAGGGACAGAAGACTCTGGGCATTAAAGATCCATTCATGTAGCCAACCGTCGCGATGCGACGATGGCGACATGACATGACATGACATGTAAAGAACAGTGGACCTATGGAGATGGGTGAATGGTACGTATTCATATGTATATGCAACACGTTGCGAAATTTTCTGTTAGGAGGATTTATTCTTGGGGATTACCCCACCCTTCCAGATACGTCTATAGATTAAACACTGCCTTCTAATACCTGCTGTCACTGCACAGAAAGTGGCTTGGGTTACATTGAAAAAAAAACACGGCATATTTTAGTTGGTTTTTTTAAGACAGTCGCAACCTAAATTGTAGTCTATCGCGGGGGAATGCGCTTAGTTACAATCGTCATGGTGATGCTAGATAGCGTCAGGTATCGATTCCTTTCGTGTCAAATCGAACGCATGAAATTGCTTTTCTGGTAAATTTAAAATGCAGATGAAGACGTCTTTCTACAGCGGTCGCGAATAATAATATGTTTTCGAGCATTCTCATTTTTAGTGATTTAATCGGGTGTGTGTGATCCTTCACGACCGCTGCCCGTTCGAGTATAGCCTACGTAACACGCCATTGTTGAACACCTTTATAAAGCCATTGTTAAACACCTTTATTAAGCCATTGTTGAACACCTTTATTAGGTCATTGTTGAACACCTTTATTAAGCAATTGTTGAACACTTTTATTAAGCCATGGCAAGAGGCAGGACAATAGCGAAACGATTTTGAAAATGAAGAGATGAAAAGGAAAACACAAGGCATTAATAATTATATGTATCATACTAAGTCTACATTAAGACTAGTTCAATTTCAAAGACAATGTGCGTGCCTGTGTCTGTATTTCGTGTGTGTGTGTCTGTGTGTTTGCCTGTGTGTGTGCGTGCGTGCGTGCGTGAACGTATAATTATCCTTAGTCCAGACGGAGCTGTGCAGTGAGTCGTGTGATTGCGTAATCATTTGTCCGCTGGTCCTGAGCCAGGGAGATGCGAGATGGGAAAATCCGTGGCATTCGTCATTGTCTCGGCGACTCCATTGTTTACAAGACGGATCGGATTTCTGGAAACGAGGACGCAGACGGAAGTGGAATTGGCGTGGACGGAGCCCCGGTCCATCTCGACGAAGTCCCATAAAGTCTGATTAAGAACCTACTTTACAGTTTCCGTTCAAATCAGCAGAGGCAATCTACGTCACGCCTGATTAAATCAGGCACCCGATACTTAGATTCGTCTCATTGTTATGCATGCCTGTGCCTCTACAATCTGCCTATCTGCCTGTCTCTGTCGGTCTACAGTGGCAGCGCCAGGATTTCAGGTTTTTTTTGGGGGGGCTGAATTCGCGGGCGAAAATTTTCGTTTTATCTGCAAAAAGTTCTGACGCCTTTTTTTAGTCATCGACCAAAATCTCAAGAAAATGTTCCATTTCTGCCGTCAAAATTTCTGACGACCTTTTTTTTAGTCATTTGGTCGAAATCTTTTAAAACTGTCTTTTTCCATATCCGCAAAACTGCCTGTCAAATCTCGTGCGTACCTTTGCGTACCTTTACGCTTCATTTTTTGAGGGGAGCTGAAGGGGTAAATCGCCCAAATATTTCATTTTTACATGGGAAAAAATGGATGTCCTTTTTTAGGGGGGGCTTTGCCCCCCAGCCCCCCTAGCGCCGCTACTGTCGGTCTATCTGTCTGTCTCTGTAGGTCTATCTGTCTGCATGTCTATCTCTGCCTGTCTTCACGTCTGCTCATTTCGAACCACCGTTGTTATGTCTCCATAAATGCGCTATATGAACAAACTCATTCCGGCGTTGCGAAGATAAAGTTGCATAGTTAATGCAGCGCATTTTCATGATTTCATAAAATCGAAATTGAAATGGTCACATACACAATCATATAATTGCAAAACCAATGTGCGCGCATGCATATACGTGTACAATGTACATGCAATGTCAAGCATGGAACATACTGTACAAGTGTACATACATACATGCATACGTAAATGCGCAATACATGCACGTAGACATATGCCCATGCGTAAATATATACAGGCATATATGTACATGTGCACATGCTGTGTAGCCTACATACAGGGTGCGCCAAAAAAAGTAATCCTCTACGGTTTTCAGCTCATATCTTGGCCAAACATACGAATTTTTAAATGAAACTTTGCAGTCTTAAAGGCAATTCATATTTACTTACAATGGTCAAATTAAAAAAATATTTCAAACAGAACAAAAGTTATATCACTTTTAGTGAGGTTACCCACCGTTTTTTGACGATTCAAAAACGCGACGCAACAAAAAGCCAATTTAATTATTCTGGCCAATATCTTG
This sequence comes from Lumbricus terrestris, assembly GCA_949752735.1. Lineage (NCBI taxonomy): Eukaryota > Metazoa > Annelida > Clitellata > Crassiclitellata > Lumbricidae > Lumbricus > Lumbricus terrestris. The sequence continues at coordinate 14,629,814 of OX457042.1, forward strand.
GCCGGAAGTTAGAATTTCGAAATGCAGTTTTACAGGTTTAAAGACAATTCACATCTACACATGATGGCCAGATTTCAGTAAAATATTTCAAACACAATAAAAGTTATGGTACTTTTAAGGAGGCCACCCACCGTTTTTTGACGATTCAAAGACGTAACGCAGCAAAAAGTAGCAAAAACACGATTTTATTGAGTGTCATCTCAAATAATTGTTATCAAATAGACTTTGATAATGCCAGATTATCATTATTATTACTGTTTAAAAAAGGAACAGGGTACCAGCGTAGCTGCACGCCACTGTACTAAGTGACTGAGAAGTCACTTAGCAAGATGACAATCAAATTGGTAAATAAGAAATCTGTCAGATTAATCAAGAACTTTGCAAAGAGACTCAAAAGAAGTTTAGGCACTGGTGATGGGCACATTGAACACAAGTTGTGAATCACTATCAAGTTCAGTTGCAAACAATTATGAGCTAACAAATAGCCTGTCCGTTTGCATTGCAGTAGATTTCAATGTTTCCTAATAAATTTTGTTTGCGGAGTCGATCGCGGGGTTCGTAAGGGGTGCGCTGGGAAAATTGGATAAAATTGTTGTTTGAATAGGTTGCTTCAATCTGAACGAGACAGCAAGGTTACGACAAGCATGCAAGTGCTGTGTGTGGAAAAATTTAATTCAAAATGATTTATAATTTATAAGAGAGAATTCTGCTATATATATATATAGCAGAATTCTTATAAATTATAAATCATTTTGATGTTGTTCAGGTCGGGGTTCCGTTAATAGAATTTCAGATCAAAGGGCAAACAAGGATCGGAAAACAATGCTGCAGAATGCAGCGGCTTATGAGTAAATTGCATGCCAAAAGATAATGCTAAGAGAAGAGAGAATGATAAAAGGCAGCCTATGCATGGGTAGGGAGTACTAAGTATGCATGGGTACAATTGGGTAGATAGTAATAAGTATGCACGGGTAGGAGTACTAACTAAGTATGCGCGGGTAGGGAGTACTAAGTGTGCATGGGTAGAGAGTACTAAGTATGCACGGGTAGGGAGTACTAAGTGTGCATGGGTAGAGAGTACTAAGTATGCACGGGTATGGAGTACTAAGTGTGCATGGGTAGGGAGTACTATAAGTGTGCCTGGGTAGGGAGTATACTAAGTAGTTCATTCTGCAAGACTCGACATAAATATGAGAACGTGAGTCTATCTGTCTGTCTCCATCTCTGTCTCTTTGTCTGTCTCTCTTTGTGTCTCTCTCCCTACCTCTGCCTCTCTGTCTGTCTCTGTCTATCTCTCTTCCCGTCCCATCTGCCCAATGTGCGACCATGTAGCAGGAGCATAGTCAGAAAACAATTTCGAAATTGTCTCCATTGGTGACTGGTCGAGGGAGTTTTCGAAATGACATCGTCCAAAGAATACACAATCATAATAATTATAACTAGTTTTAAAAATTCGAAAATGATACAAATCTTGTGGGTTTGAACCCTTACACTCTCCTCCCTTCCACGCAATACGCCCTTGGTGATCTGTGTGCACGCTCATTGTATAGCACCTACCTATAATATAGGTGACGCTGTAACCCAGTGGATCCCAACCATTTTTGACTGTTGGGCCACTTTTTGCAAGTTTGAGGACACGAGGGCCACTTTTTCTTGGTTGAAGGACATTAGGGGGCCACAAGGCCACAATTTAATTAATTAGGGGCATATAAAATTATTATAATTGAATCAAAAAAGAATGTTTGATGCGATTTATTAACATCCAAATAAAATAATTTGTAATAGAAAAGAATTATATATTCTATCATGTCCAAATTGTCAATTTGTAACATATGTTTTTCTTAATTCATTGAGATGCTGCAAGCCATTTTTGTAGGCCAGGCGGGCAGCTTTTGGCCCGCGGGCCACGGGTTTGGGAACCGCTGCTGTAACCTAAAAACAAATCTCTGCGCTGGTAGAGACCACAACGCTTGTTTCTGTTTTGACTGCACTTTGCCATATCAAGACGATTGGTGTCGCCCTCTGCCCTTATCCAGGCTTGGTACTGGCACTGTCAGAGAACAAAAACCGGTTACAAAGACTTGAACGGCTGTCATCTATATTTACATTTGTTCACGCTACTAATAGACTCTCGTGTTGCGCACCCGCAACCATGCACTGAAATTGCACCGAATGCACCGGCAAAACAAACGTGGCGTATGTCTTTTTATCTGATAGACTGGGTTTCGCGACGATAATCACAAGTTGGGATCGGTTTATTTACGCTTAGTGAAACGGAGATGACATTAGCGAACGTAGAAAAATCCAGCACAGCCGCCACCCAGCTTTGATGTTGCTCAGATAAAGTGTTCAATTTAGGCGGCTGGCAGGGATGCCACTCATAGTTTTTTCCACCTCGATCTAGGGTTTTTCGGCCTCATCTAGGTTTCCAGGTTTTTGTCGATATCTTAGGGTTTATTTTACCGCGGATTTTCTGACATTTTTCCGAAATATAGACATCTATCGGGGAAAATGTACGAAACAGTAGTAATAGAAGGAAGATTCAAAGAATATTTCTAATTTTAGAGCAAATGACTATATAAAAAAAGTCATCAGTAAATTTGAGAGGAGAAATAACAAAAAATTCGGAGCCTGAAAGACTTTAAAAAAATCGTCGGAAATTTCAAGCTCGAAAATTCAATGCGTTTAAAAAATTTCCGATCCAGCCTTTTCTAGCTTTTTTCCGGCCTGATCTGACCTTTTTAAAAATCAGAGTGGCATCCCTGGCGGCTGGCCGTATGAATATACATAGTTCTAGATATTTTCAATGGCCGTGCCTATAATTGCCTTCATACGCGCCACGTATTATAGCCGTATTGTATCGCAATTATTATTATCGTCTATAATATTGCGAGCTGCAGTGCAAACGCGGCTTGATCGCGATATCGGATGACAAATTGGGCTTAGTTGATTGTTCGGCACGCGTTAATCTTGCTGTTCTTTGTGTGCGTTGGACCACATGGGTGCGTTACTATGGGGCGGTAATGACGATGGCGATATGGTTTCAGAGGAAGGTGAATGAGGGTGGGGGTGGAAGAGGGGATGGGGTATGAGCAAGCAAGCAAGCGCTGTTTGAAGGAAACTGCATGGGGGAACGAGAAGAATTGAAGGGAAGTTTTCGATGACGGTGTTTACGTGGAAAAGGAAGTTGATGGAGTGTGGTGGGAGCAAGAAAAGCAGATGGAAAATATTGGAAAGAACTGGAGAGGAGATGGAGAATTTAGGATGAGGAGGAGGAGGAGGAGGAGGAGGATATATGGCAGAGTGTCAAGAACAGAGGCTGGATGAAGAGTAGAGAGCAATCGAATGGAGGATGAAGTATTGCTGTACAATATGGGGCACGACGATGAACAGAAAGAATTGAAGATGGAATCGGATGAAATTGGACGAAATGAAGAGATTGAGTCTACGAAGGAAAGAGTCGTCATGTCATAGATCATATATATATGGCTCGATGTGGTACAACAGCTCTCTCAAATCAGTCGGTTTTGTTTTGTTTGGCCCTCAATTAGAACGAGTATAGAGACGACAAAAGGACTAGGTTCAGTCTCTTAATGACAGAGGTCTTTCAATCTTCTCCAGCTAAACTTATGGGTAAAACAACAACAACAGACTCTCGTAATGATGAATAAACCAGTGAAACTGTTTACTAGAAATACCCGTATTGGATTAAATGCAAATGCTGTCGTAACTCACCGAAATGTCTCAACGTCCTTGAAGATCCGGGTCTGGGAACCAAACCCATTCACCAGAATCTTTACATCCATACCTCCGAAGCGCCACTTGAAAGCCAAGCGCATCGTATAAGACGCAATCTTTTCAGCTGGACTAGTGAGATCATTATGAGACATCAAACCAGTGGACAGTGGACACCATTTTAAAAGAAATGTTTGTCGACAACAACGCCCTCTGTTGTCACAAGTTGTCGTAATTAAACTCTGGATCCATCCGACGCCATACTGATTTTGTACTTGCGACGTACTTGTGTTGGCCACGCTAACAGTTTTCTGTATGCAAAAGAAACACTTATTGTCTAGCTGACATGAGATATTTCTTTGACCAGCGTTATCAGGACCAATAATAATTTCG
>OX457042.1:14636441-14646441 GCA_949752735.1 Lumbricus terrestris
TATTATGCCCTTTTGTCACATTCATAGATGATTAGTGTCGACCTCGTGTTCCTCATTCTCTTTTTAATTCCTCCTCCTACTCCTCTGCCTCCTCCTACACCTCTTCTTTCTCCTCTTCTTCTTTCTCCACTTCTTCTTTTTCCTCCTCCTCCTCCTCCTCCTTATCCTCTTCTTCCTCCTCTTTCTTCTGTTATTTTTCTTCCTCCTCTACCTCCTTCTTTTCTTTATCCTCCTCCTCCTCATATTCTTTTCCCTCCTCCTCCTCTTCTTCCTCCTAGTCCTCCTCCTTATCCTCTTCTTCCTCTACTTTCTTCTGTTGTTTTCTTCCTCATCATCTACCTCCTCCTTCTCTTCTTTCTCCTCCTCCTCTTTTTACTCTTTTCCTCCTCCTCCTCCTTTTCCTCCTCCTCCTCCTCCTCCTCCTCCCTCTCCTCCTATTCTTCGTCCTCCTCCTGCTTCTTCTCCTCCTAATTTAGACCTGGCACTCACACCACCATGGCACGCCAGGTCCGGGCAGCGACTGAGCTCAGCTAGCAGAGAACGAGATCAATCACTTAAAGTTACATATTTTTGACCGCCAGGGTCGGTTTTCTTCGATGAATATAGAAGTTTAGGCTACGTAGTACGTATAGGCCTACGTTATAAAACGAACGTGTACGTTTAAGAACCAAAGTGATTAATTAGCAAATATTTATTCTTGGCAGTCGAGACTAAAATCGGAATTATGTAAGAAAATACGCATCAGAGAACCTTTCGAAAATATCATGTTATGGTTGTGTTTTTCGCTTTTTACAGAATTTTCATATAAAAACAGTCTATGCTAAAAAAATCCTGTATTGTATACTTTTTTAAGAAAACAAATTTCAAAGTTGTTCTAATGCTTCCGGAATGCCTATTGTTTCGTTTTAATCGGGTTAATTAAACTGGATCGCTTTTGAGTTTTATCTTACGCTTGAATAAAGCTGGGGCAATATTAATTTTTACCAATTCGGAGCATGATTCATTGATTCAAGACCTGTGAAAGGGTGTATCAAACTCAACATGGTGCAAAATCAGCTCAATACTCGTTTTGATGTGAGGAGCCACAGTTGCGATTGCCAGGTCCGTTCATCACAGACCTCCCATAATCTTAAGACGTGTTCTTGACAAATAGTTTTTCGCTGATTAAGAACATTGTGTGTATGAGCACATTTTAAAGCGCCCCTTCAAGAAGTAGCCTATATACTCAGCGGCGCTCTCGACTACATCGCGCACACTGAATCGGAGTTTCGCGCTGAAAAGCATGAGCAATTGCGAGTGAAGGACTTGATCATGGTCCCTATTCACGGCGGCGGCGGCTTGAGGTTGATTCTAACCCGCAACCTTACGGCTCCAAGGCACGGAACATACCCTACACCACCGCGCCCTAGACATTGCGTGTTAACAGTGATCGCCCTCCTCCGTCATCTCGATGTGAGACTGGCACGATTAGAGTATGAACAGCGGTAGAGTTAAAAGTGCAAACCATATTCTTTGCTTTTTACTAATAGGCAACCTCCTTTTTAATTCGCCGCATCGACTGAAGACATAATATTATATGTTTTCTAAGGCGTATCTTTGACTGAATATTTTGTGTTTGTAGAGGCGCCTTTGTAACGGCTTGTGCTGTGTTACGGCGCCATAGAAATTGTCGTCATTGTATTATTATTAATATTATGGGCAACCGCATGTGAAGCCAACATGTGCAGCAGCTTCAGATGAATTCGTTTAAAGAGGTTGCTAGAATACAGCTTTTACGAGTAGTAGCAAGCAGGCAGCAACAACGTGTGGCTGCTGAAATATGTATTTTCCTGTTTCACGTGACAGATGAAAACGACGCAATTTGCTCTAAACGGCGCACTATGAAGCAGAAAGAAGCAAGAATTTCTTGTGCACTTCATAGCGTTTTATAACGAATTTGCTTAAATTTGAATTTATGGCAAATGGAAGTCTGTGCGCATTTCTTGGAAGTAGACCTATACGGCCTACATAAAATTATGCAGTGACGGCTCATGCATAGGTCGCGGCAGGTCATTTGACCTGACTATTTTACTTGCGACCTACCTTATGACCAGTCAAGAAGAGGCTTCGTTAAATAATTATTATCGTCCTTACATTATATTTCTTATGCCTGCCCCCCATGCTCCCTTCATGAAGAATGAAGAATGAAGAATGTGGAATCAACAATCACCTTCCGTCTGGAATTTGTAGCAGAATTCTGGTATAGGGAATTCACCTGCATCTTTTCGCTGCTTGAAGGTCTTAATCTTTTCATGGGCCTGTCACGCTGAGAGCGCTTTTGAATAGCACTGCTGTGAGAAGCGCTCTACATATGTTAGGCTATATTAGATAAGATTAGATTAGATTAGATTAGATTAGATTAGATTAGAATTGCTGGAATTGAAGAGCTAGCGCCACCACTTACAATCGGCTACTCTTATCAGAATATTTTCATGAATTCACGGCGTTTTCTTCGTCCTGCTTTAGGAATGATACGCCTCATTCAATTTACGTACAAATACTTTGTGTTGTCAAATTTACAGTCTTCCTGTTCAATTTACATGCAGTTAGGCTACTTTACATGTAGGCCTACAATTTGCAGTCTTCCATTGTTCAATTTACATGCAGTTACTTTACACGTAGGCCTACAATTTGCAGTCTTCCATTGTTCATCTCTGTCCAAACACATAGAAATGCACCGCTTGGTTTGCCGCGTGGAATTAATTATAATCTGACGTCTGAACGGTCTGATTCTTTGTCCATGACACGAAACATTTTATGCGTATGAGGATATAGTTACACGACATTCTTTTGATGACAGGCATGAACTGAAAATTAATTTATGTGCCAGCCAAGTATTTAATCTGACTGGCTTTTACGGTGGCCCGTCAAAATAGCCCCGTCAAAACAGCCCCGTCAAAACAGCCCCGTCATAATCGCCCAAAGACAAAAAAGCCCCGTCATAATCGCCCACCGACAGAACAGCCCCGATAAAAGTAGTTCCCGACAAAATAGCCCCGACGAAATAGCCCCGTCAAAACAGCCCCGTCAAAATAGCCCCGTCAAAACAGCCCGTGTAAATAGTTCCGTTCAAATAGACAAGGCCACAGCTGACGGTCAATTCATCAGCGAATGTATGATAGGGTCGTAAATCAGCTGACAGGGTGGTCGGAGTCTCTGGCCAGCCGATAGCGATCTGCTGTATTAAGTTGAGAATAAACATCATCGTCCTTTGCAGCATTGATTAGCCGCGTCACGGTGTCTGCAGAAGCATTCATTCGCAGCTCCGCCATCTGTTCCTCATCAGCGCCGTCTAGTGAGGCTATCTCATCGGGAAATTTCGTCGTAGTTGGATTCATCGGGTGAAAAAATGAGACAATTATTTTGGTATTTATGTAACCAATTCAAGTCTTTTAAATAAATAATCATGGCCTTAAACTGTGATACATGACCAAATGGGATATAACCAAAGTTACATCGTATTGTCGAAACTAAAATAGGCTAATGCAATTTCGCAAACCGTCGAGGAGCTTATTAAGATCAAATAGCAGATGACATCAGCTGCCTTGTAAGGCGCTCCTGTAAAGGCATGTCCATGTTACAGCGCCATATAAATTGTCGTAATTAGACTATTAGTCCTATTATTGCTAAGGCACCAGGACACCATAATTAATTAGTTAATTAATTAGCACTTTATAAATATAATCTCACTCTTCCCTTTTATCCAAATAACTATCTCGTTAATCCTACTCTTTAATGTCGCTAACGATTCGACTGGCTCACGCCCGCAACCGGGCATCCCACATGCAGCTGTGGGCGTGGCCTGCCTAAGTGTCAATCATACCGGCACATAGCATATTCTTGTTTGAATATCTCTCCCTCCCTCCCTCCCTCCGCCATTGGAACCTCTGAACAGATTTCCAATGAACCTCTTTTGTACCAATTTCTTTGACATTACATCTTTACGAAAATCGTGTATTCTTCCGCGACTTCGTCGGTTCCCGACAAAATAGCCCCGGGCTGTTTTGACGGGGCTATTTTGACGGGGCTCTTGACATTACATCTTAACGAAAATCGTGTATTCTTCCGCGACTTCGTCGGTTCCCGACAAAATAGCCACGGGTCATTTTGACGGGGCTATTTTGACGGGGCTATTGTGTCGCTGGGCGATTTTGACGGGGCTGTTTTGTCGGTGGGCGATTATGACGGGGCTGTTTTGACGGGGCTATTTTGTCCGGGCTATTTTGACGGGGTGCCGGCTTTTACCTGTCACGCTGTCTGCTTTTCAGTCGAAATATCTACAAGTTGGAATACCTCTTTATACTTTTAGTTTTCTTTTCGTATTTTTCTTACACTGCAGCAACCCTCCTTTACCGCCCACAGGCGGTCTATCTCACCCTTTTGTCTACTCTTTGGCACGGTTCTTACTTGCCTAGCTACTCTTAATCTGTGTTCTCTTTGCTTCGTTTTTCCTCTGTATCAGACCTACTAGGCTAATCCTTGTCTCTTTTGTCTTTCTTCGTTTATCGTGCTAAGCCGTCCTTTGTCTTAGCTGTAGTCTTCCTATTGTCTTGCTTTGGAAATCTCTGTCTTTCTTAGCCGCAAAGGATCTGTTTTCATCTTGCCTTGTCTTCCTTTGTCTTATAAGACTTATACCTTGCCTTCTTTTATTTGATCTTGCCTTACCTTGTCTAACATTGCCTTCATTTGTCCAAACTGGTTTTTCTTTGCATGACAGTGCATGCTCTCTTTTGTTTAGCCTTGCTTTGTCTAACTTTTTCTTCCTTTGTTTAACCTTGCCATTCTTCAAGTGACAGTGCCCTACTTTGTCCAACCTTGCCTTCCTTGGTCTTAACTTGACTCGACTTACACTCATCCACACAAGCTATTTATGGAGGGTATCAATGGATTGAGATTTCTCACGAATCGTACGTAGATTCGGTCGATGTCTAATCCTCAGGGACTTCGCCCTCAGTCTGTCAAATACGTCGGATCCACCACCGGCCGTCGTGCCCCCCATCTCCCTGGCCGTGTCCCCCAGCAAAGCATAACCCTGCGACGGTGGCGACAGGAACTTCGATCCCCGCGTCGACGCCGGACTGGGCCACGGTGGAGTGATGGCGGCGGTCGAGCCCCAGACGTCCGAGGGGTCAGACGTGCGCTCGATGGTTATGGGCGAGGCGGTGGCGGTGGAGGACGTGGGACCAACAACATGTGGATAGTCAAAGACGGAGGATTGTTCGGGTGACTGATTCCAGACGGTTCTCTGTGGTTCGATGACGCCGGGACCTCGTGACGGTGACGGGGTGTTCGGGGTTCGAGTCCGACCGCCCCCCGGAGTTCTCGGTGACCCGGGAACGGAGGAGTTCCCTGTCGTGTGGATGGGTTGCTGCTGCTGCTGTAGCTGGTGGTGACTTCCAACGCAGGGGTCAATGTCGGTGGACGATGACTGCTGTTGTTGTTGTTGTTGCTGTTGCTGTTGGGGGTGATGGTGGTGGTAGAGGGGAGGGGGGAGTTGGTCGCTCGAGAGACTCGGCTCCAGTGGAGCCTTGTGCAACTTCCGGTACTTCTCCTGTGACTCTGGGAGACGGGTCATCCACGCCACCTGCGCACAGCAACATTGACAAATCAAGTACGATAGTATACACGGTAATGTAAGCTGCATGTATGTGCGTATGCGTGTATGTTTTCATGTATGAATGTATGTAAAACTATATGTATATATGCATGTCTGTATATATGTATTTGGTTGGGCTGGAGCGCATCTGAGTAAGCCTCTTTAATAGGTGGTATATAAATTCTCGGAGTGTATGAATACTATACATGTATATGTATGATGTATCCGTGTATATGGATGCATGTTTGAATTGATTTATGCATGTATGCAACTATGCATATATGTATGCATGTATCTTAACACATGGATATCACCATAAAAAGGTGTGTCACAAGAGCGCTCCGGCACGGCCACCCTCAAATCACCTAAAAGGTAAGATGAGCTCAGTTGGCAAGACATGAACCATCAATGTAATCCCCATCTGGAGCGACAGATTGATGACGTACCCTATGACATGAAGCCTTGGTTGAAGAACAACAACAACTGGGTGAATTGATGCCTGGGACGCAAGACCGTAACTATAAGTAAAGGGGTGTTTTGGGCACTTGAATATCCCCCTCTCAACCCCAAATGAAATAATGTAAAAATTAGATAATGCGCTTACTAGCACACGATGTAAGAACCAAGGAGATTTCATTTTTTACTCTTAGTTCTATGTGATATATTTTTACAGTAGATTGGATTGAACGTTAAGAGCTGACGACTCTACACCAGACTCCTTATAGTCAGTTGATTCGGTTGCTTGACAGCTTGCTCATGCATGGTATGGGGGAAAAGTCCGAAACAATATCCTTTGTTACGGACTTGCAGGGGCGCGTACTCGCCGACTAGGCCAACAGACCACTTAGACCAGTGGTTTCCCAACCTGTGGCCCGCGGGCTAAAAGTGGCCTGCCATACCTAAAAAATGGCCCTCATCTCTCAAAGAATTAACAAAAATATATGAAAAAATTGAAAACTTGAACAGTATGGAACACATAATTATTTTCCATTACAAATAATTTTATTTTGACGTCTGTAAACAACATCAAACATTCTATTTTGATTCAAATATAACAAATTTATGGACTCTATGCTTTTAGTCAATTAAATTTGAGCCTTTTGGTCCGCTGATGTCCTTCAATTAAGAAAAAGTGGCCCTCGTGTCTTCCAACTTAGAAAAAGTGACCCTCAGGCCAAAACAGGTTGGGAACCACTGACTTAGACTTATTGTATAGTAAACTTTACAGCGCCAAATCTCAAACACCTTCTGCTTAGAAGCGTCCTAACCCATGCACTGTTCTTCTCTATCCTCACCTTAGCCGACTCCGACGGGGCCTGGAGCGTGTAGACCCCGATGACCTGCTGGAAGCGAGTTATCTGGACGAGGACGAAGGCATTTCGTAGGCCGTTCGCAGCCGCAGACAGGCAGCCGAGGAAGAGGTTTGAACGCGGAGGACTACACTCGTCATCGTCGTCACCGATGGCTTCGAAGGATTCACCGCCACCGTGCCTCAGCGCATCGGCTGCCGCCTGGACGTTGCCGGCCGTCACTTCGGAATTCTGGAACCACATACCTTGCGCAAAAAAGAAACCAGAAGTTTAGAATTATTGATGGGCGTCGAATAAAGAAGGTGATAGCATATGTTTTTTTAACGGTGGATAGTTAGGTAAGCGTGAGAGTGTTAACGAGTCGTGGTCAAGAATGCGATACGCTGTAGATAGTCTGTAATCTGTATTGCCAATTGGCCATATTAATTCTATAGGCTTAGTCAACGCTGAGATTCTTCTGCCACCGATTAGAAAGAGTGAGTGAGTAGGCCAGCCAACGTCTCAGTCGTTTGTCAGCCAGTGATTTAGTCATTTGTCAGTCAATGAATCAATGTCTCAGTCATAATTTTGCCGGTCAGTCAATCGGTGATTAAGTCACTCGTCAGCCAGACAATCAGTGATTTAGTTGTTTTTCAGTCGGTCAGTCAGTCAGTCAATCAGTGAAAAGATGAGTGAATAAGCAAATCAGTCATGAGTCAACTGGTTCCTGCGACGAACAGTGGACAGCGAATGCCAGTGAGTCAGGTCGAACCCACAATTGTTAGATTACTGGTACTGATCAAACGCAATACCGATATTCATGGTTCAAAGTGGGTGGGAACGTGTAGGAATGACGTTCCCACTGCTCTAGAAATTCTTTGCTTGCGTTCCCACTGCTCACCTGCACGGAACGCTGGAAACACATGCGTTCCAATAAAACTCGTCATCAGCGTTCCCACTGCTCACATTCAGCGTTCCCACTGCTCACCCAAACCACTTTAACCACTGTCGACGATATTATCACCTTAGCTGGACGAGGAACCCTAAACATATATAGGCTACTCCGTGAATACGGGGATAGCCTTTCCCGGTGTACCTGGAGAGTCCGGCTGTCGTATGTCGTGTATCGTGAATCGGTCCAATGCGATTGGCTGTCGGTAGACGGTGAAGACAGCGCCCTCTGTCTGTGACTTCAGCTGCATGTAAGACGACGACGTGTCGCCACCTGCTGGCTTCTGACGAAAACACAGATCAGAAATATCCATGTATACGGAATTTTAGATACAATTAAGACATTTTATTAATCACAACATCATGAGAACGAAAGTTAACGGTGGTAAATAGGTGTCTCTCAGAATTGTATATATCAAAATGGTTTTGAATGGGCGCTATAGCAAATGCGAGAGAGACAATAAAGGAGTGGATACACTGAACTGAAGAGAAATTGGAATTCGGTTTGCTCTGCAGTTTATCCCTTTCTGGTAGTCTTTCCTCGTCTTTCTCTCGCCTCAAATCCCGCCATTTCTCGTGGTTGCACGCACTGGGAGCGCTTCTGAAAGACACTTTTACTGCGAAAAGCGCTTTATAAATGGTCAGATACAACACAGTCAAAATATAGGTGACGCCGAATTCTTTACACTCTCTGTGCCTCAACTCTACAGTAAATCGTTTCTGGACGATATGCACGGGCATGCGGCAACAGTTGTCATTTTTGTTGCGCCTAGTTTCCGCTGGAGAGAAATGTATTGGCCATGTCGTGAGAGGGGGATTTGCTATTTGGAACTGCCGTTGACAGCGGAGGGGAGATAGAGGGTATAGGAAGATCCAGAGCGAGTTGAAGTTCCAGACAGATGATGCTAGAAATATATTGATGATGATGATTGCTAGAATCAAGAGGTTTCAAGTAGAAATTCAGTACCGAGAGGAATTTATTGTCATTGAAATTTTTCGTATTAAGAGAAAACGAAAAGAAGATCACTAACAGTTACTAATCTAACCTAGTCTAATCCAATCCAATTTAATCCAATCTAATCTAATCTAACGATTTCACTTACTGTTTTTCGCGGAGATTTCTTAACCTTCGTCAGTAGCAAAATGTCGTCAAAGAGGAAAAGGTACATGTCGATTGTCTTCGATACCTCTGCAAAATAAAAAAAAACATTTTAACGAATTTCACGGCATCGTTGCAGAAACACACGAGTAGTCGAGTTACTCGGACCAATGGTCAGATCCATTATCCGGTGTTTTGCTTTGGCTGACAGTTTTCTCGGCGAATATTCGGCTGAGCAGAATATTTCTTTACGGTCGAAAGTCTACGCTGCGTTGGTTTCGTCTCCTGTCCCTTGGGATCTGCCTGTTGCTAGGCCACAACCGAGAGCGAGAAAAGATTGCATCATCCCCATATATATGCCACTATTTAACATTGGGATTTAATACTTACGTTTACAGTATACAATGTATTTCCGTGGTGTCTACGAATAGATTTTATTCTCAGCCTATTTCGGTAAGTTCGGTCAAAGCTGAGTCTGCGGGGGGGGGGCTCTGGGGACACAGTTTTGTGCAAAAGTAAAGCATAATAAGAGGTTTATGCCATTTTTCGCATAAATTACTTGAGGCGGCCAGATCGTAGGCGAGAACTATAAAAGAAATTGTTTTCAGATGATGAGACGCTGATCACGAAGAATAGGTTAAGAAGAACGAAGACCAACTTCTTCTTTCCCTTCAGGCTAGGATTATTCCCTCTGGCGAGGGGTCAGCCACTCGGATCCTTCTCCTCCACTTGTCTCTGCTTCCGGTGTCTTCTTTCTTCAATTTGAGCAGCTTCAGGTCTTGTTGTATCACGTCCTCCCATCTTTTCTTCTGTCGCCCCCGACTGCGTCGACCATATACCTCCGCCTGCATGATTCTTTTGACGCAGCTACCCTCCTCTTTTCTCATTACGTGTCCATACCATCGCAGCCTGGTCTCCCGTGCTTTGTCAGTGATGCATGCCACACCGAGCGTCTTCCTGATGTCCTCACTTCGTTTCATGTCTTTCAGTGATATTCCAAGCATCCATCGCAGCATTCTCATCTCT
>OX457042.1:14651441-14661441 GCA_949752735.1 Lumbricus terrestris
TGTCTTTAATAATGGTTTGCGATTCCTCAGCGCCATTTCTGGAGACGCTCGCGAGACGTCTTTCTTATTTCAACGTCTTTCTCTTACAATCCAGCGATTTAATGCGGTGGCATTCCGCGGCTCGTTTCCCGCACTGGATTTCAACGACGACTAGGTGCCGTTCCAGATGAAAAAAAAAAAAATAAATAATAATAATAATATAATAATAATAATAATAATAATAATAATTATTATTATTATTATTATTATTATTATTATTTATAATTAATAATAATAATAATAATTGATTATTATAATTATAATTGAATAGCAGTAACACCTGCGATCATCCGACTTAATTCCAATCATGCTGCGTTCATGTCAATTTTAAAAAGTAGTATTAGTGGTAGTGGTAGTATTAGTGGTTGTGGTTGTGGTAGTGGTAGTAGTAGTAGTAGTAGTAGCAGTAGCAGCAGCAGTAGCAGTAGCAGTAGCAGCAGCAGCATTGCAATTCGTACTTAGCGATGACTCGAGGTGTTCGAGGGCTTCCATGAGCTGCGTCTGTTCATCTCTGTTCTCCGTATATTTGCAGATGTTGTTCAGTAGCAACGGAACCTTCGTACAATGCTGCATTGGAGAGATGAGGAGATCCGTCAACAAGAGTCGCTTACATCGAGGATCCTGTTCACACCACTAGCAACAAATCAACGCTGATCTCAATTGAACGCTATCTTAATGTAACCTAAATGCAATGTAATATGATGTAATTTTTAGGTAAAGTAATATAATGTAATCCTAGTGTAATGAAATGTGATCTTAATGCAATGTAATATAATGTAATATTAATGCAATGTAATATAATGTACTCTTAATGTGATGTATTCCATGATATATTACTATGCTGTAATCTTAATATAATCCTAATTAATTATAGGTTATAATGCAATCTTAATGTAATGTAATCTTAATGTAATGTAATCCTAATGTAATGTAATCTTAATGCAACATAACCTCAATATTATGTAACGTTAATATGATGTAATCTTACTGCAGTGTTGTCCTAAAGCAATAAAGATTATGATCTTAATATAACGTAATCTTACTGTAATGCTGTCTTAAACCAACACGATCTTAGTATGATGTAATCTTACCGTAATGTTGTCTTTAAGCAACATGATCTTAATATGATGTAATCTTACCGTAATCTTGTCTTAAAGCAACATGATCTTAGTATGATGTAATCTTACTGTAATGTTGTCTTAAAGCAACATGATCTTAATATGATGTAATCATGCCGTAATGCTGTCCTAAAGCAACATGATTCTAATAAGATATAATCTTACCGTAATGTTGTATTAAAGAAACATGACTCTAAAATGATGTAATCTTACCGCAATGTTGTCTTAAAGCAACGTGATCCTAATATGATGCAATCTTACTGTAGGCCTAATGCTGTCTTAAAGCAACATGATCTTAATCTCTTGGAATTAATAATCGATGAAGATAAATCCTTACAGCCATCGAAAAAATTGTGGGGCTACGTTTCGTAGGCTACACACCTTTTCGAACTCAACGAAATCCTCGTTTTTGCGGAGTTGTTCCAGATACGTCATTGCTTTGGAGTAATTCAAACAATAGTCGTGGTAGACCTCGCCATCCCTCGTCAGCTGACAGAACTGCAAATTCATGTCAGTAAGTTACTGTAATGTCGTGTAGCCCATAGTAGTGCAAAGTAGTGCAGTTTCATGTAGTCATCATGCTGTGCTGTTATGCTGCATTGTGTAGCGTTAAACTCAGTCGCGTTAATTAAAGTCCTCTTCTTTCTGTTATTTTGCTAAATTTGCGTCATGCAATGTTCATGCCATGCTAAGCGTTAATAATGATTATTTTTAGTGTTAGGCTATAGGCCTACCGATGGTAAGCTTATATTTTGCCTATAAATTATTATGTTAATTTTATAGTATGTCATGTTCAAACTATGTTTACATGTATATCGATGTCGTTTTAATGTAATGCTTTTGGTATCTTATGCTATGCTTATTTAGTAATTCATTCATTCATTCATTCATTCATTCAATAATTGTCACGTTTATTCTACATCAAACCATGTTTATGTTATGTTCAGGTTATGTTATAACATGTTATGTTTATGCCTTAATTATAATTATAGGCCGCCGTGCACAGCGCTCTGCTGCCCATGGTGACTTAATGGTTCCTTTCACTCGCTCTGCAACAATGCAGAGGCGTTCGTTATCTGTGGTTGGTCCAACTACCTGGAATGGACTTCCTTTGACTATGCGACACCTACCAAGCTCTTCTCAATTTCACAAACTGTTGAAGACTGTTTTTACCGCTTGATCTCGACCGGGAGCGCCTCTGAGTAGGTACTTTGAAGGGGCGCTATATAAATTACGATTGATTGATTGACGATATGGTGTATTTATTACGTGCAGGGACGTTGCGCTATGTGAGTCAGTGAGTCAATGAGAGCAATGCATTTCAGACTCGAGAAATGCTGTTCGCTTTACCCTTGTCAATCCCTGGATAAGAACCTCGCTGCTGCCGAATTGGACGAAGCTCGAATCGTGGAGCAGAAGAGCAATGAATTCGCAGCAGAACGTGTAGCTCACCTGAAATTAGTAGCGCAACAGAAACACATGTGGCATGATGCAACCGGCGTGGCAAATCCCTAATCAGTTGCTGAGTTAATTAGTCACCGACGATTTTACTGATCACCTTAGTAATTACATTTGCTCGTGTCGTCGAATGTCTGTGCGGCTTGTTGCTAACATAATTACACTGGATCAGCTAATTGAGTCTGCAGATTGATTATTATAAATGACTGAGTGCAGTAAAATCAATGTCCGTTTTGTTTTCTCTTGCATAGATGTATGTACTATGTATGTATGTGTGCGTGTGTGTATGTATGTATGCATGTATGTGTGTGTATGTATGTATGTATGTATGTGTGTATGTATGCATGTATGTATGAACGGATGTTTGTATTTGTGTACGTGTATGTATTGTGTGTGCATGTATGTGTAATAAGGTAATAGCAGCTTGTTTTGTTCAGACAGTATGTTTTATGTCTTTTTTAGTTGTTCTTTCGTTTGTATATAGATAGGTTGGTAGAATTAACTGTAGGCCTAAACATGGGGGCACATAACTTTGTTCCATGTACATTTGTGGAATGCACATTTGCACATGTGTTCCTCGTTTGTATGTACATATATATGTCAATTGGACGTGTGTTTGCAATGCATTTACAGTCACGAATTCACTCAATTCTACGGCACCTTGGCGAACGTGGTATTATCTGGACCGAGATGAGCCAAGCAGTGAATCATCTTAATATGTTAGTGAACTATGAAATCAACTCACGGAACAAACTTCATCGAGATTACCAAACAGATCCTGAGGCTCTGCGAACATCAAGTATCCTTCTACCTGCACTTTCTTCAGAGGTTCCATAAAACACTAGAAACACAGCAATAAGGCAATCTATCCTCTATTATGACAAACAAAACAAAACCACTCGTTTTGTCAAAGTCAATCATATCATGCAGTCAGAACTTCAGACTCAACAGGATTCTCAATAAAATCAATAAACGTGTATTGTATTGACAAACTCATGCGGCGCCTTTACAAGTGTGGACCATTCAGAAGGTTGCTGACAGCGCAGGAGTCCAAAGGTGGGTGAATAGGAAAGTCACTTATCGGCGAATGGAAGTGGAAGACAGTCAACAAAAGAACGCCACCCTCCTCCATTCCCAATGCTTTGGCCTGGCACTGGCGAAGCACGTGATCACTGATCGGACACTATAAATTATAGGTTAATCGGATCAAAGGCAGCAGGGCTTTTTACCAGGCAGTCCTACGTAACGTGTGCACATCTTCTAAATGGATTTATGCAGTTGTATATAGAAGCACTTCAGTGCAGTTAGACATGGAAAAAGGTCATTGTCATCCGATTTGGAGCAATTTACCACGGAGGATGGGATGGGAAAGAATAAATGTGTTGGGCAGTTTTGAAATTCCTTAAGAACAAATGACCATTAATTGGCGGATGCATGCAACACACCATCACCGATAACAACAAAGACTTGTAAACAACGATCACTCTAACCCTTTACCGACCAGAGCAGTGGCGTAGCCAGGAATTTATTATGGGGGTGGGTTGGGGTTTTTTATGGTCCAACCGGATGCCCTTCCTGACACCAACCCAACAGTATTACAGTAAATAAAAAGGGAATAAAGTAACAAATGGAATAAAGTAAGAAAAACAATTGTTACTACAAGCAATTAAACAATTGTTACTACAAGCAATTGTTTTGTTTTTTTCTATTTAAGTGGATAAGTAACCGTTAAATTGTTTTCATAGGGCAATGTGGGGGTTTTAACCACGAAACCCCCTTGGCTACGCCACTGGACCAGAGCGTAGTAAATGGGAGAGATCCTGTAACCTATACCCTCGGTCGGAAAAGGGTCAACGTTATAACAACGTACGTGTTTTAGCGCCATCAAGTGATCAACAAGGAAGACGTATTCGCTCGTGTAGAGTTCCCAGACTGCCTCGCGTCGTTTCCTTTCGCTGTCGGATATGTCGGGGGCGATGTCTGTCTCGTCCTCAGCCTTGTCCATCAGGTCGAACCAATGCGCACCCTTCAACACCATCGAACCATACTTTTCATTTCAATAACTGCACAACTGGGCAGCCACTTTAAGCGCCTTCGTGACCTTGTTACATGTTTAACGACACTGACATATCAAAGATGATTAGTGTCGCCCTCCTCCTTTATCCAGGCTTGGGACTGGCACTGGCACTGGCAGAGAGCAACCAGTGGCGGAGTTTGCCTTCGTGAGATTTCTGTGAAATTTTTGTAGGGGGGAGGGGGCAAATTGATACGATAGTCAGGGTTATGCCTAAATTGTTTAGTAGCAAGAGCTTGTACCTAGGCTAAAATGCAAAGCTGGAAATTAAGAATACGGATATTTTTCAGAGATGTTTCTTATGCAAATTTCTCAGTTTCATTTTGTGTATAATTTGTAATAACCAGAGCCCCTTACCCAAGTTTATCTACAGTTTGACCTCCTTTGGATTTCGTACTGGCAGCTTGCAAAATGGACAAAATGGAGCTTAGCTTATAGCAGACTTGGTTTATATAATTACAATGCTGGTGAATAAGAAGATCTCCCTGATGCAATTTCAGTGTACTTTGAGAAATGTTATAATTTTTGCATTAGTATTTAATTTTTGCAGTTGTGATTGTTTGCACTATAGCTAGATTCCACTCAAGTAGGCCATAATCGATAGGCCTGCTGTTTCCATGGGCGCCCGCAGAAGGGTTGAAAGCCAATGGTCATTGTTACAGTTTTTCGAAAGAGCTTGAGCATGCATGGCAGAAAGTTATAAGAACCTGTTTATTTCTATACAGATCTCTAAATGTAGATTTCTGACTTTCACTTCTGTATCATTCGCGCATCATAAGTGCATTTATGCAAAGATATTTGTGAAAAAGTAGTAGTTAAGAAATTATAGGTGTCAATTATCAAGGGGGGAAGTGCTCCCCAAGATGTTTGAATTATTTGTGAATTTACCAAGAAATCAGACGAATCATGTTCGTTTTATTGCTTCTGTGAACAAGTTAGTTGTACAATTTCTAATAATAGATCTAATCACTAACGATTAAAAAGTCCTATTATAAACGAGAAACCTAAAAGCTAACAGTATTTAAAGGATTATACAAAATTATACATGAATCTGCCGCTCTTATCGCCGCGGCCTAAAAATTCTCAATTTTTTCTTCCAATAAGCTTACACACAATTCATATCATTATTCCTAATTGTCGTCATATCGTCATCATCATAATCGTCGTTATTACCACTACCACCACCACTACCACCACCATCTAACCGCCACCACCACTACATCACCGACAACAACAAAAAACAACACCAGTCACCACCACCTTCACCACATCGTAATCATCATTAATATCATCATCATCATTCATCACCACCCTTTATCATCATCATCATCATCATCATCATCATTATCCCAACAAAACATCTGCAAAAGATAGTGATCCTCTTTGGCCAAGACAAGACAGCAGGTGGTCAATGAGACGTTAATTAATTTTCCTGTCTTCGGAATATGCGGGGGAATAAACGGCCAGTTTATGGGATTTCTTCTCCCCCCACTTCCCTTCCCTTTAGCCTCTTTGATGCACCCACTCATCAATCACACCCACGGACAATCAATCATAGATCTATATCCCAACCGCTCTCCGGTCACTCTTTCCATCTCTGCTCTTCCTGTATCACTCTGTCAACCGATCGCATTACGGTCTTCTCCTGTTTACCCGACTCCTCCAACGAGGCCGTAGCCAGGATTTTATTTCGGCTGATATTTACTCCACCTTGAGCAAGCCGACAAGCAACCGAATCAGCTGACTAAGAAGTTTTTGAGGATGATTTCATCCATTTTAAAATGTCACATAGAAATAAAATTTTCACAATGAAATCCTCTTAGTCCTTACAACTTATGGGGCGCGGTGGTGTAGTGGGTATGTTCGTCGCCTTGCAGCCGTAGGGTTGCAGGTTCGAATCCACCTCAAGTCGTCGCGTAAGGACCTTGGGCAAGTCCTTCACTCGCAATTGCTCAGTGCTTCGGCGTGAAACTCCGATGCAGTGTCCGCTCTGTAAGCGGTAGCGCCTCTGAGTAGGGAGCTTGAAGGGGCGCTAAGCGCTTATAACAAGTGCACATACATACATACAAACAACATGATTGTGCTAGTAAATGCAATATTTCATGGGCGCATTATTTCATTTCGGGGGGTGTTCAAACACCAAAACAACCCCTAGTTACGTCCTTGCGGCTCCCTCGTGAAGTCTTATTTTATGAGCGTCACAAGAAAAGAGTACGTCTTTTTACATGCTATTAAATGCTTCGAACAAAATTACAACAAAATGACGACACTTTAAAGAAGCTCATTATTTTTACAATCGACGCTCATACAATTAATCTAAAAATCGTCGTTGGTTTGACTATATTCTCCACAATTACCGTCATCAGCATAAAATTCACGTTGACACCACCGCCATCATCATCATCATCATCGTCATCGTCATCGTCGTCGTCGTCGTCGTCGTCGTCGTCGTCGTCGTCGTCGTCGTCGTGGTCGTCGTCGTCGTCGTCATCACGTTCATCGACACATCATTATCATTGTGACACACGTCATCATCGTCATCATCATCGTCGTCATCGTATTTTTTACTCACCTTGAAGCCGGAGAGATAGCTGTCGCAGAATTCAGATCTTTTAAGGTTTTGCAGAACTTCATTTAAATCTTGAGTCTCTTTGGATCGGTGCGATTTCTTGTCGATCTATAATCAATTAATCAAATCTATTTCGAAATGTAGACATGCACTGAAAATTTGGAAATTGAAAGAAAGGTAGGATTGTATAACTAAAGGGCTAAAATTATCAGTGCAGACCAGTGGTAGAAATTACGTCTCGCCATCATCATTATTGTCATAGTTGTCTTCGTCGTCATCATCATTAGCAGCATAATCTTCATTATCATCATCAACAACAACAATAATAACAACAACATCATCATCAACAACAGCAGCAGCATCAACAACAGCATCATCATCTTCAGCAGCATCAGCGTCATCAACATTATCCTCATCGTCATCAACAACAACAATAATAACAACATCAACAACAACAACAACAGCAGCATCAGCATCATCATCCTCATCATTAACATCATCGTCATCAACAACAATAATAACAACAGCAACATCATCGTCAACAACAACAGCATCAACAACAGCATCATCATTATCATAATCATGTCTGCGAGTATATATACTAAACAACGTGAAGCTGAATCTAAGCGGTTTAGGGCAACGTGCCAGATATCAACCAATCATCCACTTAGGCATCAGTCCGTCTATACAATGTACATTGTACATCGTACATTGTACATGTTTGACGTGGCATTCATTAGCAGAGGACCCGACGGAAATCACTTACTCTTACACAAACACACCTAACAATGGATCGCCTCCATTCACCATGCATTACTTATAAATGCACCGCAAAATGGATCCTCTATTGCACGATCAATTAAACTGTAGCATCACTGGCCTTGGGCGCAACAGATTTTTTACCTTTGCACAGAGAATAACAACGCGAATGTACATGTACGCTAAGGGAAATAGCCGAATAAAAGTATGTCAAATAGGTGCGTAACTTCAAGGCAAAAGACAGCATTGTTAGAATTAATTGTGCTCCATCCTGAGATTGGGAATATTTTCTACAATCTATATTTATAATGTAAATACTTAGAGTTGTTCATCATCATCATCATCATATTGAGAATAACAATTTTTACCATGAAGAATGGAAAGGGAGAGTTTAGAGAAGGGGTTGTGCGTGGAGTTCCAAAAAAAAGCTTAAAAGAAGCACGGACAACAATTGCAACAATAACTACTACTGCGGCATCGTAATCATGATGATCTTGATGATAATAATCGTCGTCATCATCATCATCATCATCATCATCGTCGTCGTCATCAGCATTATCATCATCGTCATCATCATCAACATCATCATCATCATCATCTTCTTCTTCTTCTTCTTCAATCTCTAGCATTCCTGCAGTAAAAGAAATACCTTTTCAAAGATTTCACAGCATTCTGAAGATTGGTTCAAAATAAACCCTATGCCTATAAGTCGGATTATATTGTACGGTAATTTAAATTGAATAGAACGTGACGGTGCTGCGCCACAGTTGTTTTTGTGTTGCTGTTGCTGTATTGGTCTCTACGTGTAATATAACAGAAAAATGAGCTTACCAGTTTCAGAAGAGAAAACGAAGTTTTAACTTTTCGATCTGAAATACATACAAAAACATCATAACGGAAATAAATAATCATAGATGCATCGTTCATTCACGTCGCAGGCTATAGATTTTTAAAAGACTTTTCCTCAACAAGTGTAGCAATCTTAATAAACACAGATAATGTGGCCTCGTGAACTCTGTAAGGAGAGCACTGCCAAACTAGGATTGCATTGCAGTGTATATTGACAATAAAGAGATATTGCTTTGGCCAAGAGAATCGACACGGTTTTCAACAGAATCAAAGTAGACGCTCTGAACCGAAGAATACACTATAAGCTCCAGTCGTAGGATAATCCAGAGAAAAATGATTAACGCTGCACATTAAAAACCACAGCACGCTGGCTGCACGGTTTTCCCCCACATATGGCCGCACGACTTTTCAGGGCCGTATCTAGGATTTTTCGTTTGGGAGAAGGGGTTTAAGCCTTGAGCATGACGAGTGCGGCAGCAGGAGTCTATAGGGGTAAGTCGTAAGCATACAATGGCTTGATTTATTTGGGGGGCTTCAGCTTCGTTTGAGGGAGGCTTGAGCCCCCCCACCATAGCCCAACTCTAGTTGCGTCCCTGACGATTTTTAATGCGCTACATAAATTAACCAGTTACCAAAAAAGATCTCGTCGTGCGGTCGTTGTTTACCCTGTTCGCAGGCGGATATGAGGCTGGCCGTTGACGCCTGGTAAGCCTTCGTATTGGCGAAATCGGCGATGGTGTTGCGAGAGTTCAGAGGTCGACCGATCCGTCTGGGTCTGGCTTGAGACAGGAGGTCACCCGGATAGTGGATGCCAAGGTCGGCCGAACTCTTCTTCCTCCGTCGCGGAAGGTCGTGTAGCTCCGGTCCGCTACAGAAACGATATAGTCCGTCCGAGCAATAAAAAATAATGAACCTTTGGCGTTACTCGCCGAGCCGTGATTAATGTGATTAATCCAGACCCCCTGCTTTGGGTGGGATCCAGGCCTCTGTGGAAGGAGACAAGGACAAACTACCGTTTGGCGGACGGTCAGCCGCCGAGGCACGTGGCGCTGACCAGTGGAAGGTTTTTTTTGCTCAAATCATGTAATCTCTTTCTTTCTCTGATAATCTTTCTCTTTCCTTCTTTCCCTTAAG
>OX457042.1:14671441-14726441 GCA_949752735.1 Lumbricus terrestris
AAAATCTCCATGCATGCCATCTATCAATTGACAATTGCCAACGGGAAACTCTTGGTTGGCTCTACTGGTGTGCGTGGGCTTGCCGTTGGTGACTCTTTCACTATTTACTCCGCATTGTCTTATTCCCTGATGTAAAAGTCTATAGTTGTAAATGACATTCAACATCACATCTTCTGTATATAAGATACTCGATTAAGAATTCGCTGTATTAAGTGTCATCACACATACATGAATATACGCATACATATATAGAATTATGTATGCATACTCGCACACATACACGCACGAAGACAGACAAACATGCAGGCAGGTAGACATATACTGATACTGCTGGCAGTATATATAAGCTGACGAGGACAAAGTCTGTCGGCTCTGCAATCATAATATACATCGAGGCATCGAAACCTGATCTGATGTCATCTGATACACACATAGTTGTCAGCAGGGATTAGCCAAAAGGGATTTTTCTCGTCTCCTCTTGCCATTCTCTGCTATAGACACTGTTAGACAGGCTTATATTCATGTAAACATGTTCCAAGACGCTCTGCAATATGGTGCCACCGGTTACACATGACGCCACGCAATTGTTTGGCGCTAGAGGATTTTTCCACAGTTGGTAGTGTACATGTACATGCGTGTAGGCCTATGTGTGTGTTTGCGTGTGTGTGTGTGTGTGTGCGTGTGTGTGCGTGTGTGTGTGTGTGTAAACTGTGTATGTGTGTTTGCGTGTGTGTATATGGTTCTTTGTGTGTGCTTATAATTATATGCGTGCGTGTATGTTTGTGTGTGTAATCGTAATTGTAATCGTAATCTCGAGACTTCTACAGCACCCACAAAAGCCAAATCGCGGGAACCAGCTTATTCACAGGCGCTTAATCAAAACAAAATCGATAGGCTGCGGGTCAAGTCCGGAGAGTCAGGCATTGTATGGGTTGACGACTGTGTGAGTGTGTGTGTGCGCAGGTGCGTGTGTATGTTTGTGTGTGTGCAGGTGCATGTGTGTATGTGTGCGTGTGTGTTTGTGCATGTGTACGCGTGTGTGTATGTGTGTGAATGAAACTGTATGCATGGGTTGACGACTTTTCAGAAGCTCTCAATGACGATAAACATGGCTTCGTGTAACGGACATCCGAATAGGTGTAACTTGATATGGCAATTGAAAATGTTTCCTTAAG
Organism: Lumbricus terrestris; assembly: GCA_949752735.1. Taxonomy (NCBI): domain Eukaryota; kingdom Metazoa; phylum Annelida; class Clitellata; order Crassiclitellata; family Lumbricidae; genus Lumbricus; species Lumbricus terrestris. The sequence continues at coordinate 14,672,617 of OX457042.1, forward strand.
ACTTAAGTGCATATTTAACGGTCTTTCAGAAGAATGATCCAGTGCACGAAGAAGCGCGATGTGCACTCGATGCAGCTCTCTGGCCCTCTAGGTCACTATATAGACCCAAGGTTCTTTGAATACGTGTGTGGATTGATCTTGCTATAGACCAGTGGTTCCTAACATCAATCCACACACAAAAGAACCTGGAGTGGTTCCCAACCTGTGGTCCGGGGGCCACCAGGCCTAAAAAAGTGGCCCTCATCTCTCAAAGAGTTAATAAAAAATATACGAAAAAATTGACAATTTTGGGCAGGATAGAACACATAATTTTTTTCTATTACCAATTATTTTGACGTCTATAAACGACATCAAACATTCTATTTTGATTTAAATATGAAAATTTTATATGCTATAGTCAATTAGGTTTTAGCATTATTGTCCCCTAATGTCCTTCAACTAAGAAAAAGTGGCCCACGTGTCTTCCAATTTAGAAAAAGCGACCCTACAGTTAAAAAAGGTTGGGAATCACTGCTATACACCATGTACATACATGTACATGGTCTATAGCATATGGTATATAGCATGGTATATATATATATATATATATATATATATATATATATATATATAGTGCGTCAAGGAATGATTATTGATTATACAGTCACTCGCTTTCGTCCAAGTCCATCCTCTTTGGAAAGGTCGTGAAACCGTATATATAGAAGGTCATTAAGGACATAAATCTTTTTGAAGACACCGTTATATCACGTTGCCATGGCATTACTATTATATGCAGCCATCGTTTATTTATAACTGACATTTGCAATTAAAAATTGCAATTGCAGCAAAGATATATTAATTTTACTTGATGGATTTCCAATGTCCAATCCGCGATTCAACTCTCCCCTTGGAAGCATCACATGTGTAGCCGTGCTTGATAATAATGGGTGAATGATTTATCTAGCCAGACCTGAGTTTGCCTTACTTTCTGCATACACTATTATATCGCTTGAATGATAAGGCATGCATTATAATTATATAAACTAAGGAGCAGTATTAGAGATCTGGACCGCAGCTGCAACTGGCAACGTGACAATCTTACCTGATATCGTTTTATCAACAGAAAATAAGCAACTTTGTTGGGTAATATATATATATATACATATATATATTATATATATATATATATAATATATGCAGTGTGTGTATATATATATATATATATATATATATAACACAGACGACTCGATCTGAGTTAATTTTGGAGTTAGCCTACATAGTTTGTCTGTAGACCTATAGCGGCTTATACTTGTAATTCCATAGAAACAGAGTCTGAGGTCGACAGATCTGAGATGAATGGTCTAAGCATGAAACATTGAAACATGGTCGCATAATAATAATAATAATAATAATAATAATAATAATAATAATAATAATAATAATAATAATAATAATAATAATAATAATAATAGCCGTCCGCATAATCTATCCCGCATAATAATATTATAAGCTAAAAACCTGCGACTTCATGCAGGACATCCTTGAAATAATTTGTATCATAAATAAAAAATGATAAAAATAGTCTATCGTTTTATCGATAATCCACCGTTCCCAATGGCACCGAACGTTTCTGATTCAGTTCTCTGAATGTGAGTGCAGAGGAAGAAGAGGTGCTTAATCTAGTCCCTGCTTGTCGGGGTGAAGGGAGATTCAGGTTTCCTGGGGGCTGGGGAAGACGACTCGAACTGGGCGTACAGCAACTGCTGAGCGCTGAGCCAGATACTGAACTCCCACCCCACCCCACCCGCTGATGTTTAGATTAAGCAATGATCCCAGATACTCGAAGTAAAATTTAACATGATACCAGATCTACGTATAGACGAATCTCTACAACTGGCATTGATCGATCTGGGATTTGAACTGCAGGGAAAGTATATATAGGAAGGGATCGGTAAGCCCTCTGCGCCATCCCCACTTGGCTGCGCTGCCCACTCCCGGGAGACCCTCGTAGATCTGTGCCGCTGCACTAGGCAGCAGCCACGTCCGTCGCTCATAAAGCTCTTATTCGCCTCTGTGACTTCATAAATCCGCTGTTGGTATTGAGACGTTCACGGTCCATCAAGCGCCGAATAAATGCCACGACGTTCAACCACCGCAGTCTCAAGTCTCAACCACTGTCAGCTGACGGTGGTGGTGGTGGTAGTATGGTAGTAGTGGTGGTGGTGATGGTGGTGGTTATGGTGGTGGTGGTGGTGGTTGTGGTGGTTGTGGCGGTGGTGGTGGTGGTGGCACTGCTGTGCAGCAACAGACGAGCGCGAATCTGGGATTGCTAAAGCAATGGATGCAGTGGTGTTATAACAACTCTTGATCGCAGAAGCACAGATACCGCTTACAAAACTTGTGACTTAGATACTCTGTAACTCATCTACTTGGTTAAAAAATTAAATTTTTTAGTCACCCTTTTACTTGGTCATCCTTTTACTTGGTCACCCTTTTACTTGGTCACCCTTTTACTTGGTCACCCCTTTAGAACGATAGAACGATTGGTCATAGGACTATTGATCTTATAGGACTATTGCTCTTATAGGACTATTGGTCATACGTCCATGGGTCATAGGACAAGCTATCGGTCGGTTACATGGTCGATTGGGCTTAATTAATAAGTTTAAGTTAGTCAATTATACCTATAGTCTAATCGAATATATAAGCTTACTTATTGAAAAGGTTGAAACACCAACTAACATTTACTAGAACGCTTATATAACATGTAATGCAAAGTAAAATGCGTTAACTCGATCAAAAAAATTCTATGTCTAAATGCTGAATATCCGTAATTGACACAAACAATCAATTAGATCTATCTAAGAAGATCGCCTATTTTACCAATGGTTTATCTGTTTTAGAAATAAGATTCTTGTAATTTATTTGTGGCATAAGACAGATAAACCTTATGACCAATAGTTATTGACCAATAGTCCTATGACCTATAGTCCTATGACCAATCGTCCTATGACCAATCGTCCTATGGCCAATCGTCCTATGACCAATCGTCCTATATCCACAATCCATATAATTACCCAGGTTCGATGCTGCTTCCCTGTTCTGACCAGCATCGTATCTATCGTATATCTTATAGTATCTCAATTTATGAAGACTTTTAAACGGAGAGTGTCTGACAGGAAGACACATTAAATAAGCGAAGTCAAGACGAACTTGTCTCCGTCTGAAGAGTCATGACCTCTCCACGAGTGCAGAAGAATATAAGCTAGTCACGTGATTACGAATTATGAACATTTCGAATCCCGCTTGCAGCACCTTATACAGAAGTCCATGACAAACATTGTCCACATTGGCAGCATAGGACTGGCGGTCGGGGGGTGTAAATATGGATTGAGACAAGAACACATACACGTAGGCAGTCGGGTAGACGGACAGATAAATAGACAGAGATTGATAGACTGACATGTACTGGCTCTGGGTCGTAGTCGCTCTCTCTCTCGTGTGGAAGAGATGATCCCGGTGATTGCGTAACTCTTTGATAAATTGAGTTGCTTACTTGCTTGGGTCGAGGTGTCAGAGGAAAGACGAAGCAATGGCAAAGCAATGATTGCTTTCGAGTTCTCGAAGAGAGGCGCTACATAAATGAATGGATTCTTTCCACACTGCAGGCAAGCCAGTACCTTACTAAGACGAAGCGCAGTGACTGGTCGACTGTATTATTGCTTTTGGCGTTATAAAAAGCATCATCGTCGTCGTCATCATCGTCATCGTCGTCATCGTCATCGTCGTCATCGTCATCGTCATCATCATCGTCGTCATCATCATCATCATCATCATCATCATCATCATCATCATCATCATCATCATCATCTTCATCATCATCGTCATCGTCATCGTCATCGTCATCATAATCATCATAGACACCCCAACCAACTCTATCACAAACCTTCGCCACCACCACCAACAGCAACACCATCCACCACCACCACCACTAACACCACCACAATGCCACCACTACCAACTACAACACCACCACCAATACAACCACCACCAACAACAGTATCAATTCCACCAAAAACACCACCACAACCACCAACTGCAACACCACCGCCATAACTACCACCACCATCAACAACACTATCACCTCCACCACCAGCACCACCGCCACCGCCACCACTACCAACTACAGAACCACCAACATACATGTAACTACCAGTATTAACACTTCTTCTTCTTCCACCACCACCACCACCACCACCAGCAGTAGCAGCAACAACATCAACAACAACTACAACACCAACAACACCGCCTCCATCATCATTAATCATAATTATCATCATTAATATTATTGTCATTATTATCATAAATATCATTGCTAAAAATAATTGTATCACCAACATCATTATCTACATAATTATTGCTACTATAATTATATTGCACAATAATCGTCGTCATACGTATGTTTAGTTTTTTGTTGATGACAATAATATTGTCAGCAGCATAATACTGCTCATCTGATCAGAGATCGATTTCTCAGTTTAGCTTTGAATTTTCACCGCCGTTTTTTAGCCGGCTCTTCTATGTAAATTATTATCGATATATATAATATATATATATATTATTAGAAACAATATATATTATATATTGTTTCTAATAATTAAGTAATTGATCATCTATAGAATAGTATTATTGATGTAACGTATTTCTTAGACGACACCATGGATGAGTATGTAATATTTATATTGAGTATATAGATGTCATCGAAAACGATACAAATGTTACATGTTTAACGACACTACCATATCAAAGATGATTAGTGTCGCCACGTCATTTAGGTCCACGTGGACGGACCGTGCTAACCCGAGAATTTTTTGAATCTCTGAAATAGCAACCTTCGGGAATCGAACCGCGGCCCGCACGCTCTTTCACAGAGTGAATTGCGTACAGACGCGCGGCCTTCGACCCTACCGATGTAGCCAAGCGATGATCGTCCCCCAAGAACGCACGAACTAAGTAGGCTACTGACGCTGTCCGCATTACAGGTCAGGCGCCAAAACATATCGGCCCAGTGGCGTAGACAAGTAGGGTTGGGGGGGGTTAACCCCATTGGCTTAGGAAAAAGTTTTATTAAAGGCCATTTCACCACTTAAATGAGAAAAACAGCACAATTATTTGTAGTAACAATTGTTTTTCTTACTTTAGTCCTCTCGTTACTTTACTTCCTTTATATAAATGTAATACTGTTGGGTTGGGGTCAGGAAGGGCATTTGGTCAGGCCCTAACCCTCCGCCCCAATCATAAATTCCTGACTACGCCACTGTATCGGCTACCCTGTACCACATTGCTGCTCATTATGTTTTGAGGCAAGTAGGTAAAAAATTAATAGGGACCTGTAGGGTCTCGTTACGTCTTCTTCATGTTTGGTTATTTTAGAGTGAATCGAGAAATGACGGACTTGACAACCAGTCAAATTGAGAAGTGACCGACTTGACAACCAGTCAAATTGAGAAGTGACCGACTTGACAACCAGTCAAATTGAGAAATGACGGACTTGACAACCAGTCAAATTGAAAAGTGACCGACTTGACAATCAGTCAAATTGAGAAGTGACCGACTTGACAACCAGTCAGAATTCAGTAACGAAAACCAGCAGCCTTAAATACACTCGACTATTATAGACCCTTACCATTTGCACTCGCGATGAATCAACTTCCTCCTGGTCGACTTGTCCTTCGAGAGTCGTGCAGACGGTGTTGTTCGAGAACGTACGTCCTGCTCTCTCCTTGATAGCCGCGGGAGTCCCACTGCAGCTGCACTGGGGCCTAGGGTCACCGGCGGCGGCAGCATCCTTGAGCCGCTCCGCAGGCCGCGGTTTGAACGACAGGGCAATTAGTACCCTGCAGACCACGCGTCGCAATCGGGCGTCAGTCTTCCGGGACTTCTTTGACCTATCTGCCTCAGACGACATCATGCCCGGACCGACGATAAATGAATGAAGGTGGCTTCTGTAGCTCCACACCTAAAGCCTCTAATTACGGCCGCGGAGAAATCTGTACGCTCACGTTCATCTCATGTTGCCACGTAGACCTACTAGTAGTCGGATACGATCCAAACAGAGGTTATGTAGCCAGGTTTGATGTAGTGTTATGTGAAAGGCTTGTATTATTCATGTAAATCCGGTGTCATTCTTTCGAATCAATCGCATATATCACCAACTGTTGATCCGATCGGTCTAATCAAACCTGGGTGTAATCATAATCAACATTAATCACTATAATCTACACTAATCACTATAATCAACAGGACACGAATCGATTCTTGCTATGAATCAAAGGTATACCTCAACAGAGAAGAAACCATGGCACCAATCTCCAGCGTTATTACTATTTGGTCACTATACGAAGACTCGACTTAATTACTAGGCGTCTCATTCCTGTTGTTGTTGTTGTTGTTGTTGTTGTTGTTGTTGTTGTTGTTGTTGCTGTTGTGTAATCTGATCTGATCAGCATTCAAATTAATTTTCCTCAGATTTACGCAGCAGATAAACTGAGTGAGTTACTTCCATATAATTATTGACGACTTCGATTTCATAAGAGGAAACTGGTCAATCCAACGGACTCAGGCTGAAAATAATAATTTATCATTCACCCATCCATCGCTTGCCAACTTCGCTCGCTGACATTTAATCGATTTCGTTAAATTCCACATATTCAAACTGGTCCACGACGCATCAGCCTTCAAAATCAATCATAAATCCTACAATCGTAAACTCGAAATATCAAAGCGCCACTCGAAAGTCAAACGCAGGGCACCAGCCTATTCACGCGCGCTGTATCGCATCAAAGGACAAGCCGCAGAGAATATTATATAGAATCCAACCGCTTCCGAATCGTGAATCTCTTCAGCCATCATCGATCGATCGTCGCGGGTTCATCGTGAGGCTGAAGCAGGAGATCGTTTTCAATCGAGTCGGTCGATACGTCGTCCACTGTGGTGGGCACACAACACGCCGCTCATGCATCGGATAGGCTACTGCTGCATGGAACCTTATTTCATCAAACTGTGCCATGCACGCATGAAGGTCTCATCGTGTATTTTAAGTGTACCTAACATCCCCTTTGCACTGAACTCCAGCCAACTCAACTATTGATCAGTTTGAAATGTTTTTATCATCCGAACTCTGCAAAATATGACAGCTGTGAAGCCGTGAAATCTGTCATAACCAGTATCTATTTATCCGGGTCGTATACAAACGTAATAACTTACAGTATTATAATGTCTTTTAGGATACCCTGGTAACCCATCACGATGTAGGTACTTCAAAATCGACGTATACTAGGCCTTATACTGTTTCCGATAGAAATACCCGTTCATATCTATCCGAACCTGACTGTTATATAAACCGCAGCGAGTAGCACTAAGCAATAACATAGCAGTAAACTAAACGGAATAATAAGACCACAGAATGGCCATAGCGGCTGACCAGACCGATGTAACTGACTGACTGACTGACTGACTGACTGACTGACTGACTGACTGACTGACTGACTGACTAACTGACTGACTGACTTAATGACTGACTGACTGACAGATCGACTGACTGACTGACCGACTGACTGACTTAATAACTGACTAACTGACTGACTGACTAATCGACCGACCGACTCTCTGACTGACTGACTGACTGACTGACTGACTGACTGACTGACTGACTGACTGACTAACCGACCGACCGACCGACCGACCAACCGACCAACCGACTGACCGACCGACTGACTGACTGACTGACTGACTGACTAACCAACCGACCGACCGACCGACCGACCGACCGACCGACTGACTGACTGACTGACTGACTGACTGACTGACTAACCAACCGACCGACCGACCGACCGACTGACTGACTGACTGACTGACTAACCGACCGACCGACCGACCAACCGACCAACCGACTGACCGACCGACTGACTGACCGACCGACTGACTGACTAACCGACCGACCGACCGACCGACTGACTGACTGACTGACTGACTGACTAACCAACCGACCGACCGACCGACCGACTGACTGACTGACTGACTGACTAACCGACCGACCGACCGACCAACCGACCAACCGACTGACCGACCGACTGACTGACTGACTGAGCGACTGACTGACTAACCGACCGACCGACTGACTGACTGACTGAGCGACTGACTGACTAACCGACCGACCGACTGACTGACTGACCGACCGACCGACCGACTCTGACCGACCGACCGACCGACCGACTGACTGACTGACTGAGCGACTGACTGACTAACCGACCGACCGACTGACTGACCGACCGACCGACCGACTCTGACCGACCGACCGACCGACCGACTCTGACCGACCGACCGACCGACCGACTTACTGACTGACTGACTGACTGACTGACTGACTGACCGACCGACCGACCGACTGACCGACTGACTGACCGACCGACCGACCGACTCTGACCGACCGACCGACCGACCGACCGACCGACCGACCGACCGACTGACCGACTGACTGACCGACCGACCGACCGACTCTGACCGACCGACCGACTGACCGACTGACTGACCGACCGACCGACCGACTCTGACCGACCGACCGACCGACCGACTTACTGACTGACTGACTGACTGACCGACTGGCTCATTGACTGACTGACTGACTGACTGACTGACCGACTGACCGACCGACCGACCGACCGACCGATCGACTGACTGACTGACTGACTGACCGACCGACCGACTGGCTGACTGAGTATCCGACCAGGCGATCGGCGGATGTGGCAAAGGTGTCATCCATTAACGCGGATCACGCTTGAGTCGATGAATTGTCGCGACGCCATTGCTCGACGATGGGCGGACTATGGCAGAGGACGAGGGCAGAGGACGAGGGCACACGAGGGGCGGACGAGGGGCGGCGGGTAGGAGAGGGAGAGCGAATCTGAGGAAGGGAAGGACAGACGATGAGAGCGACGAGTGGACGGACAGATATCGGATGTAGGGTGAGACAGACAACGGATGTGCACATTGACCGAGTAATGGATGGATGGATCGATGGATGGACGGCGGAAGGAAGGAAGGACGGAAGGAAGGAAGGTCAGGTGGACGGATAGATGGATGGCATGGAAGGGAAGTAGGATGTGTTGATTTTACAATCACTCGTTGGATGTTTGTAGGAAATTGCAGTTTTCAACAGTTATTGCGTATAATTAATAGATTAACGGTTTGGCCTTTAATTTCCGTCTAAATCATCATTCTTTGCTTACACCTATGTATACGATGCGTACCATAGTCAGTGTGTTGGACTTTCAACCGAGTGTTTGGGAGTTCACATCCATGCAAGAGCAGAATTAATAATAATAATTATTATTGTTATTATTATTATTATGCTCGAGTTTGTTTCTTCAAAAACACCTGCTCCCCACTCTGATCAACTCAGCGACAATGGCAACTCGGACCATTGTTCTGATTTGACGAGTGTAGGACATTTCCCCCTGGACAAACCCTCCGGACAATTAACCCCCGGACAAAACCCCGGAAAATTCCTCTGATTTAGCCTTGGACATTAACCTCCGGACAATTCCCCTTTGCTGTGTAAATAGTCTACTTCTGTAGGTATAATTTGCTCAAACTTAGGCTAATTATCCAGTTCGCGGAGCTGTGTCAACTAGTTAGTGTCATACGGGTAAACACCTGTCGCTGTCATCCAGGCGTGAACTTATACCTTGTTAGTGTTGTTCAGTCACTTCGGTATGAAGCTAATAAATGTTGGTGTAATTTAGGACAGCATGAATCGTTGTCATCAATCCAGCTTCCATTTAGGCATAAATTTGTTTCATCCAACTTCTATAATTATTTTTATCCATCCCTCTCTAATTTAAGCAAGAATATTTTCATCAATCCAGCTTCAATTTAAGCAAGAAGAATTTCACCAATCCAGCTTCCATTTAAGTAAAAAAATTATCAATCCGGCTTCTATTTTGTGAGAATTCTTTTCATTAACCCATTAGTGCCTGATTTTTCAAAATCATCTCAAAATATAAAAACTTTGTTGCAAATGATGAGTTTGGACAATACCTAACAAAAATTCTGCAAAATTTTTGCTTTTGATGCTTTAGGAGCAAGTTTTTGAAGCGTCCCATTTTTGGGGACGCTAGGCACAAATGGGTACGTGAAGATTTACATGGTGATATGTACAGGTTATATCACTCAATTTGTTGATACAGTCGAGTTAACAGAACAAATAAATAATTTGTACTCAGAATCATTCTAAATCAAATGTATAAGCCAAATTTCAACAAAAATGGCATGCCTGAATACATTTTTTTGCAAAATTGTTCACATTTTGAAATGAATTGCTTACACGCAGCATATCGTAATAATTCTGTTCATGTCTCAGATCAACATACTGTAGCAATAGCAAGCAACACTGTTACATAAAGCATTTTAAACAGTTACATGAAGCATTAAAGCTGTTTCCAGTGCTGAAGTGCTTTTGACTGGTTTTGTGTAGTAGATTGTTGTGTGAACCGATATTTCATTTTTCTCAAACTTTTCGCACAATGCATTTGAGTTACTACACATGGAATCTAGTGCTAAAGTGCAAGTGAACACACTTTCTGGTTCATACAGTCAGCTTTCATTTCCCTAATAGACACAGCCATGTGTTCAGATCCATGAACTGGCCCTCACTTTTCTATAGTGAACAGCTCGACCAAAGGAAGTGAAATTATTCACATTTGTTGGCCTGTATCATCTCAATAGTGGTATATTTTGCCCATCTGCAGACTGCTGTAGCCCTGCCTCAGAGTCTCAGAGTGGTAAAGAAGTAGTCATAGTAGCCTACACAACATAGTTGTTGCAATGAACCACCCACACCAAGTTGAGGACTCATGACCCCAACTCCATTATAGGTTTGACTGAATAAAATAACCATGTGGTGTATTCAACGAACAGTCTGTGTAGCCAACAAGGCTTAGTTGCAGTCTGAGAGTGGTAAAGAAGTGGTGAAAAGACCACTATTTGTTAGTCGGAATCAACTGAATTAACAACCAATATGCCTCCTGCCTAATCCAGGCTTTGGATCCATGTACCAACTCATCCGTATGGATGTGAATCAGAACAAAAGCCCAGTGGGGTATTCAACATAGTACGATGCCATTGACTAGTCACTAGGGCCTAGTGACTAGGCCAACCTGAAATTGTAGTAGGCCTAACTGGAAAATGTTACAGGAATGTTATATTCAGCACAATGCACAATGCCATTTATTGAGTTTGGCTGACACCTTAGAAAAGAATGACAAAGTAGCCTATATAGCGACTGATTTTTTTGTTATTTTATTTCAAATAAATTATAATAAATTCAATTATTAAATTTAATTTTCTAACAACTGCATACAACAGAATAGGTGCATTTTGACTATTATTTTGCACTACACTGCATAGGCCTAGTAGGTTCTGGACAATTTCTATCCATGTGAAATATTCATGTATAGGCTATACATGTATACATAGGCCTAATGTAGCCTACAGTTGAAGTTGTCAATAAATTATTGAGTCCAATAACATCATGTAATGCTAAATCTCACTGCGAGTGATACTTCTGCCTACAAACCGCCGTTTATACTTATTTTCAAGCAATATCTGACTAATATACCACGCAAAATGCAAAACTGCGTGTGTTGAACTTCACGTACCCATTCGTGCCTAGCGTCCCCAAAAATGGGACAGTGCTTCAGTGACAAAATGCACATGTTATATTTTATTAAAATGAAGTTGATATAATTATTTATGTAATAGTATATACAAACGTTTGTGAAACCAAAGACAGATATGTAGAAATACGCACAGATTTTTAAAAATAAGACGCGAAAAGTCCGCAATGTTTACATTTGTTAAAATAGGTCAATGGCGTGATTAAAAACACAATTTTCAGTCGATAAAGAATTTTTGGTGCGCATTTTGTGTCAGAATCACTTTATTAGCATGTTGGCATGACGCCTATTAGATTAAATTGCATCTTCAATGCATATTTAATTTTATGTGAATTTTTGAAGTGGTGTCCCATTTTTGGGGACGCTAGGCACTAATGGGTTAAGTTAATCCAACTTACTTAGGACCGCCGTTTTATGGTACAACCACTTATACGCAATATGTTCAACCAGGGGGTTTGTCCTACCCTGGAGTTTTGTCCGGGTGTTTTCCGGGGGGGTTCCAGGGGGAAATGTCTGTGCCCCGATTAGACAGTGCGGAATCGAAATAATTGGCCACCCTCCCTTACATGCATTGCAGATGTAGAAGATAAATGTTCAGGAACGTTATTCGGTGACTAAACTGCGCGCAAAATAACAAAGAAGACAGTCTAGTTACGAATGGCAATGTAAAGGGATCGTGATCACTGACTCTTCAACCCCCCATTATAACCAGGACCATCAAATATTTATTTGGCTTTTGCAAAACGCGTCCAGCCGCCTAACAGCAGCCTCATCAGTCACATGCAAAGACGGTTAAACCACACGGGAAGCGAGTTGTTTTGCGGTCATTTACGATGTGTGACATTGTCTGAATTTCACCACAGATACACAGTGGGTCCGAAGCCTGTCTTCATCGAACCAGGGCCATCATTGTCAACGTGGCATATAATTATAGGAAGCAAGGTGTACGAGAGCGCCAATTGATATTAATAAAAGCCACAACTCAATTACACACAATCTATTCTAATAAAGCATCTGTAAAGCGCTTCTCTTAGCAGAGCTATTCGGAAGCGCTCTCATCGTGACAGGCCCATGAAGAGAGAAAATTAATGTCTTCAAGCACCGAAAAGATGCAGGTGAATTTCTTACAAGAATCCTGCTTCGAATTTTAGAAGGAAGGTGGTTCCAAATTAAAGCACCAACAATAACAAAAGCCCGATGGGACCGATGCTGGGTTAATGAGGTTCGTGATCTACAGGGTGGGCCAAAGAAAATACCCCCCTAGGTTTTTTGCCAATATCTTTGCCAGAAGTAAGAATTTTGAGATGAAATTTTACAGGCTCAAAGACAATTCGGTGGGTGGCCTCACTAAAAGTGATATAACTTTTGTTCTGTTTGAAATATTTTGATGAAATCTGGCCATGATGTGTAAATATGAATTGTCTATAAGCCTATAAATTTCATTTCGAAAATATGAGCAAAAAACGTAGGTTTTTTGCCCACCCTGTAGGTACAAATAGATCAAAGCGGTCAGCTGAACGAAGAGGGCGTGAAGATCTTGCAGAAAGAGGCTTACACATTAAATCGCAGAGGTAACACGACTAGACAAAAGAAACTTCTGGATGCTGATCTCATAACGAAGGGCTAAGCACAACGGGTGTAGGACATTTCACCTCCCCTGGACATTATTCTTCGGGCCTTATCCCCGGACATTATAGGCCTACCCCCTTCGAGGTAGGATATTATACCTCCAGCATGTGATATACTCGACAGAAGTCATTATATATTTTGTTCATGATTTACATTGTGTTTGCTTATTTTGTCAGTAGGCTATCGTTTTTGTTGCATATTGATTGTCCTTATTCATTGATCTCTTTGAATAAACAAATTTGACTTGACTTGACTTGACTTGATATTATGGCCGTGCGCCGATTAAGTTGATGATTAAAGTATGGTTCACGAATAATTGCGCACTCACCTCCAACGGAACTATATCTTTGTAAGCCGACCGTTCATCTTCTGCGTCATAACATTGTCGTCGCACTACTTCTTTCCAGTTAGCACATCACTGATCTCTCAATTCGATTTAGTTCCCTCAAACTTTGACGGCGTTACCACGGAATTGACCAGCATCAAAAGAATAATGAAGGCGGAGGTACAGGGACAACGCAGTCAGGGATGGCAGAAGAAGAGATGGACGGACTGATCCAGCAGGACCTGAAGCATCTCGAGCTGAGGTCGGACGACGCTGGTCAAAGACCAATGTGGAGACGGAGGATCCGAGTGGATGACCCCTCTCCAGCGAGGGACTAATTCAAAGTCCGAAGGAAAAGAAGACGACGGAATTGACCTCCAATGAAGGATTCAGGAACCATTTAGTTAGTTCAGAATAATGCTCCCCTAACTTCAGACCATGTCTGTGTATTGTGCATCACGCCTATGATTATATTATCAATGATCCGCAAGAGTGAAACCATGCCACCGATTTTGGTTGGCTCAAAATAATTCGCCACCTAACTTAAGACTATTTTCTGTTTATTATGTATACGCCTGTTATCCGTCCTCGACATTGTCGGTTATGGTGCCACATTTATCCGGCAATCTCATTCCCGTTTCTCTACCTCTATACTACAGCCCGGCCAACTCTAGAATGTGATGTTTCTTTTCTGACCCTATAGACACTGACGTCTGAACTGCCTACACTGCCCAAATGGTAAAGAGCAGGAAGGCCCAGAAGTTGTTCGATCAGCCAGACGTTCGTTCAGAACAGCAACGCTCTTATCGAATGAAGTTGACTGCAAGAAAGCCTGCAGACTATAAACGCCGACTTGGCGATTGATAACGAGACCCTAAGGGATACCGAAGACCCTTTCAACCCGTCTAGCTGTGTGCCCATCTGTCGTATATGACCACAGTGCAGTGTTTTAGTTGCACTCCACCGGGTCCTACATTTCACTCTCACTTGTCAAGAGTACGGAACTGTCCGAGAAAGAAGATAGCGCCCGAAACCATTAGTGTCACTTCCTGATTGTCTATAGATTGCTATCTCCTTTTTGTATCTCAAGTATTATAGGTCTATCTTTCTGTCCGTCGTTGTTTAGTACATGGGTCTGTAGGATATATCTTTTATATATCTTTTATGCTATAGCCACGAGTGTGACCATACTACATGGTCTGTAGGAAATATCTTTTATGCTATAGTCGCGAGTGTGACCATACTATATGGTCTGTAGGATATATCTTTTATGCTATAGTCGCGAGTGTGACCATACTATATGGTCTGTAGGATATATTTTCTATGCTATAGTCACAAGTGTGACCATACTATATGGTCTGTAGGATATATCTTCTATGCTATAGTCACAAGTGTGACCATACTACATTTGTATATTCCCAGCAGAGGCGACAGTACCGTAGGTCGCGGTAGGTCATATGTGGGGCGCGGTGGTGTAGTGGTGGAATTCGATGCCTTGGAGCCGCAGGGTTCCAGGTTCGAATCAACCTCACGCCACCGCGTAGGAACCTTGAACAAATCCTTCACTTGCAACTGCTTGTACGCTTCGGCGTGAAACTCCGATGCAGTGTCCGCGCTGTAGTCGGAATTGCCTCTGAGAATGTAGCTGAAAGGGCGATATATAGATGTTCGATTTGAATGACTGAATAGCCAAAGTTCTGCATGACTAAACCAGGATGTACTAAGATGCCCTCTTTTGCGCCTCAACGAACTCTATAGCATGGTTGAGAAGCCACGCAAAATGTTAGATAGGAACGAAGCCATTATCCAAATAACAAGCGGTCTTTGCATCATGACACCTCCATTGGATCATCATTCCTTCATTATAAAGATTTATATAGTGCCCCTTCAAGGTTGCTACTCAGGAGCGCTCCCGACTCAACCTCAACTGAAAAGTACTGTTTTAAAACTGCGATAAAACGCATCTGAGCAAATCCTAGACATGAGGCGAATAGACAGTGGGAGCCCATTCCATAATCCATACATGGGGAAAATAACAGAGAAAGCATGGTGCTGTCTAAGAGTGCTCAGCTCGTGCTCGGAGAATGAGGAGTTCACCTTGAGTGGAGGAATGCAAACACGACGCCCCTGAACAACAAAAGTGGGAGTGACATGATATGATAGCTCTTGCATTCAATTATCAAATCAAATTCATGTTGCAGCCACAATCATGCATTGTTCTTGGCTAACAAAAAAACCGACTGGGTGTTAATAAAGCTTTGCGAATTACGGTTCCTTATTTTTCGTTTTCTTTGAACAAAAGTCATCGTCTGCCCCGTAAAAGTCAGCGTCAATCTCACTTGCACCCAATATTGCATTTTAACAGACTGTTCATGGCTATAAACATCATACACAAATAGACAATAACACGCAAGGCGGTACATAATTATAGACTATAAGTGCACGAATAATTATTATGTCCCAGAAATGCACAAATGTCCCGCAAACCCAAAGCACACGACGTCAAAGTTTTGCGCGCAATGATAACATAATTATAGTTATACAAGTTATAAGGGTTCAAATACGACGACAACAATAATGAGTTGCAAACGAATAGGCCTAACTAAAAAGACCTAACTAAATAGGCCTAACTAAATAGGCCTAACTAAACAGGCCTAACTAAATAGACCTAACTAAATAGGCCTAACTAAATAGGCCTAACTAAACAGGCCTAACTAAATAGGCCTAATTAAATAGGTCTAACTAAATAGGTATAACTAAATAGGTCTAACTTAATAGGCCTAACTAGATAGGCCTAACTAAATAGGCCTAATTATAAATTCTATGGCATAGTAATTCTAGTCAGGGTGAGAATAATTGTCGTGTGGGTTGAGGCGTTCAACCCCTTCTCTTTCTTATGAACCTGTGATAAAGTCTTCACTGCACATACCATTTTCACATAAAATCAACGTCTGGCACTCTCAGTTATAACTATTTTTCTACTGTTATCATATCGAATGTAGTCCCACTAAACTGCTCACCAATTATTTAGCCATAATGAAGTGAGGTGTACACTGTACAGTGTACACCTAAGACAGCATTAGTCTTCCCTAGCCCCCCCCTAGCGCCGCCACTGGTGATGTAAATCGTTCGAAAGTTATAACCGTTCATGCGAAAGAGGGAGGCTAACAGAGTCCGAGTCAGTAGCGGCGCTAGGAGGGGGGCTGGGGGGCTAAGCCCCCCCTAAAAAAGGCGATCTATTTTTTTCGCCATGTAAAAATGAAATATTTGGACGATTTACCCCCTTTAGCCCCCCCCCAAAAAAAAATGAAGCGCAAGGCTGAAGATTTTGGTCGTAACTAAAAAAAAGTTCGTCAGAAATTTTGGCGGCGGAAATGGAAAACTTTTCCCCGAAAATCCAGCCCCCCAAAACGAAAATCCTGGCGCCGCCACTGGTCCGAGTGACATGCCAAGGTCGTTGTTTGGGGTCGCTTGTTGCATGCCGTTTAACGACACTCTCATATCAAGTATGATCATCATCGTCCCCCTCCTTTTTCTATGCTTGGGACTGGCACTTCCAACGTACTAGCAGTGACGGACGGAGTTTAGGGTCGTTGCTAAGGGCTCGAGATATAGGGTGTCACCCGACGCCTTGGCCAATTTGAGTGACAATAATCGCAGCCGCTGACAAGTAGCAATACCGCGGATGATTCTATTGATCAAGCGATCCGCCTTGTCTCGACCTTTTTGCTAGAAAATATATAGCCCCATCAAGCTGCGGAGGTACATAATATAAAATGCTGTGCGCGACCGATGTGGTCATGGTGATATTGCATGGTGATATTACATGGTGATATTACATGGTGATATTACATGGTGATATTACATGGTGATATTATGGAGGAAGACGATTATGAAGAAAGGCCATGCGATTTAAGCACTCTTAGGGCGTGCATACATACATGTAGCAATGAAGAAGTGTCGGTCAACATCCCGTCAGCATAACATGGACATCCATCTCTACAGGGTCCGGTTTTAATGACTTGGATCAGGATTGCGTACGCATATTATATAGAGTCATAAGAATAAGTAGGGCATATTTGTTCAGTGACAGAGTCGTGGAAGTCATTCAGTACTGAGTGAGTATAGATAAAAGAAACTATAGATGTAAAGAAGATATTAGAAGTTCCAAAGAATTTCAGGCAGGTCATAAGGTAGGTCAAGAGTAAAATAGACAGTAATGTATGTTTACTAAGTTACTGTGCCATGTCAAAATTAATGACAGCCGCTACATGTGGTGGCGCCACTGTATTTGTCAATGAATAATTTGATATTAATTATTTTGATAAAATTAATGTCAGGTCAGTAGAATTAGAGCACAATACTATGCGAAACTCAACGATTACCACAGCCAGGATTTGATTTGGGGTAGGGGGTGTTTCTTTAGTTTACCGACCGAAAAAATTGATGACCTTTTTAAAGTCATCCGAGCGAAATCTTCAGAAAATGTCACAGATTTTCCGCCCTAAAAAAGAGATGACTCCAATTTTTTCAATTCATTCTATTTTTTTCTATTTTTTTCATTTCGGGAGAGGGGGTGTTTTCATGGTTTTATTTCATGATTTTTACATCATGTGCTAGTAAATGCATTCTATTATTTTTTTACTTTTTCCATTTAGGGGGGTGTTCAAACACCCAAAACACCCCCTAGCTATGGCCTTGATGATTACGCACTATTAGATTAGGTTAGCGACGTATACGTTAGCATTATTTTGAGTAAGGTTTCCTGGTTTATATTTGACGACCCTGTGCCAAAACAGAGATAAACAGCGACACCCTCCTTCTTTATTCACGCTTTTGACTGGTACTACCACAGGTGGGGCAGTCTTACTTAGACTTAGACTTAGTTCCTCCTGTTCCGATCGGAGCATTGGTCAACAGGTCCTCGCCGGAGTTCCGGAAAAATACATCAACATTTTAAAAATACATCAACATTTTAAAAATACATCAACATTTTAAAAATACATCAACATTTTAAAAATACATCAACATTTTAAAAATACATCAACATTTTAAAAATACATCAACATTTTCAAAGCTCTTTACCAGGACGCAAGCTGTTGCATCAGAACAGAGAATGGCAACACGATAATGTTCCAGATAGAAACAGGAGTACGGCAGGGTTGTGTGTTGTCTCCATTCTTATTTGGTGGGGCAGTAGTAGGCTCAAAAATAATAATTAACTCCAAATAATTAAATTCAAAGGTTGAAAACTGAAAAAAATTATCTTTAGAAACTTGAGTTTGGCGACTACGATTACGAGGGAACAAGCTTATTCGCGAGCGAGACGTGTTCAGAGATATCAACTGGAGATTCAGTCACTTGTCTTGCTAATCAGGCTTTCAACAGATCCATCGATTTTTGACAACACACGACAACAGCACAGTGCAACAGTTGTCATAGTTCGACACATTGCAACTGTGACCCCCTTCGGATCACTCTTTTGGACAACCCTTCTGAGTTCTGACTAGACGCAGCGCTCGTGAATAAGCTGGTGCCCTGCGTTTGGCTTTCGGGTGGCGCTTAAGAAATTTGGAGATAGCAATAACAATTTCAAGAGGCTCTTTCATCTATAACATGGCAGCATATCTATAGTCAGAGTAGTCGGGTGCTGTTTCATGTTGCCAATTTAATTACTATAATTAATTATCACTTAGGGAAGTAGAGTTAATGCACCACGCTCTCAAGTCACGACTGCCGCCATTAAATTCATGAATTTCGCTTCGCTAGATGTCAGCACTTAGCTGCTACCGAGCGCTGGCGGCCTCTAGCGAATATCAGCGAAAATCGCAAATGGTAGGGCTGATGCTTTCAGATCTTTTGCCATATGGTTTAGTGGGTTTCGACACTATAATTATTAGCACTAATTGAAATGCTATGGACTGATAACTTTCTGAGAGAGACAGACACAGACAGACACAGACGTACACAGACAACTAAAGAGAGCAACAGACACAGACAGATAGAGACAGGGAGACACTGACAGAGACAGACAGGCAGACACTGACAGAGACAGATAGAGACAGACAGACACATACAGACACAGATTTAGACAGACAGAGGCAGACACAGACAGACACAGATAAAGACAGACATACACAGACAGACACAGACACAGATATACACGGACAACTAAGGACAGCAACAGACACAGACAGAGACAGATAGAGACAGACAGAAACAAGCAGAGACAGACAGAGACAGCTATAGATAGACACAGGCAGGCACAGACGGAGACAGAAAGAGGCAGACAGACACAGACTGAGGCAGAGACAGAGTGAGAGCCAAAGACAGTGAAGGCGTATGTGTGCTTGTATGTGCGTGTGGGCGCGTGTGTGTGTGAGCGTCTAGATATATCTTGTTGTGTATGAATTTCCGACCTTGGACGAAGCAGGGTCGATGAGATGTTGCGTATCTTCGGTGGCGTACGTTGCGTTGACTCTTCCCTCACCTGCAGAACAACGTCAACGAAAGAAAAAGAAGATGTACACCATTCTTATATGTACACCATTCTTAGATGCACACCATTCTTAGATGCACACCATTCTTAGATGCACATTGTACACCCTTCTTATATGTACACCATTCTTAGATGTACACCATTCTTAGATGTACACTATTCTTAGATGTACACCATTCTTAGATGCACATTGTACACCATTCTTATATGTACACCATTCATAGATGTACACCATTCTTAGATGTACACTATTCTTAGATGTACACCATTCTTAGATGCACATTGTACACCATTCTTAGATGTACACCATTCTTAGATGCACACCACTCTTAGATGTACACCATTCTTAGATGTACACCATTCTTAGATGTACACCATTCTTATATGTACACCATTCTTATATGTACACCATTCTTATATGTGTACCATTCTTAGATGTACCATTATTAGATGTACACCATTATTAGATGTACACCATTCATAGATGTACACCATTTGTTTGTATGCGCACTTGTCATAGCGCCTCTTCCAGCCCTCAACCGCTACTCAGAGGCGCTCCCGACTACAGCGCGGACACTGCATCGGAGTTTCACGCCGAAGCGCTGAGCAATTGCGAGTGAAGGACTTGCCCAAGGTCCCTACGCGGCGAGGTGGATTCGAACCCTGAATCTTCCGGCTTCAAGGCAACGACGCCACCACTACACCACCGCGCCCCATTCTTAGATGTACGCATCTGCTGCAGTGAAGAAGAGTCTCGGGTTCTCTGAAGACAGACCTTCCGCCTGAAGTCGATCTCCACGCACCGTAAATAACATGGTGCGATCGACAGACGAACGAGGAGGTACATGTATAAAAGAGACAGATTCCTTTTAATCTTATCTACACAGTCAACAGACCAGACGGACACTCACACGCACACCCACCCACTCACATACACACCCACATGCACCACATTCACACCCTCACCCACCCCACACACCTACAAACACGCCACACATACACACATACACACACGCACACGCACACACACACACACCTACACACACACACGACACACACTCACGGAAACACACACGAAGACACACGCACACATAGTAGGAGACACACATAGAGACACACACGGAGACACACACACACACACACACATGGAAGCGCACACACGCACACAGGGACACATAAAGACAACACAGATGCAGCAGATGTATGAAAACGCGATATAATCATGCACTCAAGGCATGCAGGATTAACATTGTAACCACTCCACCACCGTCCACTCCAGCATCCGCAACCTTGACCTAGTCCTCGATAGCACCATCTCTAATAATCAGAAAGCATTGCCAATCTTTCCATCTGCTTCCACAATCATGATATCCATCTCAATGCATCAACTCTCCTTATACCTCCTCCGTCTTTACATCATCATAATCCACGCCTTCATCTGCTCCTGAATTGGTTAATTACTGCTGCTCATGCATCTTATTTGACCATCAAACGCCTCGTTTCTTCCCATCTCTGCGGCCCGTTCTTAATGCATCTGTCAGACTAATAGCCTGACCTCATACGTCCAACATATCCTCTTTCATCTTTCGTCATTTCATTGGCTCCCAATTATTGCCAGAATTAAGTTCAAGCAAGTTCTTATACTCTAATTAAGCGGTCTTATTCTGTGACCGGGCGACCGAGTATCTTCTTGATCATATACATATATATATATATATATATATATATATATATATATATATATAATTATATATATTATATATGTATGTATGTATGTATGCATGTATGTATGTATGTATGTATGTATGTATGTATGTATGTGCACTTGTCATAGCGCCCCTTCAAGCTCACTACTCAGAGGCGCTCCCGACTGCAGAGCAGACACTGCAGCGGAGTTTCACGCCGAAGCGCTGAGCAATTGCGAGTGAAGGACTTGCTCAAGGTCCCTACGCGGCGACTTGAGGTGGATTCGAACCTCGTACCTCCCGGCTTCAAGGCAACGACGCCACCACTGCACCACCGCGCCCCACAATATATAGGCCTATATATAATATAATATGTATATACGCCTGACAAATTCAGCATCATCTCTTCGTCCACTATTTCGCTCAATTGACACTTTTGTGACAGTCATGATCGACTTGTCCAGCGGACAAGAACTTTTGCCTTCGTTGGACCTGCACTTTGCAATCAGATACCTACGTATACATCGACACATTCTTTGCTATTAACTATTCCAGGTCGTAGCTATATAGTGGGTGTTTGAACACCCACCCCACCCCCCTCAATTAAATGATGTAGAAATAATATAATGCATTTACGAACACGTGATGTAAGAACTACAGTGTGTAATGTAACTGGCCGATTATAAAATCCCATATAGGACAGCTCACGATGCTTCTCCAAACCCCTTAGTCAGTTGATTCGGTTGCTTGTAGGCTTGCTCACGATCGATTAAACACCTCCCGAAATAAAATCCTCACTACGGCCTTGAACATTGCATAGTTGTGTGTGCTACACTGTATTTTATGCGTCAGTAACAGCTCAACCTACGTTAACAAGTGAGTTCTGAATTTCATCACGAAACTTTCGACAGAGAGAGAGAGAGAGAGAGAGAGAGAGAGAGAGAGAGAGAGAGAGAGAGAGAGAGAGAGAGAGAGAGAGAGAGAGAGAGAGAGAGAGAGAGAGACAGAGACAGAGACAGAGACAGAGACAGAGACAGAGACAGAGACAGAGACAGAGACAGAGACAGAGACAGAGACAGAGACAGAGACAGAGAGACAGAGAGAGACAGAGAGAGACAGAGAGAGACAGAGAGAGACAGAGACAGAGACAGAGACAGAGACAGAGACAGAGACAGAGACAGAGAGAGACAGAGACAGAGACAGAGACAGAGAGACAGAGAGAGACAGAGAGAGACAGAGAGAGACAGAGAGAGACAGAGACAGAGACAGAGACAGAGACAGAGACAGAGACAGAGACAGAGAGAGACAGAGACAGAGACAGAGACAGAGACAGAGACAGAGACAGAGACAGAGACAGAGACAGAGTTGAGGAACACAGTATATAACACGCAACGCTTTCCAGACCGTATAACCAGATCAACAGAATGCTCTTCCACACTTCCTTGACTATTCCACAGTATAGGTCATAGGTCTTCTCCTAACGCAACTGACACCGAAACGGAGCAGGAGATGTTGGCACACCACAGTAAATCTTCACTGTTCGTCGAAACATTGAAGAACCTACTGGAGCCAGAACTGTTGTAAGACGCCAGGATGGCTCCATGGCTAACATAGATCAACATCATAGTGCGCTTTTGTGACAGGTTTGCAGCGAATGTGATAATATATGCATTGCAGTTGTACGAGTGCTCGTAGGTTTCCAACATGCATGGATACAGGAGTAGGAAAATGAGTAGGGGGATAGTAATAGTATGTATGTATGTATGTATGTATGTATGTATGTATGTATGTATGTATGTATGTATGTATGTATGTATGTATGTATGTATGTATGTATGTATGTATGTATGTATGTATGTATGTATGTATGTATGTATGTATGTATGTATGTATGTATGTATGTATGTATGTATGTATGTATGTATGTATGTATGTATGTATGTATGTATGTATGTATGTATGTATGTATGTATGTATGTATGTATGTATGTATGTATGTATGTATGTATGTATGTATGTATGTATGTATGTATGTATGTATGTATGTATGTATGTATGTATGTATGTATGTATGTATGTATGTATGTATGTATGTATGTATGTATGTATGTATGTATGTAGACTCACATGATCGGCCATCAATAATGGGACCACCACCTCCTCCTCCTCCATCTTGTGATGAGAAGCATCTTCTAAGCAGCCATGGAACTGGTGAGATGCGAGGTGACGTCAGTTCCGCTCTGTCGGTCGTCAGGAACGGCTGCCAGTTTCCACCGCAGGATGTTGAGTTACGGTTCCGTGGACCGGAACGCGTTTGGAACGAATCGGACACGGATAGCATGGCACTGTCCTGACCTCTATTGAACCTGACAACAGATTTAGAACATGCTTAGGTAATAGAGTATCGTCCACTGGAAATTATTCTATAAATACTTGATAACTGACTGACTGACTGACTGACTGATTGACTGACTGACTGACCGACTGATTGACTGACTGACTGATTGACTTACTTACTTACTTACTTACTTACTTACTTGCTGACTGTCTGGCTGGTTGACTGACTGACTGACTGACTGACTGACTGACTGACTTACTAACTGACTGACTGACTGACTGACTGATTTGCCTACTTACTGATCGAGAGACTGGCTTGTGTTCTTATTGACTGGCTGACGTTTGGGAAGTTTTTGCTTAATTAATCCATGAGTTATCTGACCGAATCTTAACTTATCAGTGTTGTCAGTTGACTCATCGATTCACTCGCATACTTACTTATTCATTTACGTACTTGCCTACTTTACATCACTTACTTACTTACTAGAGAGCGACACGGCAATTCTTCCAAGGCAAAAGTGCGAAGGCTGCGGTACATAACGCGGTTATGAGGACAGCAATAGCATAATAGGTCTTGCATCTGCAATGGGCTTTGCTATCGCGCTAATATCGCGGTAAACGCCGGTAATGGAGAATAAGTAGGCGATAAAACCAACGAGAAGGCGATAAAACCGCAGTATTCGTAATTGTGGTAGTAGCAACAGCAGCAGTTGCAACAGCAGTATAGTTGCCGATGCGGTGGTTGTAGCAGTAGGTTATGCATAGTGGCATAATTAAGACGGCAGCATGTCTTCAACGCGTGTAAGGCCGCAAAGAAATGCAAATAGGAGGAGAGAGGTTGGTCAACCGCGTCAGGTAACAAGTTCTTTAGATTCTCAAATTCTTGAAAGCCAATGAGACAAAAATGAATTTTGAGGCGTTTTTTAGTGCATGGAAGAGCGGAGAAACATAGCTCGAACTTGAGACAAATATTGGTATCTCCATTCACATTGACCATCGGAAGAATTACAGACCTAGCCTATCTCTTTCTGCTCCATGCAGAGCCGTTGTAATGTCGTCGTAGCCTATTATAGGTCCTGGACCAACTCTCACATTCGTAGGGCCATTGGCGTACGAGGCGGGGGTCCAGGGGGGGGAGGCAAATGCTCCCCAAATTTTGGGCAAAACTGTTTTTCAGGCAAGCAGACCCGGGAAATGACTAAAAAAAGTTCGTCAACTTTTCGGGCGACAATTTCGGGCAATTCCGTTTTTCGGACAAGCAGACCGGGAAATGACGAAAAAAAAGAAGAAAAAAGGTCGTCAACTTTTTTCTGGGAAAAAAAAGTATTTTTCCACGAGATTTCAGGATTTATTTTTGGGGCAGAGTTAAATCTTCCCCCCCCCCCCACTGCTGAAATCTCCCGTACGCCTATACGTAGGGCTAACCCAACCGCCAGCTCTGCATTGAAGCTAAATTTAAACTTACGCCGCATTCACATTGATGATGTGTAATATTGATCTCCAAACACGCTCACTCTGATTTGAATTCAGTTCACTTTTTGTTGTGTCTATTATTTGATGTCCTGAATGGATAATTATAGGCTATACACTAAAATTATAATATTAATATTATAGATCTTATGCAGTATTTCCCATTTTTATTTTGCTATCGAAGTCTATACGTTTTCTCTACAAAATGGAACCATTTTTACTTCGTGATTTTTATGCAGGCCTAATCAGTGGTCGAAAATCGTGGAAATATTTCAGTTTTGCGTGTAAAAAACCCCAAATGGTCTTTTTATGGGGCTCAACCCTCGGGTTGCCTTTTATATGGGGGCTTAGCCCCCGTTAACCCCCGAGCGCCGCCATTGTATGTAATTAGTAAGGGTATGCCTGCTGACGGTTTTACAAGTTTGTGAACTAATAGATTTACCTTTAGATAAGCATGTCTGATGTATATTAGAGAAAAGGCAAGCCCGGATTTGAGAAAGAGAAGGCAAAGGAAGAGAAAGATCCCATTAAAAGGATGATGGGTTCTCAATCATACTTAAGAACACTGATCTACTAATTGCATTTAATGATCTTCAAGCAATTCCTCTTTCACAACTAATCTGAACGCCGTAAATAATGCCGACTGTGGCTACCATAGAAAGTAAGATGGATGCCATAAATGAACAGGCGTGTCGGGCTAAGACCGCTTATGAAAAGACCTCCTCAAAGAAATTTTTAGAACCGCACAAAACCTTTTTTCTTTACATCCTCTAATCAACTATGGTCTGCAGTAAATTATTCCCAATCGGATGACCATTTTCAACTGTAGGTCCATTTCCAACTGCACAAAAAGGTTTTAACTAACAAGAGACCAAATTAATTAACAAGAGGCCAAATTAATTTAGAAGTGTCCTGTTTGTGGTGAATTGCACACTAGAAAACCTCCATGGCTGATGAGTCTAACTATATATGTAGGATCCCAAACTAGCAGATATATGGAAAGATGCGACTTTGAAACATGAAGCATTCAATCGTAGATATTCGTTCATTCATCAGATACATTTATATAGCGCCTCTTCAACGGGGCTACTCAGAGGCGCTCCCAACCTCAGCGCGGCCAAATACAACTGTCTTAAGATATGATTCGACAGAACGAGCGGTGACTGGTGGTCTAGGCTCCCATATTTGAACTTTTGTTAATGAGCACAGTCATTTAAATAGCGTTTTTCTGGAAATACACGAATAAGCCTTTGCACACATAAATACTTTTTTCAATATATCATTTTCAGCCTCAGGTTGGCCTCCCCTGAATAGTTCCAATCTCAAAACTCTTCCTTAGATCACGTTTTATATAATTCTGAAGTTCTCATGTTCTTTAAATTAATTGGTTTTTGCTACGACAATCGTCGGCAAAGCAAACAGGAATGGTCGATAGAGGTCTGCCCTGCAAAAGTCCCGGATACAGCCACAACCATAATCTGGGTCAATGACCTAATTTTCTTCGGTTTCATAATTTTCTCTCTCTACGCAGATTGCCTTATTTTGTCTGTTCTACGCCAGAGTCAAAACATCAGGCAAATTTAATAAACTCTGACAGGCCTGAGTAAAAGACGCCCAGCTAAAATTAATTTAATATATTAAGCGAGAATAAATAAAAACGACGTGAACAACGTCGTTGCTTCGTCACGTCCAATAAATAAATTAATCGTTAATGGCGGTTATGGCGGTCCGCTTAACGACCTGATAAAATGACATCGTTAACGTCGTGGCCATTACGTCATCACACCTCGATTCATTCACTGCGCATGCTTTATAGGTCGATTTACAATCTCGGACCGTGCCACGCGAGGCGTCATAATCGCCATTGAGGCCAAATATATTATATCCGAGGCTTTGCGCAAAACGTCTTGCGCACCTCCATTGTGAGCGAAAACGTGATAAATCAGTACGCGAAGAGGCATATTATTGCTTTGCTGATGACACACGGTTTCTTATAAGAAAGCACGAAAGCTCTGAAAAAGCGGGCAGTCACCACGTTCCGTGTTTAAGGAATATATCCCCGCATAAACCTCAGCAAATACTCTTCAACCTAACACGCCGACTAAAGACCTGTATACCGTTCAGATGCAACCAAGGGTAGCGTCTGCATAATTATTCTGAAGAGTGGACAACGAAATCACGCATACAGAACGGATGTAATAAACAGTGTTTATAACTGCATGCGAAGCGCCAAATATCCCTCTCATCGCCAATATACATTATTAGGGGACGATTTATAAATACAGTAATATATATATATATATATATATATATATATATATATATATATATATATATATTAGGGTGGCCCTTAGCATACAGCCAAAAAATAAAAATCGTTAAATTTTGTCTGGCACCCTTTCAATCCATGCCAATTATAGAAATAACATTATGTTGAAAAGGATTTTGGAATTGCAAAACATTTAGGGGTGCCCCTCGAGCGCCGAAATTTATTCTTTAATACAAATGTGATCAATTGAATCATACAATTTCACCCAAACTATATTCAGCACACTGTCACTCAGAATTTTACAGAGATGGCTAAAATACACTCTAGTGATGCAACAATGCCATTGAAGCAAGTGTTTACTGTTCAATTATAATTCAGTCATTGTTCACTGTTCAGCTGGTCACAGAAGTAAATGATCAGTACAGGACAATAAAATGCAGGAATCACTGCTTTCTACTAATTTGACACGAGATTTCTTTTCGTACAGTCAGGGAACTGTCGTCGATATTCACTGACAACCTGCAGGAGAAATTGAAGCTGATCCTCATCTTTTGTTAGCTTTTTATTTAAATCCTGGATGAGTGCCACACCTCGTTCAGCTCTATCATTGACGACAGCCAACCCTTTGAGTACTGCTTATGCTTCTCGAAATGCTTCATGCTCTTCCCAAAGAGCGGGATCTTTGGAAAGCACCATCTCAGATAGTCCATGCAGACCAAGCACCTGGAACAGTTTCTTGGAGTTGGTTGTACAGAATTGTTCCAGACCGCTGGTGCCAAGAAATTCATCTGACTTCACACTGGGTCGTTTAGGCGGATGATCTGGAGCTACTTCTTCCATTGCAGCAATCATTAGCTTCTTGGAGTCATTGGATACCCTTGAATCAAAAAGAGCAAGCCCAATAAGCTCTTCAGACAAATACCAGAGATGAAGCCCTAGCTTCTTGCTTGTAGCAGAAGAAATTGTAGTATGTGGATAAGTGAGAAGGTTTGCCATGAGAGTGAAGTCATTCAGAGGAGCCTCCACAGCAATTGGCGCAGTTATCCAGGCTTTCAGGTAGACAACAACTGAAAAGATGGCAATATCACGAATGCTGCGTTCTTCTGCAGCAGTCTTCTTGAACTGAGCACGAAAGAGCCACATCTTTATAATATAGATGACTTTTGCCATCCATCGTGCCCGGTGCATAGCGCCAGGTATTCGAAACCGAATTCCACGACAAGGAACACCTCCAAGAAAGACAACTGAGAGCTCGCGAAATTCCCTGTAATCGTCTCGTGGCTGTGCAGTTGCTAAATGTCTATGAGCAAACTCCAAGATATCAGAACGGTGTGGGCCACCAATGATTCCACCAAAGGATCTCATTGTGAGAGCGTCTGCATGGGCAATATCAAACAGGTCATCTAGTCTCTCAATAAATTTCTTCTCCTTAATCTTGTGAGCTGTAGCTGTTCGATGTCTATGCTTTTGAAGTCCTTTTCATTCCACGAACACCGACTCCAACTTGTCAATAAAATGTTTTTACCTCTTACAGGTATACCAGCTCGGTTCCATAGCCTGTTGACTGGAATAACGGACTGTCTGCTTGCCAACTTTGAGTAGATGCATGAAGTATCCAAAAGTTTGACGATACGATGGCAACTTTGCTCCAAGAATTTCAGGCTCACAAGAGCCAAGTAGATAGACACTTGTTTTCCCTCGCGTTTGCATAATTAATTATGAATAATTATTTGTAATATTTCGTATTTACTATGTCTGACAATGTAGGTCTATGTTTCCAATAGTAGACTAAAATCAAATGTCTTTCCTTGTATTAAACAACTCTTCATAAAATATTGTCACCCTTTTTCAACCAGACAACAAACGTTAATCAAACATAATATGTGACCATATCTGGGAAAAGGGACCTAAAGTGGGATATGGACTTATTAGTATCCTCAAATCCAGCTTAAAACAAGCTTTCAGACAAAAGAAACTGCACAAAGTTTGGTCCATAAATGATGAAGTTATTAAAAATGTAACAATGTAATAGACGAAATCATCATTTCGAGAAAATCAACTTTAAAGATTTAGCAAGATGGTACTCAGCAAATTCAGTACTGACCCTAACTGACCCTACCTTCAATAGCGCAATCAAAAAATGCGATTATAATTATAATTATTACAGCTGTTTGATAGCGAAAGAATGCGAGCATGTAAAGGGTCACTTTTTAGCGAAATTAAGTGAACAAACGACCTAAAATAACAGATTATGTAACAACTTACCACAAGGCCCACTTTAGGTCCCTTTCCCTGCTCCGGTTTAAATGCAATTTTTAGTAAAAGGTTCAATCTCCACAATTTTACGAATTATACTGAGCGGACATTATATTTATCTGAAACATGAAGAGGAAATCCAAAATTCGACAACCAGCAACTGACTATCTAAAACGGGCTATAACTCCGAAACTAGAACCCCACTTTAGGTCCCTTTTCCCAGATATGGTCACATATATTCAAATTGTACACTGACTAAAATTTTAAAGCTCACGTAATTTTAATAAGTAAGTAAGTACTAAATATTAAACGTTGATGCATTGCAAACATTAGTAGGCCAACAGAATGCATTAAAGCACTGAAAATTTCAGTTTGCGATTCCAATTATATTTGGAAGTTTACTCGTACATTATTGAAACTTGAGAGCTCGGGGGCACCCCTAAATATTGCCCTATTGCAAAGATTTTTTGCACAAATTATTTTCTTCATAATTGAAATAGATTGGAGGGGTGCCAGCAGATTATTTTTGACTTTCATTTTTAAGGGCCACCCTAATATATATATATATATATATACGTAAAAGTGTATATGCCTATATAACATAATAGTACACATTATAATATAATATATATAATAATAATAATAATAATAATATATAGGCCTATGTATAATGTATAGCATACATGTATAGTTGTATGCAGTTCAAACAAAACATATTATTGCGGGGCGCGGTGGTGTGGTGGGTATGTTTGATGCCTTGCAGCCGGAGGGTTGCAGGTTCAAATCCACCTCAAGCTGCTATATAGGGACCTTAGGTGAGTCCTTCACTAGCAGTTGCTCAGCGCTTCGAGTGAAACTCCGGTTCAGTGTCCTCGCTATAGTCTGGAGCGATTCTGAGTAGAAATCTTGAAGGGGTGCTATAGCAAGTGCACATACATACAAAACCAGGGACGTCATTTCAGCTTTTTTCAGGGGGGCAAAAAATTTCGCGGGTCAAAACTCCACAAGCTTTGTAAGTTCTGTATTTAGCCAACATGTGCAAAACTGTGCTTAAATGAGATGTTTTATTCATGCTCATATTTATTAAATCTACTTATAGGCCTTTATGATTCAGTGATGAGGTATATTTTAAATGCCTACTACTGGTACTTTAAATAGACTATAAGTGCTTTGCACTTGTTATTATATAGTTAGTTAGTTAGTTAGTGCTTTCGGCTCGTAGAGCCCTAGCGACCATCATGACAAGCGACTTTCGCCTCTCGCCATGATGGTTTTCTTGGCAGGATACAGAGGTGGTTTGCCATTGCCTTCCTCTGAGACAATTATGGGTGAGCAACTTGTCCAAGGTCGCTACGCAGCGGCTTGAGGTAGGTTCGCGAACATACCGCCTAACCACCTCGTCCCATACCCTGCAGGAGCAGGGGGTTGTTTTAGGCTAACCCATAGCCGGATGCAGATTCACGTCATGCCCAGGACCTGCCGGCTGCAGTTTAACGTCATACCCAGGACGCGGCTGCAGTTTAACGTCATACCCAGGACTCTGTTATTATATACCGTGATATTATTTACCATTATATGATTATAATAAAGGTATTATTTACTATGATATATGATAGTATCATAATAAAAGAGTAGGATTTATTGTTAATATTTGTACAAATACTATTTTTATACAATTAAAATGACAGAAATAACCTTCACTCACAGAAAAATTTGAAAAATTATAATGGCCATTGCTCCAGTTTACATAATTGTATTACATAGAATTGTATTACATAGACTGGGTTGGACCATTATAATCTACCATAATATTATTGATTATTATATAATTATAATGATATTACATACTATAATAATAGTCTAGTAGATGACATCATCATCATGAAATGGAAAATAATTTACTGTTAATACTTGTAAAAATAAAAAAAATTACCATTAAATGTCTTATCTCCACTATCCAGTGTAATCTTTCAAATTTCAAACTGTCAGATTTCAAAATGTTTTGTTCCTTGAAACACTTAGTAAAACAACATCATTATTACATATGCTTCCCAATTTTGGTAGTTTAATTGGAAATTCTTGCTTACTTTGTATACCATGCTTAACCATTTCTACTAAAATTGTGTTGTCTTGAACAACAAGGGTAAGCTTATTCCAGTACAAGAAAGTAAGCTTACATGTACATAATAATTATTATACTCCAGTCTGCTGCTGTTACTCATTGTAATAGTCCATTAGCAACAGAACAGAATTGCCTAACTTGATACACAAAGAAATTATTATTGCAATTATAATTACATTTTGATATTGATATATTAAACCGCTCTTTTTTTATCAGCACTGAAATAATGGAGTGATTTTGTCAGGATAACATCCTACATACTATGATTACAATGTGGAAGCTCAACAAGAATTTGCTACTATTTTAAGGGGACCTATATTTTTGAAGTCTTAGACCACTCTTAGCAGCACTCAAATGGAGCAATTTTGTTCAGACCACAGCCTAAAATGGTGCCATTGCACCCTGGAAATTCAAACACATTTCTTGCAGGCAGTTGGGCACATCCCCTCCCCACTGCTTTAATTTGTCATTAATAACAATTCACATAACAATATTGCATGCTGCATGCACTAAGTCTGCAATAATTATTTTTGCCTTTGGGTTAATGACTGTTATTATCTATGCCTATGGGATCATTCAAGTGATGGTCAATGGCTTGTGATTATATCAACCTGGAAAAGATATGACTGAAAGAAAATTTTAGTATCCAGGATTTCATGTATAAGAAGTAACCTGCTTATAACCATTGCACTAAAAAAACAGTCAGTTTGTATAAATTTCCAGTTCAATTGGATGTCACATAATAGGCCTACCGTGTGGAATGTGGATCGTTGTGAGTGTTTACAGGATGAACTCTCATGTCCTTTGGTCCTCTTCAGTTCTCAAGAAAGCCCAATCATCAGCTCTACTGACCGTCATTGGTAACCCGCACTTATACCTCTCCCCCAACTGCTGCATGCAGTCAGCCCCTTGTAATACATCTTTCTGCTGTGTTCTTTCAGAACTTCCCGCTCATTGACCTTTGCCGGCTACTTGCAATAGAGGTCGCCGGTGTTGAGAGGCGAATCCACTCCAGGTCCCGGTCAGACGGGGTGGGGTGCTTGTAGGCCTAGTGTTTATAAGGCTCAGAGGGAGAATCATGCCTCAGATGCCTGGCTGCTTCATGCTATAACTGGGTGTGGGGTATTGGTCGGCTTGCACTACATGTGTAGCTGACAGGACCCACACATCTGGTGACCTTATACTGACCTGGGACTTTATCTAGGGGGAAAAAGCTGTACGTCTTTCCAGTAACAGCCTGAGCTCATTCCCTGTGCAGATATATCACAATATACACATAAGTTGATATATGTATCTGTGGCTATGATGAACTGTGCACTGTGTGCAGCTCGAATCTGCCATACAAAATTACACAGGCTGTGAAGACACAGGCCTTTTGGTATTTTGAACAACGTGTGGCGTTGCAAAGCAATGCAAAATATGTCATGTGTAAGAACAATCGGTCAAATTCAGGGGGGGGCAAATGCCCCCCTGGTCCCCCCCAAATGACGTGCCTGTACAAAACAACGAGTCATATAATAATTATGGTCTCATAAAATTATATGAAAGTTATCATGTAATGACATATCCTATATTGTTTCTGTTTGCTATGTTTCGACCTGTAACCGGTTGTGATGGGTCAGACGGATTTCACTCATTTTCAAATAAAGGAACATAACGATAATTATGTCAAGCCACATTAGAAGTAGGCCTATTCTAATTTGACATTACACATTACATTCTAGTTAATGTTTTACTTAGGTGTAATTATAGTTAAGTTTGTTTTGCTATTTACAATTTAAACTTTTTACATTCTGTCATCACCCAATTTGATTTTAAATTTTTCATTTTTCGCTATTATGTAGACTATAATATTTCTTGGAATTTTTTACTTGGGTGACCCTCCCCAGCGGGTTGTCCATCCCTTTAGGGTCCCCTCTTTGCAACCAATGCATGCATATTTTCTGCTTTTGATGTCATCTTGCTTTCTGGTTGCAATAAAGCGAATTGATTGATTGATTGATTGATTAATATATTTATTTCATTTATTTGTTTCTATTCTATTTCTCCATTTCTATGGCGCATCTTCAAGCTTTCAACTCAGAAGCGCTCCCGACTACAGCGCTGACACTGCATCGGATGATCGGAGTTTCACGCCGAAATGCCTGAGGTTCCTTACGCATCGGCTTAGGGTGGAATCGAACCTGTAACCCCCGGCTCAAGGCACCACTACCCCCACCGCACCCCGCATATATACAAGGATAAACAGGATAAATTTAATATACATGTATTTAACATATTTATAAATGTAAAGAACATACATTATATATAACATACCTGTATATGGGAACTACTCTTAAAAGAAATGTCTGCCAACGACAAGCACTTTTATGGCATAAAGGGTTGGCATTACTAGACAAACCTCTTTATGAACGCGGCTATAGAGTGCATGCATGGACTCAGAACACACCGGATTCTGACTCAAACTGAAGTTCAATAGAATCGCCATTGCTACATACCCGTACCCTTCCCATTTGTATACAAGAACCCGACACTTGTAGGAGTTGTCACGACGCCAACACGCAGCTTTTATAAGCATCGATGATTGGGAAAGTAGAGAAGAATAAGGGCAGAGGATTAAGGGATTAAGGAATTAAGGGATTAAAGGATTAAAGGATTATGGCCGACAAGGTCTCTGATTATCCTGCAGTGCCGAATTGTTGTTCAGATTACTCGAACGCTGCATCGAATATATCATCTGACCTTTCAGTCTGATTGACTTACTTACCTACCCACTTTACTTTCGGTCCGTTTTATAGGCGCTAAATAATTGATTGGAGTCTTAATTGCACATCCTTGCTGAACCAAACGCTCCCGAACTACATGTATGTGTAGAAATATGTGTAAGGTATATGCATGTGCCTCTGTGTGTCTGTGTTAAGTGTGTGCACACTGCACAAGTGTAAGTGTGTCTGTGACACTGTGTGTCCGTGTTTATGTGCATGTGTGTATGTGTATGTACGCATGTATGTATGTAGCCTATATATGACTGTGCTTATGTGTGTTTGTTTGTGTGTAATCTGTGTATGTACATGTATGTGTGTGTAAGTTTGCAAGTATGATATGACATGTATGTATGCATACATGTATTTGTGTATGTGTATGTATGAATGTATGAATAACACCAACATGTTGCTAATTAAGCATCTTCTTTTCAATTCCCCCACTCTATTCTCCTTCAGCAGTGCCAGCCCTACGCCTGTAAGGCTGTAAAGAGGAGGAGGGTGACATGAATTATCCCTCGTATGCCGCACTGTCGTTAAATGGAATTCACAATAGTAAGCTTCTTATGT
This sequence comes from Lumbricus terrestris, assembly GCA_949752735.1. NCBI lineage: Eukaryota > Metazoa > Annelida > Clitellata > Crassiclitellata > Lumbricidae > Lumbricus > Lumbricus terrestris. Next base: position 14,708,255 of record OX457042.1, read on the forward strand.
GTGTAAAGCAGCTATGGAAGTAGCTTGTTACTGACGATGCTATATGGATTGTTTTGATTACAATTACAATTACAACCCAATTTTTCGCTAGTTAAAGTGTGACGACTTTTAACTTATATAGCACGAGCTAATATTAAATTTTTGATACGTTGTAAGATTTTATTTTAATAAGTTGATGATGTCGACTCTTTACAGTGTGCTTCCTATCTATCATAGCCTACTATTCAATTCCTAATACGATGTATGCTTTTGTTTTAAAGTTGACAGATTTTAAACATCTTTCCGTTATCAATTTTCGCTTTCGCCTCGCCTTTCTTAATTACCATAGTTGTAAAAAAACGTTTTTCCCGTTTTTTATTCTCTCCCAAAAAACGCCGTTTTTTCGTTTTTTATTTTCCCCATCGTTTTATATCGTTTTTTATTTATTTTTTAACTTTTTTATTCATTTACTTTCTGTTATTATTTTCCTTAAATTTATTTTTTTCCCTGATATTCCTTATGTTTTCCACCAACTCTCAAGGATTCAGCTAACTAAAGTCATTATTTCATCGTTTAACATCATAAGCCTGCGTGTAGTAGGTTCCTAATCAATGTTTTCAAGGTTAAAATGCGGTTTTAGATGTAGCAAAATCAAATTATTTTCCGTTTCCGTTTTTTATCGTTTTTTGCCGTTTTTTATTTTTTCAAAAAAACGACGTCTTTTTTCGTTTTTTACTTCGTTTCCATCGTTTTTTACATCTATGCTAATTACTTACAGTGGCACCGCCAAGACACGCGTAAGCCATGAAACACTGTCGCATCTCTATGGCAACAGCCGAAGCATCCAAACGGTATTTTTGTTTCGCTCTATCTCTCGCCTAATTAACCACTGACGTCCTAACATCGGGTCTGGCGTTTTTTCCGTTTTACGGGCAGGAATGACAGCCAGCTGAGAGCGAATAGAGAGAGTCATCAATATGAAGATCACGTCCGATATACGGTGGATGCAGTCGGGCTTGGCTCTACACTTACTGGGCGGAACAAACAATTAGCGTGCTTAACGGCGCAAGACATTTTATTGTCTTGTTTTCCAGACCCTCCTGATTTTATGTCTATTATAGTCCCACGCAATTGCACCGTTAGGGCCTACGCACAAACAGATCATGCTTATAACACAGTCTCATATTTTCACGGGGCATAGCCACTGCATAATAATAAAATAAATAAAAATTATGAGCACGCGTAATTCTACATACGTCATGAAATATAACACATTGGCTTGCGTAACCATGACCATAAATTTTTATTGAACCCAGGAAACAACACTGACATAAAAAGCAACAAGTAGGGCAGTAGGCCTTCAGTAGAAATACAGACTAACAACAAGGGACCAATAGATCAACAACCCTAAGAAACCTGGGTTCCGCTAGTGACCACCTGTAACAGCGAAATAGATTTCGGCAGAGTTGATAATAAAGCAAAGGCATCCGATAAAACATAACGTTTCTTAACTAGTTAACAAAGTGTAATTAATAAATCTAACGAACACTGGACAATCTCGGCGATGACCTGACATGATAGCCTAATTTTAAAGAGCGAGACGTTGGTTATAAATTATTATTTATTAAACAAAACTGAATAACCATAATCATGGCCAGAACAAGGGCCATATACATATAATAGTACAATCCCGTCAACAATACTGTTTTTCGCAAAAATTTGAGTGAAAGATTTCAGGTAAGCAATAGGGAAAGGAAAAACCCAAAATGACCAAGATGGTTCCGCTTTGATGGGTCGCCTGACTAACTTGGGGTGACACGCAATGACTGGTTAATTATCTGCTCAATCTTCTCTGTACTATGGGACCAGCTTCCTCCTTCGACATGTTCCACCTTAATAACTGGTGGGCCAAGTGGTTCTTTTTGCTGTCTCAAAACCACTTTTGCTGTCTCTTGTTTCCCACACTGGGAGCACCTCTGATTAGTGTGCTCTGCGAGGGGCGCTATATAATTCATAGATGCAATACAATACGAAAATTAATTATTAAACTCGGAGACCATTATGAATTCCTTTATGCGCTCTTTTTGATTAACTGGCGAACTATTATATTTATGCCTCTTTTTGCTGTCTCCAGATCAAGACCACTTTGGCTCTTGCAAGGTCTCTCCCACTGGGAACGTCTGTGATTATTAAGCCCTAAGAGAAGCGCTGTCTAAAATAATATATGCTGATACAAATGTACAATCCAATACCATATGGAGTTTTTCAACTCAGAAGACCTTTATGAATGTTTATAATTATAATTCTCAGTCACGTGAGCGTCGGTCAGAGCTTTGTATACATTCAACGGCGTTTGGCATAATGCCGCATCGAGGACTCTTTCCCTACGGATCCCTCCGCCTGACGACCGCGTCACTTACAGAATTGCTAGAGGCGACTTTGTGTCGATCCGCGCTGAGATCTGCAAAGCCATGCAGCTGGGGAAAACCCTAAGAAATCAAAGAGGAAAACATCGCGGAAGCGAATGCAATAATGACTGTAGCAGCTGAAACTATTTTTCTGTGAGAATTGCGCGAAAGGCAGCTTTTAAAACTCATCGGCAAGTCATTAGCAGGTCCGTGCCAAGTCTTGAGCCACTGAAGGAGGCACTGCGCGATAAAAATGCACCCTCAGTAAACCGGTAAACCGGTATCTGTGACGTAACTCTCGAATTGCAATCGAATTCCTATGGACCTCTTTAGAACACAGAACACTGCAGTATACGGTGAACACGCGATAGGTCTCAGTTTTTTTTTAACAACCATGGCAATCACATCTGCTGGCACTACTTATCCGAACACTGCCGACCGGAGTTGACAGGTCGCCCTCCGAATTCAGAATGCATTGAAAGCTTCGATCCATGCATGCTATTTTTTGCCAAGGCCTGTACATGTATATATCTTCTGGAGAACTGAATTCCCTGGCATTCCCTGGTTCACCCTGAAAAGTCAATGTTGTAAGTCTATCCTTGTCACAATAGGCCTATACATTAAATTCTGCGTATTCCATAATATGATAAAAAATATTATTATGATATTATACTATGATATTATGAAATTATGATATTATGATATTATGATATTATGATAATTTATTATGACATTATTATTTATGATATTATAATGATTATGATATTATGATATTATGATATCATAATGATTATGATATTATGATATTATGAAATTGTGAAATTATGAAATTATGATATTATGATAATTGTGATATTATGATATTATGATTTATGATACCATAATGATTATGCGCAACTAGATCACATTTCAAATGCAACGTGTGATCCATCCACAACAACATCCATCAGGAATGGTTCTCACTTCCAGACAGCATGCATTCACACACTCACATACACACACACACACACACACATCACTTTCATCTATATCCAACGGTATGCGACACACAGGCCTCTTACAACAACAACATGGCAATCTTAAGGTCACCAACTGCAGCTGCTCCTCACTTCGGTATGCATGGAGCGGGGAGGAAGTGTGTCTAGGCATCGGCATATAATTTATGTGGCGCAGAAACGATGTCTAATTACTGCAGACAATGATGTATAGTAGCAACAAGAATGACGACAACATAAAACTTCGCATCAAAAGACACAGATGATGGCAAGACAGAAATAAACAATATAGAACCACGCAAGCTTCGATCTGTCTTAGGTATACATACATGTATATAAATATATACATATATATAAATATAAATATATAAACTGTCATGTATAATATATATCTATATATTATGCACCTGCATCCAGCATGCATGGACTTCAATCAATCCGTCGTCCATCCTTCCACCCAGCCATCCGTCTTTTTTCCAAGCTCCTCCTCCCTATGTCCATCCATGCATTCAAATATATCCTGCCATCGATCACTATAATTATATAATTAAATACATTCTTTCACGCATCCATCCGTCCTTCCATCTGTATTCATCCATTAGTCAACCCATTCATTTCTCCAACCGTTCATTCATCGATCAATCCATCCATCCGCCCATAGATACATCTGCTTCTTCCTCCATCCCTCCCTACATCAATCCATCCATCCATCAATCAATCAATCCATTGATTCGTCCGAATAGATACATCTGTTTCTTCCTCCATTCTTCCATCCATCCATCAATCCATCCATCCATATATTCATCTGCTCCTTCCTCCATTATTCAATCCATCAATCCATCCATCTAGCCATCCGTCCGTCCACCTATTAGGCTTAGTGCTGTCACAAGACGACTTCGTCTACCGCAATTAACGCTGAGAACCGTCCGCTAGATGTCACTCAATGTCTTTGTAGCCGGTCTAGATTGCTTCTTCATGCATTACCTACGCTCCTAGCAACGGTTGCCAAGCAGTGCCTCCATCTTTCATATAATAGTCCGTAATGCATGGACTCGTTGCAAGTCAGCTGGTTCATTATTGACTTCGACTTTTCGATATATATACTCACCTCATTCATCCAAACCTTGTCGAACTAAGTCCTTCTCACGTCTTACACTCGTACACACACGATAAAAATCTGCATACACATGTACACACACTATGTATATATATATATACATAGTGTGACTGAATTCCCCACTTACACTTTCTCAAATACGGTCCGTGACCTTGGTGTCCTGTTGGACCAAGAGCTCACATTTGCTCCTCACATTCACCGACTTACTCGAGACTGCTACTATCAATTGCGTCAGCTTCGCACAATTGCTCGTTCACTGACATCTAGTGCTGTCACCACTCTGGTCCATTCCTTCATTACTTCTCGTATTGACTATTGCTCGTCACTCTACTCTGGCCTCCCATCCAATCGAATAATGTGCTTAAACAGAGTCTTACGCTCTGCAGCACGTTTAATTGGACATATCCCTAAATTTGATCATGTGTCCAGCTATATGCTGGAGACATTACACTGGCTTCCTACTCGGCAGCGCATTGAATTTAGGATCGCTGCCCTAGTTAGGCAATGCCAGCTTGGAATCGCCCCACAGTACTTGCAAGAGCTTTGTTGCTCCACTAGTATCCTAGACCACCGCCCCCTCCGCTCTGCACAGAAGGGATTGCTATTGGTCCCTTTTGCACGAACTGCAACGATGCAGCATAGAGCCTTTTCTGTGATCGGCCCAGTTGTGTGGAATGAGCTTCCACAGGAACTACGTCTACTTGCTGGGGTTATTACTGGAACATTTTTTACTAAACTCAAAACTGTCCTTTTTTGCCGTGCTAGAGTCGGGAGCGCTTCTGAGTAGTCGCCTTGAAGAAGCGCTATATAAATTCTTGAATGAATGAATGAATATATGACACATGGATATAATAATTATATATATATAATTATATATATTTCACATGAATTTACATAGCGCCCCTTCAGAATGTCTATTCAGAGGTGCTTCCAGCCCAGACCTCATCGAAGAGAAATGTCTTGAGAAGACGATGGATATATATGTATGCATGTATGTATGTATGTGTAAGGTTTCCTCGATCGCTTGGCAAATACAAGTTGTCGATCGGAATGAGGGGGAACTAGGCGTGTAACGTTCCAGTATGTATAGAGGAACGCAGCTCAGTATAATAGTTTAATTGTCCAATGGCAAACCAGCAGATCTATAATTGACGGCGATAATATTCAGAGTTTATGACAGATCATTTGATAAGACGACGAGCCAACGAGCTGCTGATGCTGAGCTCGACAGGACTGGACCGGACCGTCTGAACTCAATCCCATGACTGTCTGATCGACTGGGCTCCTTCTGAGCTCTCGACTGTTTGCTGCCCGAAACTCGACTGGTCACTCCGGACTGAATCTCCTCCTAGATCTCGGCAGCTCCTTCACCTACGTGTTTCAACCCGATTGGTCGCTGACCACTCTCTCAGATCTGTTGCTGTGGCCAATCATCTTCTTGCCCTCTCTGCCTCTGGTCAATTACTGTAGTCAGTCTGCGCTCTGTCTGTCTGTCTGTCTGTCTCTGTACTATCCTATATCCTAGGCCAGGCACTACAATCGGTCCCCCTTAGAAAGATGCTGCTCCCGCAGCATGCAATTAAAAACACGATTGATCCTGCAATATGAACAATCAAATCAATAAACGCAATGCAAAAAAAACTGGTCAAACAGTGACCATGATCAAAACACAAGAAACCAAATGCCATGTTTAACACATAAGTATAAAGATCCGCAAATAATCAACTGGCTTTTATCTCGTCAAGACATTACATAATCATTATGTGCATAAGTTTGTCGTTGAGAGAAGCCCTACTCATCACTCAAGGGACCAAGGATTAGCTATGCAAGCTTCAATCTCCTGTGGTTGATCTTAGACCTCTGTAAAATACAATGCACTTGGATTCAAGTGTTCCGCTCATACTAACTGCTATAACCGCATTTAATCACACTATGTATACTGCTTGTTATATGGTATACTCGCCTTAGGCGCAGTGAGACTTCAAAGATGAATCAGCATTCCAAGAGACATATGGGCATAAGCAGTTGTTCATTTAGAGATGGCACGATAGTTCGTTAAAAGTTTCAAGCCAATAATTACTGGATGCTGGGCTGCGCGAGTATATGTGCCTTGGGGCTTGGTACGAACACTATTAAGAAGGAGGAATCCTGTTTCCTGGCTCTTTAAAGAGGATCACTTATCATTCTACGTACAGCTGCTCTATGTTATGAATGTTGGCTGAAAGTCCAGTTACTGCAGTAAATGAAAGAAATCCTAGACCAGACTGGAAATGAATTCGGAACAACTGGTAAGACTATAACTCCTAGAACTGACAAAATAACGACTCTAGAGTGAACTCGGTTAATGATGACCATGGTTGAGATTATCAGAACCACGCATGCGAGAACCATGCGAGAAGTACGGGGATCGATACCCCGGTTCTCCACCACTTGTAAGGTTTCCTCGATCGCTTGGCAAATACAAGTTGTCGATCGGAATGAGGGGGAACTAGGCGTGTAACGTTCCAGTATGTATAGAGGAACGCAGCTCAGTATAATAGTTTAATTGTCCAATGGCAAACCAGCAGATCTATAATTGACGGCGATAATATTCAGAGTTTATGACAGATCATTTGATAAGACGACAAGCCAACGAGCTGCTGATGCTGAGCTCGACAGGACTGGACCGGACCGTCTGAACTCAATCCCATGACTGTCTGATCGACTGGGCTCCTTCTGAGCTCTCGACTGTTTGCTGCCCGAAACTCGACTGGTCACTCCGGACTGAATCTCCTCCTAGATCTCGGCAGCTCCTTCACCTACGTGTTTCAACCCGATTGGTCGCTGACCACTCTCTCAGATCTGTTGCTGTGGCCAATCATCTTCTTGCTCTCTCTGCCTCTGGTCAGTTACTGTAGTCAGTCTGCGCTCTGTCTGTCTGTCTGTCTGTCTCTGTACTATCCTATATCCTAGGCCAGGCACTATGTATGTATGTATGTATGTATGTATGTATGTATGTATGTATGTATGTATGTATGTATGTATGTATGTATGTATGTATGTATGTATGTATGTATGTATGTATGTATGTATGTATGTGTGTGTGTGTGTGTGTGTGTGTATGTATGTATGTATGTATGTATGTATGTATGTATGTATGTATGTATGTATGTATGTATGTATGTATGTATGTATGTATGTATGTATGTATGTATGTATGTATGTATGTATGTATGTATGTACGTAGCCCTACATGTATACCTCGAGAAAATGGCTGTAGCATCTAAAGTGCTCTATATGTAAGTTGATATCAACTATAACCGTCATCCTTGGTTAGTAAAAGAAAGACTCATATGAACTGACTTGCTAACTATCGGCAGGATCTAAATGTGGCTTTGTAATAACCATACAGTCTCCAAAGACGGACTTGCATTAGGACTTGGAAAGTCACCTGCTAACGGTTTCCTTCACTGGTACGTCGTGTGACCTGGGTGTGACTTGAGTGTGACTTGATTGTGACACTGGACCGCAAATTAACCTTCCTTGATCATGTGAAGACATGTGATGACATGTGATGACATGTGATGACATGTGATGACATGTGATGACATGACGATGCAGTATACTTGTCAAGCACACATTTTATCACCACCACGGGCCACCACCAACACTCCATAATAATATCATAATGGACGACTCGATGTCTATCAAAGCTCTTTCGACCACAACGCAGGCAGGCATTGATGTGCACCTGCAGGGTTGATGATGGTGATTCCTGCAGAGTATAGGAAACGCCAATCCGGTCTCAACGATGTACAGGGTGGTCCATTAAAAAAGTATACCTTGTGCAGTGTCTTGAATAAAAAAAATTGGTCACTGCCCCATAATTGCATGCAGTGCCAGCTGCATAATGCACTGCAGGCTGTCCGTGTGATAAGACACATTGTGTGTCTACGATATAATTTATGCTGAAGAGCAGCTGCACGTATACAGGGCGGCTGCGATCAGGTCTGCATACCTTAGACATTTATGTATAGCTGCGGATCCTCTCTCTCTCTCTCTCTCTCTCTCTCTCTCTCTCTCTCTCTCTCTCTCTCTCTCTCTCTCTCTCTCTCTCTCTCTCTCTCTCTCTCTCTCTCTCTCTCTCTCTCTCTCTCTCTCTCTCTCTCTCTATATATATATATATATATATCAACACACGATGATCTGACAATTTCCTATGCTGTACATCCTTATCGTCTTATATATATACAGCATGCAACATTGAGGCTTCCTTGCACCTTGCGCCACGAGAATGACATCACTCTCAATCGTCGGTCGAAGGGAAATCCATTGAATTATTGCTTATATTATGCATACACACATGCATACAAATGATGCATACATACATACATGCATGCAAACATACATACATACATACATACATACATACATACATACATACATACATACATACATGCATACATACATACATACATGCATACATGCATACATACATACATACATACATACATACACACATACATACATACATACATACATGCATACATACATGCATACATACATACATACATACATACATACATGCATACAAATGATGCATACATACATACATGCATACAAACATACATACATACATACATACATACATGCATACATGCATACATACATACATACATGCATACATACAAACATACATACACACATACATACATACGTACATACATGCATACATACATGCATACATACATACATACATACATACATACATACATACATACATACATACATACATACATACATACATGCATACATGCATACATACATACATACACACATACACACATACACACACACATACATACATACATACATACATACATACATACATACATACATACATACACACACATACATACATACATACATACATACATACATACATACATACATACATACATACATACATACATACAAGCATACATACATACATACATACTACATCATACCGTACAGTGTGTAGGCCTACACCATATCGTATCATGCATGTTGATCTAGATTTAAACAGTGTCTCTCACGGAATGCCATTATATAATTATAGGCTCTCTCAGCACGGAGGGAGAAAACGGGGCAAAGAAATGACTTTAAAGAATGAGAAGCCGATGATGAAAATCGAGCAATTAGCTTTTGACCTTTGTGGCGAGGGAGGAAGGTCATTCCAAATGGAGGGACCAACCAGCCTCATCAAGCACCGATGCTTTAATAATAGACCTATTGTCATGGGAACAAAATGATCAAGACGAAAATTTAATAGTCCACGTGGAACACTGAGGAGCGTCCACAGAACATCCTTTAGAAATATTCCAAATGACAAAGCTGTCCACCATTATTAAATTCCGAAGTCTACTTTGCCATGGGCTGCTCATAAAACAGTTTCAACTCATCCTCTATGATATATATATATATATATATATATATATATATATATAAGGCACGTCTTGGATCTGCATGAAGTAACTGCATGTCAATCAAGCGTTCGTCCGAATTTCTTACATGTCGCTTAACCAAAAAATATCTAATCATACATAAAATATCAAATGCATAGATATTACAGATACAGATTAGCATGTGAGAATAATTATGTATACACGTGTACATCTATGCATAAACCTGTGCATATGTACGGTCTTAGTATGAACAATATTGTTGTCTGCATGTCGGGATCCTTTTATATAATTATAGTACCAACTCATAGTATTTATAAATAGTACCTATAACTCATAGTATTTGTCATTGTGACTCTTCTCTGCATATGACGTATTTTGTTCTGAGATTTTCTTGTCCGGATTCTCTGGTTATGATTTGCTGCCTTATCATTCTCTTCAGATCTCTTCTAATACACTTACACTTGTCTTTTCTCTTTTTATTGCCAAGTTCCACTACTCAACTCGTATACCCTCTCGATATAGTAGCCCTGTGTTGTGATTGTCCAGGTCTATAGATGGACTAACTGGCTTACCCTTTCTCATGGATCCATTCACTTTCTTAAAGGTTAAGGCATGGGCAGAGTTTATCAGGGGCTAGGGGAGCCAAGCCCCCAAGAAGACCCAGATTCAGTTTTTTACCGTAGGAACGGTATCTTTTCCCGGGCTTAGCCCCACCCAAGAAGGCGTAGACTCATATAAGTTAGTCCCTCAAAGAACGGAAACCAAACTCCGCCCATGGGTTAAGGTTGTTTTCATGCCTGCTGGGTTTTTTTTAATGTTACATCTTGAGTTTTTGCATTTTCGAGTTGATCAATCTGAATAAATAAGTCTGAATTAAGTATTGAAATTAATGTACATGTATATGTAAATATACACCGACTTACATACATGTATGTATGCATACATGTATGTATGTATGTATGTATGTATGTATGTATGTATGTATGTATGTATGTATGTATGCATGCATACATGTATGTATGTATGTATGTATGTATGTATGTATGTATGTATGTATGTATGTATGTATGTATGTATGTATGTATGTATGTATGTATGTATGTATGTATGTATGTATGTATGTATGTAAACTATGTAAACTATGTATGTATGTATGTATGTATGTATGTATGTATGTATGTATGTAAACTATGTATGTATGTATATAATTAGATATGCATGTATGTATGTATGTATACAATTAGATATGTATGTATGTATGTATGTATGTATGTATGTATGTATGTATGGATGTATGTATGAGTGTGTAACTGTGTATGTATGCATGATGTATCTATGTATTCATATATTGCATGTACAGAACTAACAAGATTAGGTATGTTGATGTGTGCCTAAAGCTCGTTATTATAGTCTTTTAGGTCCTCGGAATGGCATGTGTCTTACACTGGCTTCCTATGCGTTGGGCTAAGCTGCTTCAGAAGATGCTTCCTGCTACTTAAGAAACATGCGATTAAGAAACATGCGATCCTTCCTCCCCTGTGCTGTGGCTGTATAGGCTGCAACTCAGTTAGATAAAGCGACTCGGTGGATACGGTTGTCTGTCAATCTATCTATCTATATGTCTTCCTGTCTGTGTGTCTGCCTGTCTGAGAGAAAGAGAGACAGACAGACAGACAGATAGAGTCAGAGACAGAGACAGACAAACCGAGAGATAGAGACAGAGACAGAGCGAGAGAGTGGTAGGCAGAAGGACAGAGAATCGTTGGTTAAATGTTTTGGCCATTTTTTCTATCGACCATAATTATATTGGTCAGAGGCACTTTTCTGAGCTGCTGACTGCAGCTACATGTATGTATGTATGTATATATCAGTGGTGTAATGGGGCGGGGACGCGGGGGGACGCCGTCCCCCCACTTTTTTGCAAAATTCTTGCAAGGTTGCACTTTTTGCTACAGTTTCTACTTCAATTTCCAGGCGTCCCCCCACTTCATTTTTTAGGACTAAACCACTGGTATATATATATATGATAATCACTGTGGTGTATGGTTTCACTGAAAGCGATAACCACGCATCTGCTTTTGCCTGCAATCATTTATATGGAGCATTCCATCGCTTCTAAATTAATGGTTTGGGTATTGCTGATCACAATGGCGACGCGGACGTGAATGATGCCTGCGTGGCATGAGCGGAGGGCAAGAAAGGCCAACGCGAACAGGACGGCGAATGAGACGATGCTAGACATCAGAGTGATTGATGATGTACGCAGCAGTGTGATGGATGAGGCAATGGATGAGGCAATGGATGAGGCAATGGTTGAGGCAATGGATGAGGCAATGGATGAGGCAATGGATGAGGCAACGGATGAGGCAATGGATGAGGCAATGGCTGGCGTCGTTGATAGTTCGAGGTCACTCCTCTGAGAGGTCAAAAGGGAGACGAAGAGGGAGAAGAGTTTGAAGACAGACCGTGACAATTCTACGCGACGTAGTCTACTGCTAGTTGATGGATGGATGGATGGATGGATGGATCCGATTTGATCAGGGTTTATGATAACAGAGGCCGTTACCCTGGACAGAAATTTGCTCGGCATATTACAGCACTTAAGAGCAAGGTACTGTACCAGTGGATTGGAATATCAGCTACGCAACCCATAACGTAGGCCTACATGATAGCCTAAGCAGGAATGCCATTGAGCGCAGGCTTATGCTGCTGTGTTGAAATCTAATCAAAATTCAATATCAATTTTCACTATCAGGTTCAGCTTGAAGGGGCGCTATAACAAGTGCGCATACAAACAAACAAACAAACAAACAAACAAATGCTAAATAGAAGTGCTAGGCAGACTATTGTCTATACGGTCGCTAACTCCACCAATGTTTGCAACCAGACAGTGCTAGTCCCAAGCCTGGATAAAGGAGGAGGGCAATGTTTATGATATGTTTAAAAAAAATACAACAATGTCGTTAAAATGAAACTACACACAACTACTATCGTACGGTGGCTATCACGCTTTGTACTGCATACATGCATGCAGAAATTCGGCAGTTCAAAATTTATTACCGACCATGCCAGGGCTTTTTAACGTGCAGTTCTACACGAAATGTGCAGTTGTAAATGAATCTGCGCAGTTGCAAAAGCAATACCGGCACTGCGAAAGAAAAAAAATCATTAGAAAATGGTAAATGCAGCCGTTTACCACGAACGAGCAAAATGGAATGAAGAGCTTGTGCAGTGAAAAATATGCTGCCAGGAATCTATGATGGAACGTTGGGGGCTTATGGCCTGGCCGGATGTCCTTTCTGACACCAACCCAGCAGTATTACAGTAAATAAAAATGGAATAAAGTGACAAAGGGAATAAAGTAAGAAAAACAAAAAAAACAATTTTTTACTATAAGCAATTGTTTTGTTTCTTCTTATTTAAGTGAATAAATAACCTTTAAACAACTTTTTTCCTAGGCCAATGGGGTGTAACCCCGAAACCCCCCTTGTCTACACCAGTGGCTGGAAGGTCAAATTTCAAGTGTGGTTGACTGAAACAAGGTCTTCATTTTTTTTCTCGCCGGAGTCTTGTGAAATTTTAGGGCTAAATTTATCAGCGACTTAAAAGAAGGTCGCGAGAAATTTTGGCGAACAGACCGACACTAGATGAAAATTTCAAAATTTGCTGGTTGTGCAATGTGCAGTTCTAAAAATTTCTTTAGAAAAAGCCCTGGACCATGCATGCGTGCAATTCAATATTGCTGTTTTGTTAATGCATTGCAAATTAAATCTATTGTAAAAAATTCCAATATGGAGACCTTCCATTGCGTTGCAATCTCAGGTCAGAAAGCATGACGATCAGTGCTTTCTATCATGCATTTCGACACAAAATATTCAGTTCTAATTGGATTTTTGCAGTTTTTCCATCATGTAGAAGCACTTCAGTGCATTTACAAATAGTGAAAAATGTCAAAGTCCTCCGATTGGAAGTAATCTATCGCGGACGATGGAAATGGAAAGAAGAGGTCATGCAGTTGTAAAAATTCATTTTAAAAATCCCTGTTATAAATGGCCGCTTTAATGCAAGTCCGCAATCTAACCTATTACCAATGTGACCATGCAGGACGAAACATAATTATATGCATTGCTATATTTATGTACATAAAGCATCAGCTTATATAAAGCAATGTGTATTCTTTATTTTATTCAATGCTTGCACTTGCTATAGCGACCCTTCACGCTCTCTACTCAGAGGCGCTCCCACTGCATCGAACACTGCATCGGAGTTTTACAACGATGCGCACAAGCAAATGCAAGTGAAGGACTTGCCCAAGGTCCCTGTATACGTGGCTGCTTGAGGTGGATTCGAACTTCCGGTTTCAAGGCACCGAACCCACCACTACACCCCCGTGCTCCGTATATATACATGACACTATTTAATCTGTATTGCATATAGATCAGTCATCTGAAATCTTCTTCTATATACATAACAATCTCTGTTTTAACGACTAAATCACAAAACTCAAACAATCTAAGCAAATCTCGTGCTTCCTGCATGTTTATATAAGCGAAAGTGGAGGCAGTATGATACAGAGCGGAGTATATATATATATATATTCTCTCGTTCTCCGTCGTTCGACAAAACGCACTCGCATCAAGGCAGCATAGGACCAGAGAGGAAGTGACGTAAACGAACAGAGGTAATCTACTGAGTGTGCAACTCCGGAAACTCGCGTATTGCAAGGGAAGTGGGCGCCTTAGTGACAGGCGACCATTGGCGAGAATAGAAGAAACGCGTCCGCAACTCCGCATATTATATGTATACCAAGTACGTGCGGATGCGTGGCGTATACTGTATAGGACATGCATTAGTGGGAACAGGTATCCATTACACGCGCAATGCAGCGCACACTCATACACACATGCACACACATGCAAACATACGTACAAATGTAAACATATACTAACACGTCCACATACACATAAACACATGTACATACACACATACACACATGTATACAAGCATACATACACATACATGCATACACAGTATTACACACATACATAACAGATACACACAAAAACATACATGCATTTAGAAAATGCACACATAGGCCTAGATAGCCGTATACATGAACACCCACATAATTATATCCCGGCTGTAGACACACACACATTATTAAACACATGCACACATACAGTTCGCGAGCGTTAGAGTCGGTAACGAGGTGCAAGATTCTAATAAATAATTTAGTCTGCCCTTAATCACTAGATGATAGATTATGTCCTTAAAACTATTATAGGGTCATAACATCTGCAGTGTATTCAATGCGAGATGATCATAACTCAAGTTTAATGTCACTAAGTTGAGCCACTCAAGAGAAAATTCAGTGGGTCCTATCCCCGATCCTTATAGATCTAATTAGCGCACTGGGTTTTAAAAAAATGTCATGATCAAAGGCTATTCTTTTGCCAACGAATCATAACAAATTATGATAAAAGCTTGAAAAAACGGAAGTAAGGAAATATGTAGGCAGTGCATTACAAAGCTATTTAAATGCGATTTCAATTGGTATTAGTTAACTGCGTATTAGAAATTAAATTATTAAAATTTTGGCAGCTAATTAATTTTAATTATCCACCATGCTAATTTATTAGCTAATTAATTAGTTCATAATTAATTAGCAACTTGTCAATGATTCCTAATACAATATGCAATTATCGTGTATTTGCAAAAATCAGGAGGCATTTTACTATACAGGATGATATCGTTGTGCATCTTGGTCAGAGGAACGAGAGAAGTAGGTGGAGAACAACTCTGGAATGCAATAGCTAAAGGAAATTACAGTATTTCGGTCATACATGTATAATGAGGAAAACAACAAACTGCCTTGAAAAAGATATAATAACCGGTGAAACTGAGGGATCAAGAGGAAGAGGAAGATCAAGAAGAATGTGGATGGACGACGTGATGGAATGGACGGGACTGTCGATGGAACGGGTGGTGCGCGGATCTCTGGAGAAAGACGCCCGGAGTAGAAGGAACTCTGAAGAAAGATTGTCCATGATGCCGCCAATGTTCTGAGAGACGAATAGGGCACCGACGACGACGACGACGACAACGACGACGACAACGACGACGACAACGACGACGACGCTAACGACGACGGTGACGACGACGATCTTGGTCAAAGTATACTCAGCCAATATGTATGATGACCACACCGCTCACTGTTCACATATAAGCCGTACACCAGTGTCATCCGAGTTCTTTGATATTAGTAATAATTGAGTAATGGAGTGTATTATATACACTAGTTCCTACTTTGGCGTCGCGAATCACAGTTGCATGTAATGTTCGCACATATACATATAGGGCCTACACGTACATAGAGTGAGTGATTATATTTGCGACTAATAAAAGGGAACGACTGCCGTATGCTTTGCATGTCATGTCCCTTGACGGTTTCCAAGATAGAAGCCCCTCACGGTGAGCGAATTAAGTACGCTGTTGGAGTAGAGAGCGAGATGTAGCCGATGAAAGGGTAGAGAAACAGCGGGATGCGGGACAGTGGGGCACATCGAAAGGATATAAGGTTACAGGAAGAAGCAGAGACAGAGACAGAGAGACAGAGAGACAGAGACAGAGAGACAGAGATACACAGAAACAGAAGAACAGAGGAACAAAATAAGAGAGGCAGAGAACGAGAGAGAAAGAACACAGCGAAAGAACACAGCAACAGAATACAGCGAAAGAGCACAGCGAAAGAACACAGCGAAAGAACACAGCGAAAGGACACAGCGACAGAACACAGCGAAAGAACACAGCGACAGAACACAGCGAAAGAACACAGCGAAAGAACACAGCGAAAGAACACAGCGACCCATAGACACTATAAGACGAAGGGGAGCAAAAGAAAACGACGGAGGGACAGAGAGACAGAATGGCAATAAGAAAGAAGGACAGAGAGAGACAGACAGACAGACAGACAGACAGACAGACAGGCAGGCAGGCAGGCAGGCAGGCAGGCAGACGGGATAAGCACAAGGATTGGTTGGTAATTTGTAGAGCGATGGCCAGAATTAGCATCCACGTATAATGAAGACATAGGTCGATAAAAATGTGGCGCTTTTTTCGGCGCCTCTTTGACCGCAGGTGCTTTCCACTCGCATGACATTATCACCGGTGTTAATAATTATTATTTATATTACGCTCCTGTAGTTGGTATGTGGGTCGGTGTGATTCACACATAAATGTAGGTTGGTGTCATTCGCCTATATGAGTCGATTTAATGTGAACTGCGTTTTTGCTATTTATATAGACTCTATGTTATTTGTTGTTATTTACATATCTTCGGCTACATATTACATATAGGCCTACATGTAGTTTGAGCACAAATGTATAGATTTGCTTTTCGGATCGATAAATTAAAATAGTTTATGAATGTCGTTGCACTTCACGAGTAGGCCTAACCTACGATCACTTAAAGATCTAAGCCATAGGCCTATGGTATAATAGGATATATGTAGTGTAGGCTATACTTGCGCATTCACGTGGCCTGCGAGGCTGCGACATATATATATATATATATATATATATATATATATATATATATATATATATATATATAATATTGCTGCATTAAGCTAGTTATCATCTGATGAAAAAATAACGTTAAAAAGTTACAGAATCTTATACTTTGACTTCGAATGAGATTTCTGATATATGCGGGGAATTTACTGCTACGTTATTCTTTCGTTCATTAATTATATATTTTAGTTAATCTGCTCGACCAGTCAATCAATCAGTCAGTTAACCAGTCAAGCAATCGTTCAGTGAGTCAGTGAATCAAACAGTCAGCCAGTCAAGAGGTCGGCAAGTCAAGTCAATTTCAGTGACATCAATCAATTATTTTCAGTCATTCAAGCGTTCAATAATTATTACCTTATTTTTAATAAAATATGCCGCATGCATATTCATTCTACTTTATAAATCATTCATTAATTCGTTTGTTTATTCATTCCCGCAGTCAGCCTTACACTTGACAAGAAAATGACAGACAGCAGTCTCATTATTTTAAGTCAGTCGTTTGTGATCGCAACTCGGAATTCCTCAACCCAATTGCGTGCATTGCACTAGCGTTTATTCCCGAACGCAGGCTCAGTGTCGGAGTGCTACTCCAGGGACGTCAAGTGAAGACCAGAGTCCGGTTGCCATGGTGACCAGGGAGGGAAGACAGAGTGACGTGCAGCAGCAACGCACGATAAGTTTTGCCGAAGA
>OX457042.1:14731441-14763093 GCA_949752735.1 Lumbricus terrestris
ACCAATGAGTCTTTTATACTTACGTCTGAAGCACTCAACCCTAAAATTTATTAGCACTTTTCCTCTACATAGATCTATGTTACTGCCATTCAAAAACTTTTTTGATCACCAAAATACTAATATGCGTGTACATTTGCTACAACAATCCATGGGTGTCATGAGAGTGTAAACCCAAACGAGGAGCAACAACGTTCCTCTAAGTCTAACCGGATGACCCTCTTACTCATTTCTATTTTGAATGTACACAGTTACACTAACCATTAAAGCATGAATCAGAACAAAGAAAAACCTATGCGAAGGTGCAGAAATGAACGGTGCATTAGAGCATAGCCTACGGATCAGATGTATATTACATTCAACCGTTCACCATGACATTATGTTACATAAACAGTGACTCAATCAAATACCGTCTCAACTGTGTTTTAACTGTGTTTCAAAATACTGCACAGTAAACAGGGAAATTAGCTTACTAGTGGGCGAGGAATTCCACGATTTACATTATTATCAACACACCGGCAAACACAAACACTGTTAGGAGAGCAAGAGCAACGCTCAAAACAGAAGCAGACACCGATCCAAACGTGGCCACAATGAAGACCCAGGTATACGATTGAAATTCGTCAAATGAAAAAAGGAAGACTTGGGAATAATGGAATAAGAAGAACCTGAGAGATTTATGATCCAAGATCAGAGAAGGAAACTGGAAAAATCTCAGAACTCCAGCGCGAATCCACGGCTGAAATAATATGGAAACGGTTAGGAGTCATAGAGGGAGCTAATGACATCGTGGGAACAGAATAAATGGTATGCCCGCTGGGCCGCTTGGAAATCTGGGATAACAAGAGAAATGATAGAAAAGATGGTGGAACAGAGAAAATGGAAATACCAAGGCACGGCAGGAATGTGGAAGATTAAACAATTATTAATCAAACGGAAAAGAACAACAGAAAATAAGGTAAACATTTATAAAGGTGGGACAAGAAATGAATAGAGTCATAAGAAAACTTCCAATTAGCGGGGTGATATAAGACTTGGTGTGCGAAAATGCGAGGCAGTTATCCAGGAATGGGGGAAAGGAGGAGGAAGAGAAGTTTAAAAAAATAAATGGAGTATAATAGGATCCTGAATGATACAAACAAGTTTTTAAAAACGATGGAAAAGGTAAGTGGAAGGACTCCACCGATGTGAAGACGGAGAAGTGCGTGATAATCAAGGAATGGAAGAGGAGGAGGAGGAGGGGAAGAGGAGGATGACGAGCGGGAGGACGAGAAGGACGAGGAGAAGGAGGACGAGGAGGAGGACGAGCGGGAGGACAAGAAGAACGAGGAGAAGGACGAGGAGGACGAGAAGGACGAGGAGAAGGACGAGAAGGATAGGATGACGAGCGGGAGGACGAGGAGGACGAGGAGGAGGACGAGCGGGAGGACGAGGAGGACGAGGAGAAGGAGAAGGATGAGGAGGACGAGGAGAAGGAGGAGAAGGAGACTCTGAAAGAGAGCAGGACACTGCACCGGAGGTGCTGGGAGAGGAGGAAAGAGATGTCATAAAAGAAGAGGAAGACCAGGAAGACTACAACTGGATAGATTAGACAGTATACTGAAAGTGATGCTCAGAAGTCTACATTAAAGAGCCGTAAAAGAACTGATAAGCGTATGCCAAGATATGTATACATCGGGAGTATTATGGCTGGAAGGCTTTCTGCAGTTAATCATAAAACTAATTAACAGAAACCAAATGCAACAGCATGCAAGGAGCACACCATTAGCCTCGTCACCGCTCGTCAAAAGTCATGATGAGAATACTTGCAAAGAGAGTGCATGGGAGCAAAGACATAAGCTGTGGAGGACTGCATGCACGGAGACGACCAACCTGAGCGATGAAAGGGCATAGGAGAGAGGAACGCCATCGGGACACTAAGTGTGTTAGCAGAGAGCATTAACAGAGAGTAGCTGCCAGAATCAAGGTCATCTGCAGGATGTCTATATTATGTGCTTCGTGGATCATGAGAAAGAATTTGATACAGCTGACTGAAGAAGGACATTACATGAATCATTGAGACGGATGGGAATCGTTTGGAGAAACAGAAGGTTGAGAGGAAACTTGTAGCATATAGCATGGGACAGAATGTGGGAATAAATTAAGTAAGTAAGTGAGTAAGTATAGTTTGAGGGGCCACAGACGGTATTCCATATGCAGACGCACAATGAGCCATCGACAAATAATGCAATAGAACACATCGAAGTAGATAATTGAAAATGGTAATATACATGAATAGTAATGTTAATGTCAAATATTGATAAGTGTAAAGCATTCTAGTAATGAAACCATAAAATTATCTTGTGAGGAGGTCGGAACGAGGAATTTCAAGGTTGCGTGAGAGTTGACGCAAAGAGAATTGTGATTCACGAACTGGAGGAAGTATAGGCTAAATCATGAAGGACATGTCCAGGGATAAAATAAGAAGTGGAGAGTACACTCTGAACCAGAGACAGACAACCAGAAGAAACAGTTTACATATGTTTGCATACTTGTATTCTTTTCGCATATTCATTGATACAGCAAAACATTCTAGCATCTATGGCTTTGAGTAACTTTCATAGGGACTCCTAACATGGACGCCCACAGCTAATTTTGCAGAACGAGCAAACCATGATATTGATCACGGTTGAATTCTATTGAAAAAGATTTTGATAAACGCAGGAAATCAAAAACATGGGTGTTTTTCCTAGCGTGTATACATACATAGGCCTACATATGTAGTGTGTGATTCGATATTTGAAGGAATCACCACTAGTCTTGCAGCCTGCAGGTATAGCTACCCACGCACGTTAGTGGACTTTCGTCAGACGAATCATGTATCAGGTATGAAGCTTAATCAATCCTGGGCAAAAGCAGCTCGATAAGAGTCGTAGGTGATTGGTTTCACCAGGTAGCAGAAATTTCTGTGTAAAAACAGCATCGTCAAGTAGACTTATAAAAAATATTTTCTGACGTCCATTTCCTTTTACGATTCGCCCGAATTGGGCTTCAATTTTCCACCTGCTGCAATAAGGTTTCTAAATATCTAAAAAGCGAAGAGTTCTCTAAAATAAGCCTTTCTGTATCATCATCGTATCTGAGAATTTATAAAGCGCCTCTTGCGTTGCAACCAATTCACAGGCGCTCTTAGCTTGACACCCGACGTGATATTAAATGAAATATCGGCTGTGTTATAGAACCATCGTCGGATAGCACGTGTTGCATCAAAACATCCGGTCCTAAGTCAAAGCATGAAAGCCTTTCCGTAATGGACAGGCGACGCTTTTCCGGTTTTATCGCCGTCTGTTGCTTCAGTCCACGTCTTCTTGATCGCACGCACATAAGTGAGTTATGCCGCGAATGTAAGTGGCTATGAAATTATGTCCTACTTTGGTGAAGCGTTCCGTAGCTGTAAAGGACGTGACACACATTTAAACGGACAGAGGTGACAAAGGATTTCAACGGATCCATTCTTGAGCGGGGTCGATAACTGTTGAACTATGATATAGAAAACGAGGACATCTACAATTTACGATCATATGCAATATACATAGGCAGCCTGTGGCATCTACATGCAGTTTGCACTTGTCCATAGTCTATAGACAGCTTGTAACGTCCACAGCTTGCCACTTATCCCTAAACAATCTTTCACATTTTGCAGTTTACAATTGTTCCCTTGACAAATTGTAACATCTACCTACACTGTCCTGCAGTTTACACTTATCCTTACAAAATATGGTACGATTGCAATTTACAATTGTCCCTATACAAATTGCAGTATCTATATACTCACAGGTAGCCTATACACTTATCCCTTAACAATCAGCAGCGTGTGCAGGTTGCAAACTGGTGCCAATGGTTCTAGGACAAATTGTACCATCTACTTATAATTCACACTTTATCCTAAATAATATTAACGTGTGCAGTTTACAATTGTCTCTGGGACAAATTGTAACATCTACTTACGGTATACACTTATTCATAGACAACCTGTAAATCAGAGCCTTTCAGACACTTCAGACACTCAGGAACCTAACAACAAAATATGGAAACGTTATTCGTCTGAACATGCCAAAATCTGGAGCAGTTGCAGCCATTAGTCATTAGAGCTCTTAGCGATCGAAAACATCGTTATTCTGCATTCTAGTGCTGCAAGCAAAAGAAAGATATCTTGTGTTCAGAAGGAAATTCTTTAAAAAGTGTGCTATAGTGCAAGTTGAAAAAATGGGAGCCCCATAGGGATTGTTGGGACTTCGGAACTTTTGGTACCTCATTCTACTCACATTCGTTCACTTTCCCTGAAGACTTCAGTTTGTAACGGGCTGTTTCCAGGTGATAACTATAATGACCCTGGAAAATGACCGCCATTTTGGATGTCATCTTGATTTTCAGAAAGAACTCTTGAATGAGTGTCTGGCGCTTTTTGTCATAAAACGTCAACAGTCTACTGTTTATAATCATACCTAAACAGCTTGTAGCGTTCACAGTTTATACTTATCTCGAAACACAATCTATCAAGCTATAGCCTAACGTCTGCAGTTTACAATAATTGTCCTCTAGACAAATTGAAACATCTAACTACAGTTTACACTTAGGCCTATTCGTATAGACAACCTGTACACCAGAGCCATTCAGATACTCAGCAAACCTTAAAAAACATGTAAACGTTAGTCGTCTTAGCACAAAAAGTTCTGGAGCGGTTGTAGACAATGATAAACTTAGACGAACGAGTCGGGTCAACAATAAGGTCAGCAACAAGAACGCCAGATTGCCTACACTTAGCAGACTCTCGACCGGCTTCACCTGTCTCAACTGGAGGTATACGGCAGAAATGATGACCGATGACTTGCTACCGTAGATTCGTGAGAAATGCTACTAGCCCTGTGCCTATCACTCTACGCTACACGGAATGCCGCTGCCGAGAACTCTTAATAGTCGCGTGCAGTTTGTTTATCCTGATTTACAGCCACGAATAGGAAGAGCCGCGTTGCTATAATGCCCTCCTCGAGTCTGGATAAATGAGGAGGGCGCCGCTTATTTATCCTCGTGATGACAAAGCATTGCTGAATCGAATTGACCAATTATTCTGCCACTGCATTGCTTTTCTGATATCAGCTCCAAGCGTAGTCAGATGAGGAGGCGACGCTAAGTATTATCTTCATGACATGAGTTTCACTCATGATGTAGCCTACAGCGCTGTCTACTTCGGCTCCGGCTAAACTACGGTCCATCTAAATCTGCTTTTTTGCCCCGAGGTATTTAGGATCCCTCAGGGACTTCATTACATCTGCTTATTATTATTATTATTATTATTATTATTATTATTATTATTATTATTATTATTATTATTATTATTATTATTATTATTATTAGTAGTAGTAGTAGTAGTAGTAGTAGTATAGTAGTAGTAGTAGTAGTAGTAGTAGTAGTAGTAGTAGTAGTAGTAGTAGTAGTAGTAGTAGTAGTAGTAGTAGTAGTAGTAGTAGTAGTAGTAGTAGTAGTAGTAGTAGTAGTAGTAGTAGTAGCAGTAGCAGTAGCAGTAGCAGTAGCAGTAGCAGTAGTAGTAGTAGTAGTAGTAGTAGTAGTAGTAGTAGTAGTAGTAGTAGTAGTAGTAGTATTTTATTTTAAAAATTGGTCCTCGTTCTCGGTGCGTTGTGCGAGATGGTCATCAGATTTTTCGGCGACCAAAACGAAAATTTTTTCATGTCCCAAGACCGAAACTTTTGCCCCCCCCTTCGAAAATTTCTATATATCCGCCCTTGAGTAGTAATAGTACATGTAGTAGCAGCAGCAGCAGCAGCAGCAGCAATAGCAGTTGCAGTAGCAGTGGCAGTAGCAGTAGCAGTAGCGTAGTAGTAGCAGTGGTAGTAGTATTATCTGTGTCATTATCATTAGCCTATTAATGATGATAGTAGTGATGATTAGAATATTTTTATCTCTTAAAAAACAATTAAAATAATTTCTAAATGTTATTCAAACCACACACATTGATGATCAGTAGTCTATCATGCAGATTGCATACCAAGAACGAGACTCTTTCCCGTGAGCCTCCTCCACTGTTCGAACTACGGCATTGCCAGTCCCAAGACGGGAGAAAGGAGGAGGCGCTGATAATCATCTTTGTTATTATATAATAATATACACAGTGTCTAGTATGCATCTTTTTTCAGTACTTCCTGACCTGAATTAAGTGAGACATCTGAACGAATCTTACTCTAATCCATGTCTTAATCCTCTCGTCATTCCTAGCGTTCGTCTTGCATCGTCCATGGCTTTTTAAAATACACATACAGCTGCTTCAGCTTCCACTAATTGCGATTGATTTCTCAAGCCGTATAATGGCGACGGTGTCTTTTAGCCACACTAATGAACACTCCACATATCGTCGTCTTCTTCCACAGTCAGGCTAAACCTAAGCGAGCCACTGTGAGACACACATAGCGAGCCACCTCGAGCCATAGTTAGCCACCGTGAGCCATAGTGAACCACCGTGAGTCATAGTGAGCCACCGTGAGACACCGTGAGAAATAGTGAGCCATAGTGAGCCACCGCGAGACACATAGTGAGCCACGCGAGCCATAGTGATCCACCGCAAGTCATAGTGAGCCACCGCGAGCCATAGTGAGCCACCGTGAGACACATAGCGAGCCACCGTGAGCCACCTAGCGAGCCACCGCGAGCCATAGTGAGCCACCGTGAGCCATCGTATACATACCGACGGCGCCTCGAACTTAATTCCATCGTGCATCAGTCGTCCACTTATAACCACGCGACACAAATCGAATTCGACCACACGTATACGGCTCGCAACATAAGCACAACATACCTTCGTCGTCTTCCTCTTCTTCTTCTTCTGCCGCTGTCTTTACGCATCGACTCCCGATGCAATCCCATCCGCCGTGCCGACAAATAAGCCTCGAAGCGGTCGGCGCGTCTAGTAATAGCAGCTCCGTAAAGGTTTCCTTGTTTTCGGTCTCTCTACGACGCAACCCGAACCTTTGCACGTGAGCAGTGAGCACGCACCCTGCACGGAGGCCAAGGATGGCGGCGGCGGAGAGCGGTTGGTCTGCGGCGGTGGTGGTGGCGGCGGTGGCGGGCAAGTTCCTAAGTGCGCCGCGGCCACTGTCGTAATTCGCTCTATGCGCTGCTCCCATCTTTTGCGTCCGACTTTCGTATACAGCGTAGCGTTGAATGCCTCTTTGCATCCTCCTCTGTGTACGCCGTTCTCTTCTCTTCAGTGTCTGTCTGTCTGTCTGTCTGTCTGTCTGTCTGTCTGTCTGTATATAATGTGCTTTTCGATCTGCCATCGCTATACCCGACGGCCCTGTTTCCTTCGTATATACATGTATAGTGTCTTTATGGTAAAGTGCTGACTGCAACGTTTTGCGCTATTGACTTTGCCTAATGAGCTCTTCCCATGCATGCAGTGATTGCGATATGCGATTTGTATAGCGCCTCAATATAGGAGAGAGGACCGTGCGTTGCATAGAGTCATCAAAATTATTCTAAGCCGAAAATTTTTTGCGCCACATGCTCTGACAATCCAAGATACTGTTGGTTGTAAGAAATTTCACATTGATGCCTGTAAGCAAGCCATGCACTGTTACAGTGGCATATGACACAGTAGAAAGATTTTGATTTTTAATTGGTGGACGGGCGGACGAGTGGATGAATGGACGGACTGATATATGGATGGATGAATGGATGGACGGACGGATATATGAGTGAATGAACGAATGAATGAATGAATAAATAAACGAATGAATGAATGAACGAATGAATGAATGAATAAATAAACGAATGAATGAATGAATGAATGAGTGAATGAATGAATGAATGAATGAATGAGTGAATGAATGAATGAATGAATGAATGAATGAATGAATGAATGAATGAATGAATGAATGAATGAATGAATGAATGAATGAATGAATGGACGGTTTGACGGACGGAAGGACAAAAGGACGGACGGACGGACGGACGGATATACCCTATATAAAGACGAGCGAACGAATCAGATTTTCAAGCAAATGAATGAGTTTGAATATTTAGACCCAGAGCCTTAGTTTTTTTACGATACTAGACGGGTCTGCTCAGGCCTATGCATGGAATAGATGAACGGCCAAAAAAGACACGCGATTCTTAAGTAGCCTATACAACGGAACTGCTATCCTTTTGGGTACTTCTGATATAGAGGAATACAAGTCACGCGCATGACTATAGACTAGTATAGAGAGACGTTTGTTGGTCATTAACAGACACAACATGAGTAAATAATTAACCGATGATTTCATGCACGGCTCTCTCTACAAACCTCAGTTCTATACGGGACTAGCGACTTGCTGACTAAAATTAATAATTAGTCTATATATATGCTGGTCATGCGCATACGGCCCCTGGATTCTGAATTGCAGAGATATCGGCGGCTAAACTCGCCGCCGAGGGTGAAGGTTAATTTACTTCAAGATTTTAGTTCCCGAGCGCTCCTTCCCCCTATAGACAACTCCGACACCACGAGGACACTCTCAGTATACATGTGACGGTGAATCGGTGGTAATGCCGTTGTATAAACGAATAGAAGCACTGACGTCATTTACGCATCATTACCTATTTCTAAGGCTTTGTATATATGCTAAATTAAGGTACTTCTATTCTTCTTCTCTTTTTTCTCTTTTTCTCCTTCATCTATACTTCCTTCCCCACCTCCCTCCTCCACCTCCGCTTCTTCCTCATTATCCTCCTCCTCCTCTTCTTCCTCCTCATCATCATCATTGTCCTCCGCCTCTTCCTGCTCCTTCTTTCTCAGTTCCACAGAATTGTGGATGAATGCCTTGTCGTGACAAACGCATATCATTCATATTATGTGTTTTTATCCAATTATATCTCTTTGCCGACTGTTGATGGTAATTAATACTAATTATAGGCCATGTATAATTGTATATAGTGAAGATATCTTTGGGACATATACACTATACATTACACAGTGAGTGCATGTTGCTCAGAATAAACCTATAGGCCTACGTATGCAATACATGTAAATACATGCATGTATACATATAATGATCTCATATACATAATGATGATGTGCGGATACAGATTATATACATGCACAGTGGTTGTTTACAATTTCTTAGATATAATGACGCTCCATGTTTTGCATATATATACATATATATATATCAGTTATTTACTTGAAAATATATATATACATGTATATAATATGCACGCGTATATAATATGAGCGACACATATATTCATATACATATGATAAACAACCAATAGAGTATACAAGTCTATTATATACAGTTTACAAATTTGGTTACAGTGTATACGCATGAACGTGCACATTGAATGATATACTGTATTAGTTGTTCTGGCATCTCTAGAGCTTCATTTGATTGCAGACTTATAGTTAGCGGCATCTCTTTAATTCACCTGATCCAACACGAAAACAGGAATCAATACTCATCTGCCAATTACCAGGTAGCCATAGTAACTTGTTCTCGGCTGGTCGAGGATATATAAGTGCATCCGATACAAGCACCCAACGCATGCATATCTAAGTTTTTTATGCATCAACCACGTGCACTTATAATCACAGTATAGCCCCCCCAATGAGTTACTGGCCTGGATTCTTTAGGCTAATTCCGACTGGTGACTTGGGCATTTTGTACAGCGGCGCATTAGAAGTTATAACATGATGCGTTTTGGTCCGGATTGGCCCCCAGATCCGCCCTAATCGGAATTGAAGAATTTCTATTTCTGTTTTCTTTTTTTCAGGGTCTCCTTCCTTGTTGGTATGCTCGACACGGAGTCGCATATCCCGATTTTTGTCGCATAAATTAGATGTCATTGCACTCACACACATGACTGCATGGCGTTAAGAACTGAAGGTAGTCAAGACGATTGCAAATGCCTAGCTTCCACTACAGCTGCTTAATTCCCGAGTGTAGGCTATTTGTTCTTTGGACGCACTGCTGGGACCTGGAATCCAAACAAATATCTCACCTGCCATCATCAGCACCGGACACCTATCATCATGAATACGAATGCAGCATATTTAAGTTGAGGTGCAGTTCTTCGTGTGGTGGTATTTGCAGTTCAGCGTCACTGAGTGTGTGGTAGCAAAGACCATTAGCGACGCCCTCCTCCTTTATCCAGGCTTGGGACTGGCACTGGTAGAGTGCAACCAGTAGCGGAGTTGTTCTTCGTGTCTTTTTGCGTCATATATTTATACGCATTTGTCTTATGACAGAATAATGACGATGACAGAAGTTGTGGCTCTGATGCATGCTGCACTCGTGGTGGTCATGACGACGACGAATAAAGTCAGAACGGGTTAATTGGATGGCTTCATTTCCGTATATATATATTATATATATATATATATATATATATATATATATAGCCATGCGATTTCGGTTATAGCCACTTACTCTACAAGACTACAACCACATGCAATCGGGGTGACAACGATGCTCGACGCTCAGACGCTCAGCTGCTCATGCAGCTTTAATGATCACTCGTCTGGCCTGGTACTTGAATTACATCGCAACCGCAATTAACCCCTATACGCTGAGCTGTCGACTTTGCTGGAGAGGCCTTCCTCTTTTTAAGCCTACGTCAGCAATTTTTCACCTTCGCTTGCTTCTTCTCCTCTTCCTCCCCTCCTTCTTCTTCTACTACTTCTTTTTCGTTTTCTTGTCGCTCTTACCTTTGTTCTTCTTCTTCTTCCTCTTCTTCTTCCCTTCCTCTTCTTCTTCTTCTTCTTCTTCTTCTTCTTCTTCTTCTTCTTCTTTGTTTTCTTCTTCTTCTTCTTCTTCTTCGTCGTCTTCTTCTTATTCTTCTTCATCATTGATCATCTTCTTCTTCTTCTTCTTCTTCGTCATCATCGTCTTCCTTTTCATTATCATCATCATCTTCTTCTTCTTCTACTTCTTCAATTTATATTTCTTCTTTCTCCTCTTCCTCCTTCTCGTCCTTGTCTTCGTCCTCGTCCTCCTCTTCCTCTCTCTCTCTCTTTTCATCCCCCTCCTCTTCCACTTCCTTCATTTCTTCTTCTTCTTCTTCTTCTTCGTCATCATCGTCTTCCTTTTCATTATCATCATCATCTTCTTCTATTTCTATTTCTTCTTCCTCCTCCTCCTTCTCGTCCTTGTCCTCGTCCTCGTCCTCATCCTCCTCTTCCTCTCTCTCTTCATCCCCTCCTCCCCATCTTCTTCCACTTCTTCTTCTTCTTCTTCTTCTTCTTCTTCTCCATAGATTCTGCGATCTCCGTGCATGCAGTCGCTTTGCTATACATGCAATGTATTGGAAACCGAGCGAGAAAAGACGTCTTAAGACAGATGGCTGTTAACGTCGCACTTAGTCGACCGAACAGCCATCCATGCGTCATAATTGCCAACGACGCATGTGTTAAATTGACGGAACGGTGAACATTCGTTTCAGCAAAATAATGGCCTGCAACGGTTGATCTGAGAACTCAAGACTCACCAAAGAGAGACCATGCAGTATATATATATATATAGGCCAGTGGCACCAGCGGAACAAGTGGCGGTTCGGTCACATTCTTTTACCAAAACAGATTCAGTCATTCGTCAAAATTAGTTCCGCTTAAAGTCAATACCGAATGATCTATTAGATGCATTGGGTCTAGACAGTGTGCCCAGAATCTATAGGTTGCGTGCTTATGAGTGGCTATAGGCTTACGTAGAAACGCGCGTGGAAATAAGATAGGCCTATTGCAAAGATCAGTTGAATAGGCCTATCATAATGGTGTGAAAGTGTAGGCCTGTACAAGAAGGAAGTTTCACATTCAAATTTAATTATTTCTGTAGCTGTGTACATTGAAGCAGTTTAAGTCTCAGATAATATAGGCTACGTTATGTCAATTCTACAGCTTTTTGCTTTAGCAAAATCACACATAACGTCTTCAAAAATTATAGGCTATATCATTTCCCACATTGGATCGTTTTCAATTGAATGCATTTTCAATTGAATGCTGTCTTCAAATTATTGAATTCAATTAGCAAAATCACACATAAAGTCTTCAAAAATTATAGGCTATACTTATCATTTCCCACATTGGATCGTCTTAAATTGAAGGTAGCGCTAGGGAACTTAGAGAAGAGAGCAGTTTTTGTCCAAAGTTGACGACACGTTGTATTTTAAAAAGCTTGAGTTTCCAAAAGGAATGTTCATCTGCAGAACTGATTGGTAACAAAAATTTGAAGGCCAATGTTTGCATCAAGAAAAGCTTGTCACCAGCTATTCTTCTATTTGGGTCCAAACCATTCAAGCGCAGCTTTACTTTCAGCAAGAATTTGGGATGATAAGAGAAACTCGCCATGCAGTGAATGATTGTTCCAGATCGGGTGGATATAATATAATCCCAAATGATGCCTTGTCTTTAGAAATAATTTCATCACTTGACAGGTATCTGTCATGAGGATAATACACCGTGGTTCAATAAAAAGTAAGCGAAACTGTGTTTCATTTATCTCTGATGAATAGTGATTAACCATAATAAAAAAAATTCCCAATATTTAGAAAATTGAACCTACAATATGATTCCAATATATCATGTAACCAATAATATTCGAACAGTCTTTCAACTTCATCTGCCGACATTTAAGTTTGCGAGCAATTTTCTTTTGGACTTTGTAACACAGTACTTCAAACATGAAAATAGTCTTTAATATTTTTGCGAAGAAACTCTAAGTAGGCCTAGTATTGCTTGATTATTTAAATAAAGAAGGTGTTATAGGTGGCAAGATTTAAATCTGCGGGCTGTTCGAAGGCCATAATGTGGGAGAAGTGAAGTATGGCGTCTCCCTTGTCAGAATTTCAATGGTTTCCCTGGCTCTGTGGGCTGGCACTGTTCTATTGAAAAAGAAAACAACCTTCTGTGGCCAAAGATTTCTGATAACAGGTAGAAGATGTTGTGACAGCAGAACGTTCCGATAACAAACTTCGTTAATTTTTACTCCAGGATCACCGAAGACCATAGATGTAAAAAACGATGGAAACGAAATAAAAAACGGAAAAAACGTGGGTTTTTTCAAAAAAATAAAAAAGACAAAAAAGCGATAAAAAACGGAAACGGAAAGTAATTTGACTTTGCTACATCTAAAACCGCCTTTTAACCTTGAAAACATTGATTACGAACCAGGCTATCTCTTAAATGATGATGTTGAGCGATGAAATAATGACTTTAGTTAGCTGAATCCTTGAGATTTGGCGGAAAACATAAAGAATATCAGAAAAATAAAAATTAAGGAAAATAATAACAGAAAGTAAATGAATAAATAAAGTTAAAGAAAAAAATTAAAAAAAACGATAAAAAACGATGGGGAAAATAAAAAAAGAAAAAAACGACTTTTTTGGGAGAAAATAAAACCAAAAAACCACGTTTTTTACAACTATGCCGAAGACCAAATGGGAACGACCAAGCGTCGAAACCGCGATTAACGAACACCATAACAGACTTGCTGAAAACTTAGGCTAAATTTAGGCAGATGAAGTTGAAAGATTCATAGACTATCTTTCTATCCTTTCAGATTAATAACGTGACATGCTGGATTAATATTCCTGGTTCACTTCTTTAAATATCGAAATAAATTTCTAGCATGACTAATCACCAGGCATCAGAAATAAACAGTTTGGCTCTAATTTTATTGAACAACGGTGTATATGAAGCTTTTCACGCTTTGGTTAAGTGGCTCATCGTTTTCGCATTTCAGGTAAAGCCTGGTCTTATTCACGTAGACAGACTGGGAACGAAACTTTGTTACAAGCACTCAGTTTTACACTATAGTAGGATTCGTATCTTCCATAATTATCTTCGTTGCGAAATATTTTCGCACTTGTATGCATTGCAAGCATTCTTTGCAATCGCATTAGACTATGTGAGTTTTTTGCCATACTTTCAAATAAATGAGATTTAAATTCAAAACTTTATAATAATGTTCGTAAATCAAGATTGAACATAAGAACACATTCGAATGCGTGCTTTTGCGTTTAGCCTCAATGCAGAGCTGATATGGTTGGACCCTTTACGAGTGGGTATAGACTATATAGGCCTAAATATGCATGATAAGTCTAAGGGTGCCTATAAGGCCTATCGATACCTACCTTCAGATGTCTCTGCTTAAATAGCTCCAGTAACGCTGTTGTTGCTCCAGTAGAGATGTTGTTTACCACCTGTGTCAAGAGTCGACTACCTTATCAAGTAGCGTATGCAGTACCAATGGCACACATGATAAAGCGAAATTTTTTAAAGCTGACAGACGCTATGAGAAACGTCCGTTTCCAAATCTCGTCAGTCAGTCAGTCAGTCAGTCAGTCAGTCAGTCAATTGATCAATCAATCAGTCTGTCTCTGAGTGAACCAGTCAGCTCATCAGTCAATCAATCAATCAATCATCCTGCCTTTTCCTCCCGGAGTATCACGCACCATGGGAGCGCTTCTGAAAGGCTCTTGCTGCAGGACGCGCTTTATAAATGGTCAAAATAAATATAATACAGTCTGTCGAAACATAATTCTGGATGCTGACTGTTGACAGTGTGAAGCATCATAGAAGTAACTTGATACCGACAATGCTATAGAAATTGTCGTAAACAATGCAATAGGCCTAAACTCAATCAGATATTAAGCTGCAGGTAAATGTTTAGTCTATCAGCCAGATAATTAGGCTAATCAATCGGTCATTGCATTGGTAGCAACTGACAAATCAGTCAGTGAATAAATAATTCAGTCAGTCAGTCAGTCGATCAGTCAGTCAGTCAGTCAGTCAATTAGTCAGTCAGTCAGTCAGTCAGCCAGTCAGTCAGTCAGTCAGTCAGTCAGTCAGTCAGTCAGTCAGTCAGTAGCCTAAGTCATGAGCGTCATTTCGATCGTCACATTCCGCTCTCGCATGCAATACCAATTTTCTGGACTCGTTTGACGAGAGTATAAAAGGAGGACTGCGGAAACAAAGTGGGAAGGCAATAATATTGAGTTCATGAATGCATTCGTTACGATGGTCTTCAGAGGTCCGTAAATATATCCTGCATTTAGAGGAAAAGGGTTTATGACGCCTTTTGCATAGTGACTGGACTCAAAAACGATATTTATATATATATAATATATATTATATATAAATTATATATATAAACTATATATATAAATTATATATATATAAATTGTATATACATAAATTATATATATATATATATATATATATATATATATATATAATGGTCGACGCAGGACTTGAATTGGATCTGATCGTTTGCATAACGTGTCCTGCTGTATAATAGGCCTACGTGTGTGGTCCAATCACTTCTATAATTATTAGAAGGCCATGCATGCACGGTGTACCATTGGCACTTGGCTTGATAGCGCTACAGACGAATGCTCAGGCAGGAGGAAAAGCGGCGGAGATGGATGGAGCGTCAGATTGGAAAAAGGAAAGAGAGATTAATGGGAGATGGAAATAGAGTGACAAATAATGAAAAGGCTGACAGAGGCAGATTTATATATATAAACAAACAGCTAGAGAACATGGAAAGGGAGTGAGAGATGAATAGAAATATATCTGGACGGTTAGAAAGAGTGACACAGAGAGAGAGACAGTGACAAAGAATGACAGATGCAGAAACTTAGAGACACGTGAAGAGGCAAAAGTGGAAACAAATGGCGAGAAATTGACTGCGTGCGAAAGAGAGGGAGAGAGAGAATGAGAAAGAGACAGACAGACAGACAGTCAGAGACAGAGATATAGAGAGACCAAGAGACAGAGAGACAGAGAGACGGAGAGACGGAGAAACAGAGACAGGCAGAGAGACAGAAAGAGACAAAAAGAGACCGAAAGACATAGAGAGAGGGAGAGACGGACAGAGAGACAGAGACAGAGAGGGAGAGACAGAGAGAGACAGAGAAACAGAGGAACATAAAGAGAAAGAAAGAGAGATAGAGTGAGAGAGCGCTAAAACATAGAGGGTGAAAGCAGAGGTATATAGAGGGACATGAGGAAACAGCGACAGAGAAACATTTGAAGAAACTGAGACAGGCAGAGAGCCAAACAAGAGAAGCAAAGGCAGAAAAGCAGACAACCACAGAGCGACACTATAGGAAAGACAGGAAAAGACAGACAGACAGATGCAGACAGACAAACAGACAGACATACAGATGCAGACAGAGAAAAAGAAGCGGCTAAGAGGCAGAACGAGAGAATGGCTGCAACTACTAGAGTCACGACATGGCAATATGGGGGATACCGACCAGTCCTTTAGTGATGGCACGCGCCTCTCATCATCATCTTCTGCACCCGACTGCATCTATATATCTGCCTCAGCATCTCCAATGGGCGACGGCAGCAGCAACAGCAGCAGCAGCAGCAGCAGCAACAGCAGCAGCAGCAATAGCAGCAGCAGCAGCAATAGCATCAGCAGCAGATGACGCGAGACATCATTATGTGACATCGAGTATGATAGAGTGGCATGCTTTCTTGTGGCGTAGCTTATGTCTTTGCCTGTATGTCTCTGTCTCTGTCTCTGTCTCTGTCTCTGTCTTTCTCTGTCTCTGTCTCTGTCTCTGCCTGTCTCTGACCCTGACCTCGTCTCTGCATTTGTCTCTGCATCCGTCTCTGCCCTGTTTCAGTCTGTGTGTCTATGTCCGCGTCTATGTCTGTCTCCGTCCATATCTCTGTTTCTGCCTCTGTGTCTGTCACTACCGATTTCTCTCTGTTCGTTTAATTCTGTGTTTATCTCCGCCTATAATTATATATATATATATATATATATATATGCGGATATGCGGCTGTTTTCAACGCATACCTCGGTCCGTGTGTATACATATAATTATCTGTCTCTGTATTATATATATATAATCATATAATTATATATATACATGTATTTACAAGCGCATTTATTCTTGCGCATGCTTGCCTATGTATGTATGCATGTATGTGCACTTGTTATATAGCGTCCCTTTAAGATTGCTACTAAGAAGCGCTCCCGACTACAGCTCGGACACTGAATCGGACTTTCACGCCGGCCGAAGCGCTGAGCATTTGCGAGTGAAGGACTTGCCCAAGGTCCCTACACGACGGTTTAAGGTGGATTTGAACCTGCAACCCTCCAGCTACAAGGCACTACACACCTCTGCGTGTATATAGAGCACAATATATCCACCGACATTTCTGCACGCGCGTCCTTCTCATTCTACCAGCCGGTTCGGAGTGTAGGACATTTCCCCCTGGACAAAACCCCCGGATAAAAACCCCTGGACAGACCCCCGGTCAATTCCCCCTGATTTAGCCTAGGACATTGACCCCCGGACAATTCCCCCTTGTTGCGCATAGCCTTTTTCTGTAGGTATTATTTGCTCAAACTTAGGTATAACACTAACTATAGTTGACACAGCACCGCGAACTGGATAGTTCGCGGTGCTGTGTCAACTATAGTTAGTGTCATACGGGTAAACACCTGTCGCTGTCATTCAGGCGTGAACCTATAGCTTGTTAGTGTCGTTCAGTCACTCCGATATGAAGCTAATAAATGTTGGTGTAATTTAGGGCAACATGAATCACTGTCATCAATCCAGCTTCCATTTAGGCAAAAGTTCGTTTCATCCAACTTCTATTTAAATGACAATTATTTTTATCCGTCCAGCTCCAATTGCAAGAATATTTTCATCATTCCAGCTCCAATTTAAACAAGAATATTTTCATCAATTCAGCTTCAATTTAAGTAAAAATTATGTTGTATCAATCCGGCTTCTATTAATTTTAGCGAGAAATCTTTTCATCAATCCAGCTTGCGTACTTAGAACCGCCGTTTTATAGTAATACCACTTACACGAAACATGTTCTACCATGGGGAGTTTTTGTCCTACACTGGGGGAATTGTCCTGGGGTTTTTTGTCCGGGGGTTTGTCCGGGGGTTTGTCCGCGCCCCATGTGTTCGTCTTTATGGATATAGAATGCCATCGTGGTTTCCTCTACATGTATCAGACTGTGTTCACCCATTTCTATCCTTTGCTAACTTTTCCATCAGTATGATTATCTGTCTATATACTGATTACGCTACAACTTAGGCCTATGCAGAGAATCGCAGTAGAAAATGGGAACCAGTAAAAGAGAGAGGAATATAAATCTAGAAAAGAAGAAAAGTGCCACAATGATTTTGTCCAGTCGTAATCGTTTTTGAAGCCCAAAATTCTTAAGTTAATCAGAGCAGTGAGCACCAGCTTATTTGCAATCACTTCGACAATTATAGATGGATATTCAAATCCGGTTACTTTACGTTCCTGGTGCAATACAGCAATATACATGAACCTGTCCAATGTTGCTCCGTAGTGGCTTGAGATAGAATCGGAAATCGAACCTGCGACCCTTTCGGTCACAGTAAGGCACCGAACTTACCACCTCTCCACCGCGCCCCATATATAGGCCATATTGATGCAGCCGTAATAAGCAACTTCTCTGCTTCTGTCTTGATTACTTGCTCTATTACAAACATCATCCTGTTAAACATGTTGCAAACGTGGTTCCCTGTTCACTATTGGCTGTGAGACTATAATATGCGGATCCTCAGTCGTCTCCCATAGCGGCTCAGAGAATCACCCGACAGCGCTAAAAGAAAAGCTTCTCAACTCTAAGCTTGGCATGCATCATGGTTTATTCCCAATGGTCATTAGGCGTCAATACGGTCTTCGCCCACGTTCACATTACTTTGTATCATCACCGAAAGACGACTTTAAAAACTTCATCCCTATAGAGCTCTATGCAATTCCCTCCTTCCCAAGAAGCGCCGTGGTGCACCCCGATGAACTTATCCCATTCTTACATAATCCTGTAACTTGCGGTCTTGAGTCTCTTGACAACCTGTGTTTCTAATTAAACGAAGATACATATATGTATATATATATATAATTATATAGCCTATAATATATAATTATATATGTAGCATAGCCTTGCAAAACAACGCTCGTTTTCAGAAGTTTTCAGTCCCCAAAAACGTCAAAAATTTAACCACAGCCAACCAAGCAACTAATATTCTGATACAAATTGTTGGGCGCGGTGGTGTAGTGGATGTGTTCGGTGCCTTGGAGCCTGGAAGGTTGCGGGTTCGAATCCACCTCAATCCGCCGCGTAGGGGTCCTGAGAAAGTCCTTCAATCGCAATTGCTCATGCTTCGGCGTGAGCTCAGTGTCCGTGCTGTAGTCGGTAGCGCCTCTGAATAGCAATCTTGAAGAGGCGCTATAACAAGTGTTCATATATACATGTATACATATACAACATACAAAGAAGATAACAAAGCTATAAGCCGTGGTTCAACCGGTGTAGAAGAGACGTGCTTGCCTTCAAATTGACCCGTGTAAAGATCAAAGCGATTAGCTTAGATCCTGACTTAAAACCTGAAGATTTGAAGATCTCGTAAAATGCAATGGCTATAAGGTGCGCGGAGACATAACTATCGACGATGGCCAACCTTGCATTGACCTTGTGTTGACCTTGCATTGACCTTGCATTGACCTTGTGTTGTCGACGATGATGCCACTATTTCTATAGAATGTACGCGATGACAGATTACTACTAGGATGCAACTCCTATATATAGGCCTATAATTATAGTTCCAAAGCTGCGCCCCAAGCAGGAATCAGCATTTAGATCACCCTATACGACCTAGGAAGAGGTGGTGGGACAACATGTGTGAATGGACAGGATTATCAACAGAAGAATTGTTGAGAGCAACCGAAGACAAGAGAGGATGGAGAAGAAGTGAAGAACTGTCCAAAATGCGACCAACCCTCGTGTCGAGGAAGGTTGAAGGCAAGGCAAGGCATACGGCATATACAAGATGAGTTCTTTCCATGGACGGAGTTTATCAGGGGCTAGGGGGTGTAAGCCCCCCAAGAAGACCCAGAGTCATTTTTACCGTGTAAATGGTATCTTTTCTCGGGCTTAGCCCCTACCCCAAGAAAGCGCAGACTTAGAAATTTCTCTGAAAATGCATGGTTCTTTTCACGAACGCGAAACTTACGAAAGACTAAAAAAGGTCATCAACTTTTTTGGCTGGGAAAATTAGTATTTTTCGCCGAGATTTCAGACCGAGTACTAAAAAACGGTTATCAACAATTTTGGGGCTCGAGAAAATATTTTTCGGCGCCGCTCGTCAACAAATTTAAGTTCAAGAACGGAAACCAAACTCCGCCCATGATTCTTTCTGCGTTTCGGTAAGCTACGTATTTAACTGTAACGGTATACGGCACGTGTTCCCTGTATCAGATAACATGCTTTAAATATGACTGTCGGAAGTACATATTTTATGCTTCATGCTGAAATTTGTATTGTTGTTATCATTAATAAACTCAGATACCACAGGGGAGCGTCTTTGGGCGACCTATTCCCTGCGTGATTATACGTGTAGATGGAGGGTTAAAAAGTGCAGATAACGCAGATAGAGAGACAGACAGGCAGATAGACCCACAGAGACAGACAGACAGAGGCAGAGACGGATAGACAGGGATAGAGAAAGAAATGAGGAAGTAGATAGACTGCGAGCGAGACTACATGAGAGATGAAAAGTGGAGGAAAGACGGAGACAGACAGACAAACGTTCATCTCTATCTGCGTTATCAACAGTACTTCTTACTCTATATAATCCATATACAGATATGCAGGGACAGAAAAAGTGAGAAATGCGTGAGAAGCCATCGCACGAACCATGCTAGACACAGAGACAGGCAAAACGACGGTGATACTCATTAAAGGTAAATCTGTATGTCTCTGTCTGTCTTTGTCTGTCTCTGTCTGTCTGTCTGTCTGTCTCTGCCATAATACTCGGCACTTTTTCAGGTTCCATCGCCTGCAGCAAAGCGTAGTGAACGAAACCTGCAGCAGGCTACAGATAGTGGTGTCTGTAGTCAGCTGTATGTGCTCACTTTGATTAATATCGTCACTCACTGCAGGGGCTTCTCTCCTACCATCACCAGCTTTGGCATAGATTGGACAAATGGATCGAGATAAAAGGTGGAATTCTATACCTGGTGCAAGGATCTTCTACCATAATTATATCATAGCGTATAGCGAAATAATATGTCCATTCAGAATAGACGGTGTGAATGCTTTATAATGAAACCGAAGATCTCTTGGAACTTGGCAAGAGAGAGAGAGAGACAGACAGACAGACAGACAGACAGAGACAGAGAGACAGAGAGACAGAGACAGAGACAGAGAGACAGAGAGACAGAAAGACTGAGAGAGACTGAGAGAGAGAGAGGGAGAGAGAGAGAGAGGGAGAGGTAGAAGGAGAAGGAGAGGAAAAGGAAGAGGCAGGGCCGGTGTCACGAAATAGAGTATCCCCGTATTAATTGTATCCCCTAAATTAAAAAAAGTCGAAAAAACCGCTTCCGTGTGTGTTTTTCTTTGCAAATTGATTTTTATCTGCTTTGTTTTCAACAATGACACTAAGAGGTATGTTTATTCCTACAAGATCATTTGTTTTGCCCTGTTTTTAGAGCACTTAAAACATTTAAAACACTTAAAAACACTCAGAGTCACTAAATAAATTCGAGTTTCCTTTATTTGAGCATTGCTTAGGACACTTAAAACAATTAGAGTCACTTTAAATTTTGATTACAGCATAAACATTTTTATTATGCTCATTTTTCAAAAAGGGGATAGAATGGTTTATCCCCCAGGAGAGTCTAGACCGGTTAATTCCATCCGGAGGGATGGATTAATTAATCCCACCGGCAGTGGCGGCGTCAGGATTTCATTTTTGGGGGGGGCTGAAGCCTCGACCAAAATCTCATGAAAATTTTCCATTTTCACCGCCAAAATTTCTGACGACCTTTTTTTTTTAGTCATCGACCGAAATCCCGTGAAAATTTTCCATATTTCACTGTAAAAAATTTCGGATGCCCCTTTTTTTAGGGGGGCTAAGCCTCTCGGAGGGGGGCTTAGCCCCCCAACCCCCCTAGCGCCGCCACTGCCCACCGGGTAGATTTCAGGGGGGTATACTCCGCTTCGTGTCACCGGCCTTAGGCATAGGCAAAGCAGACAGTTGCCTGAGGCGCCATGTCCTAGGGGCGCCATTTCCAAAAAAGTGTAGTTTTTTTTAACTTATAACAATTTTCCACAAAATTGAATATTAGGCCTATCCAGCCTTAAATGTGCTAATAAAAAATTATAATAAATTACTCAGTTGAGCGTATATTGAATATTCTCATGCCATTTAAAAAATAGTTCATTACCCCGTTACTGCCCTGCAGGCGTCGATGGTCACAATGTCTCTGATCAGCTTCGATCGAAGTGTGAGTCAGGGTGAATCGTGTCTGTTTTGAAGTGTTGATGGCAGGTGCATGCTTTCTAAATGATATATTATTATAATGCTGTTTAATATCATAAGGCATGGTTTGTTTTAAATAGTTGCAATATATAGGCTATACTAAATAGCTATGATAGGTCGCAGTTAGCACTGGGCATCTCTAGCATAGCAACCCTATAGCAGTCCGCGGCATTTATGCAAGGGATATAATAACATTATTTTGGACAGGAATATGTAGATATAATTATATAGGCATGGCATCACGCATAAGAATGTATGATTTATATTCAAAATAAATTCACACGCATTTAGCCCATGGTACGCGGATGTGTGCACGAGTCTTATTGACAGACACAGAGAGAGAGAGAGAGAGAGAGAGAGAGAGAGAGAGAGAGAGAGAGAGAGAGAGAGAGAGAGAGAGAGAGAGAGAGAGAGAGAGACAGAGACAGAGACAGAGACAGAGAGACAGAGAGACAGAGACAGAGAGACAGAGAGACAGATACAAGAGACAGAGAGAGAGAGAGACAGACAGACGCTCACACACACACACACACACACACACACACACACACACACACTTATATAGTCAACAGGAAGAGAGATCGGATAGGATCAAGGCAGCAGGTGTTTCATTTGCGCTAACGACGTTGCCCCAATCCCCGTCGCATGCGTTTCCCCTAAGGGCGACTTTTGCTCCTCATTCTCGTCCTCTGTCCTCCTCTGTCCTTCTTCAATCCTCTGCTCCTCCACGACT
Source organism: Lumbricus terrestris (assembly GCA_949752735.1). Lineage (NCBI taxonomy): Eukaryota > Metazoa > Annelida > Clitellata > Crassiclitellata > Lumbricidae > Lumbricus > Lumbricus terrestris. Next base: position 14,754,530 of record OX457042.1, read on the forward strand.
ATATCTCCCTCCTTCTAACCCACGTTATATCCAGCACTCACCTCAGTTCCCTCCCCTCCACCCCATGAGATGAGATGTTGTCATTCCTCTCGTCTCTGCTTCCAGGAAAACCCTCTTCCACGACGATGCACACGGTGGATCTCCTTAACGAACCGGATCAACGGAAGAGAACATATGGATGGATGGATGAACGGATGGATGGGAGGAACGGAGGATGCGAGAGACAGACAGGAGAAGAGTATGAGAAAAACAGAGAGACAGACAGACAGAGAAACAGAGACAGAGAAACAGAGACAGGGACGCAGAAAGACAGACAGGCACAGTCAGAATCAGAGATAGAGACAAAGACAGAAACACAGAGACAGAGGAGACGGGCAGATAAAGAGAGACAGACAGAAAAACAGAAGACAGAGACAGAGACAGAGACATAGAGAGCGACAGAGATACGGATTCAGACAGAGATAGAGAAACACAGTCAAACAGGCATACAGACAGCGGAAATCATTGGAAGGAAGGAAGTAAGCTAGAAGGAAGAGGCGTCGATGAGAGAAGCCGCCGCCGCCGCCGGAGGAGGTGACGAAGACGACCGGTAAATCTTCCTCTGTCGATCGCCTGTACGTCCGTCCGTCTTGCCACCGTCCGTCTTTTATCGACGACCGTTATCGAAATTCTAATCATCATTAGGACCACATGTAGTAGGCTAGAAGGAGAGGAAGAAAACGGTTGACAGAATGCGAAACTGCATGGGTAAGAAGCAAATAGAGAAAGGGAAGTGGCTGGCAGAAAGAATAATAATTCTAAATATTTTGATCCGTTTGAAAGAGAGACATCCCCATAGCTTTTACATCACCAACCTTGTGTAGCATTGAATGAGAACAATATTTATTTGTAAGTGAATGTGTGCGACTGCGCATGTGTGCGTCGTTAAGTATTAAGTGATGGATGTGGTTCCCTATTTCTCCTGCTCTACGTCCGATAGAATGATTGAATGAAAGAATAGGGAGACTGGATGAATAAATGAATTAATTAGTGAATGAATGGATGAATGACAGAATGTATGAATGAATGAAAGAAAGAAAGAAAGAATGAATGAATGAATGAATGATTGAATGAATGAATGAATGAATGAATGAATGAATGGATGAATGAATGAATGGCTGACTGACTGACTGACTGACTGACTGACTGACTGACTGAATGAATGAATGAATGAATGAATGAATGAATGAGTGAATGAAGACTGTCTTGTCGTGATATAGTTTGGAGTCCCTTTGGACAAATCCGAATGTTTTGAAAAATTTGAGTTGAACAGAGGTAGCGAGTTCGAGCCCCCGTTGGGAGGATGTGCTTTGTAGGCTGCTATTAGCGCCGTGTATTGCGGGCTGTCTGTCGAGTTAGTATAGTTAAGATATTTTGTGCATTCGCATTCGCATATAGAACATCTAGATTCTAGACTGTGATTGTGTACATCCTAATATTAATATCACTCGCCAGGTGGTAGGCCTAAGCGTCAACTCTGAATGATTGAATGTAAAGTTCGCTCGATCGCGTGTGTGACACAACCTCCCGTCACCTCTATCTAGGAAGTGAGTGCTCACGCTGTCAAATACAATTGAAATTCTAAATGTTATGCAACTCTTTGTATATGCGCCATAATAAATGTTAAAAACGTAAAGCACCATATTATATGCGGCTTATAGGCCTACTCCCGATGATGCTATATATTTAAATCGTCTATTACATTGCATTGAAACTCTAAATAGTAGGCCTATAGAAGCTCTGCTCACACCTATAATGATAGATAGTTCAGAATACTTGCATTTTTTGTCACATATAGCCAAAAGTTGTTACTTCAGCTATAATTATATATATATATATATATATATATATATATATATATATATATATATATCTATAGGCTACCCTGAATATGAGCCGCTAAGCAGTGTTTTCTTGAGTGGGAAATTTTCATTCCAGGGGGAATTGCTCCCCCTCCCCAAGACGTCTATTTTAAGCATCGGCCGCCAAGGACAAAATCTCTTCAAGAAGAAATATATTTATTCTGCACCTGGCGACCATGCACGTTTTACCGGACATTCCCAAGTATGCGTAGCTTATGCATGTCAATACACAGACATGCATATTTTATAGGCTACTTTCATGCATGTACAATTGTACATATATATATATATACCAACATATATAATTACGTGCACAGCTGCGCATATACAAGTATAGACAGGCCTACATGTATAGATTAGACATATATATATATATATTATGTATACATAATGTGTATGCACAGTAGCACATGCCTACAGATAGACATAACTATATATGTTGGTCTATATAATTATATTATGTAGGCTACATATATAATTATATATGTACATACGTCTATACATGTAATAGGTGTATACACACATATATATTGCGTACACGTACATACAGACTTACACCCACACCATGCTATAACGTACGAAAGACGCGTCAGCTCGTGACGTACAACGGTCGAGTGCTCAGATTATAACCTCTCTCATATAATAACATGCCTATTTAGTTACTGTATTCAAAGCACTTCACTCGTTATATCTGTTCTTCTATACCTGCTTGGCCTATATACGCAGAGATCATTTCTTACAGGATCTGTCTTAATCCGTGAGATATTCTTGCGTGGACTCAGAGACACTATTGGCCATTTTATTATAATGAATCCAATGATTGCCAGAAAAGCGGCATATTACCTGAAAAGTGAAAGCACAGCGGCAGTCACGCTCGCTGTCGGATACATGCCGCCATTGGATATGCAAATGTATACATGGGCAAATGTATACACATGGTCAAATGTATAAAAGGGTAAACGTATATGCATGCATGGGCAAATGTACCGTATACATGCATGGGCAAACGTCAACGGCTATGCTCTTTTTGATGCAATCTTTTGCTTATAATTCCATTGTCTGATGTTATTGTCATTTTTTTGTCAGGGAACTGATATAACTTACATGACCTTTTCACTAGAACTTTGATAAGCATGCAATAATAATCTTCCAAAGTATGTTACACTTGCAACCGCCATTAACCTGTCTAAGAAAAAAATAAAGTCTGCTTAATTTCTCTCTGTGTATTGCAGACTCAGGCAATGCCGTAGCCAGGGTTTGATTTCTGGGGATGTTTCTTCAGTTTCCCGAAAAAATCTGATGACCGTTTTCTTTTTTTAGTCAGCCGACCAAAATCTTCAGAGAATGTCATAAACTGGTGAACTTTTTGTTTTAATCGACCAAAATCTTCAGAAAATGTCACCAATTTATTCTATTTTTTCACATTTTTCATACCGGTGGTGGGTGTTTTCATGGTTTGATTTCATGGTTTTTACATCATGTGCTAGTAAATGCCTTCTACTATTTTTTACTTTTTCCATTTCGGGGTGTGTTCAATTTCAAACACCCAAAACACCCCCTAGCTACGGCCTTGCTAGATTGAAACCATTGGTGATGTTTTAGTTCATTTCAGTTGCGTTGTTTTCATGCATGACATGTTGCTTTTGCACCAATTGTTAGCCAGAAGTAAAGGATCAATTCGTGCAGTCTCAGCGGGTCCATATGACCCTTTTGGATTGAACATTTGACTCGTGAACCAATCACTTGAAAGCCATTGAGTTTGTACTCATTGCTGTTATTTTGTACTTGGTTGATGCTCTGTCGAGAAACGGATATACTACTATACTACATGTACTACTCGTTCTTTGACTTTGCTCAACGTTAGTGATGAAGCTTCGTGGTATAGCCTACGGTCACCAAGTTTATGTCATTTGCAAAGCTTCGAATCTCAAGGTTACGTAGGCCTTAATCCATGAGATAGTCTGCAGTCGATGTAAAAGTACCTTGTCTGCGTCTGAGAAAAGCTGCTCAATAGATGGAGAAACCTCAGAGTAATAATATTACCCCAACCGATTTTTAATGCAGCCTCAAACCTTGACACTCGACTGGTAGCTGTATAATAATGTATAGGCCTACCTATGAATGGTTGTCAGCCACTAAGCCACTGCGGAGTATTGGCTCGAAAATTGATAAGAAATCTGCAGAAACACGCTCTAAGCATAGCCTATAGTCCATTGATTACCCTGCAGCGTCAAATTGACATCATAAAGCATTGTCAGCTTTGTGTAAGGGAGAAAATCGCATGCTCAATAATAAGCTGCTTTACTCTCGTCAAACGAATGATCAACTGGATGGTCAACTGATGAATGGGAAACGTCATCTATATAGGAAATGGCTGACTTTCAGCCCAGCTCAATGTTCAGCTTGCTGCTTATAATGTCTGCTCACGAGTAGCCGCAAAAATCAATATATTTTCACTGTCTGTGTCAAGAGTGATAATATTTATTATGTCTTTCAGTGCCTGAATATTATTATCCTGTTTGCTAGCCTAACAGTCGCAAGTGTTTCTGACCTGCAAACGGAAAGTGAACAGTTTCGAATTGTGATTTGAATTTTACGCCAACTGTGTTCAAATGTGTGTTAGAGCATATTTACAACCTATTACAAATAGGTCCTGAAAAGCCAAAGCACAGTAACTGGTAAGCTTTAACAGTCAAAGTTACTGTGCTTTGACTTTTCAGGGCCTACAGGTTGTAAATATGCTCTAACAAACATTTGAAACAACCCTAGATAATTTTGGTGACAAAATACAAAACTTTGAAGTTGTGTTGTATTTTACGATTAGGCCTATTAATATGAACAGCAAGGCACACAGACCCAGCTTAAGAAATAATATCTTTAGCATTATAGCTATATATGATAATTTCTTTAGCATGATAAAAATAAATTTTATTGATTTTATCATGCTTTAAGGTGTCATCCCATGTCAATTTGAAAAAGGCCTTCCATTCATAGTTAGAAATGGGTCTCCAATCGAGGAGCTAGTCCGAACCTGTCGACCGCAGCTACATGACTGCTACAAAATAGCATAAATCCTTATGAGAAGATACACGTATAGATCTATCCAATGTGAGATTAGTGATTGAGCAGAATTCAATTATCTAAAACAGATACAACGGTTCCTTCGGTGACTAGAATTATAGACGAAGAGGAGATACATGTATCATGTATACATGTGTGAGATACTTCTTCTTTAAGTTCTCTGCCCCTCGGCAGATTTCAACTTCTATAGTGACGCCATTCTTCTCTCCGCTGTGCTTTCCTCTTCAGTTCGCTGTATCCGTCAGTCATCATCTATCCCAGCATCATCTGTCTCGGTCCTTCTCTCTTTCTCTTTCCATAGACAAGTAAATATACGGACCCGATTAAATGATATCCTACATACAGGGTGGCTCAAAAAAAAACGTACCACCGGGGAAAATGCGATATCTTCGCCGCCGATTGAACTTTTTCTGCGAAAATATCCCAATTTGTAGGAGAATGAATTTCCAACAATCCCTGAAAGTTTCATTTGAAACTTTTCATGTTTGCAAAAGTTACAGCTGTTCAAACTTAAAATTTCGTTTTTTCAAATATCCGCGGAAAATTTACGTCACTTGTAGATTTCCATGTCATATGATATCACTTTTCCCTACGACCTCAGCATTCGGTTTTGCAGTTTATTGTAAGGTATAATGAGAGTGTCCACTCTCTGCCTTAACACAAGCTCAAATTCTTTTTGTGAAGCTCAGTATGGCCTTGTTGGTCGGGTCCTGCGGCAACTGACCCCACATTAGCAGCAAGACTTGCTTCAGCTGGCCAATGTTCTCCAACTTGGGATTAAATGTCTTGCAGCGTTCCAGCATAGCTCCCCAGACGTGATAAACAAGAGGGTTAAGGTCTGGCGAGTTTGTAAATCATCTTTGCCAATGCATTTACTTCAGTTGATGTCAATAAGGTAGCGCCATCATAATCAACCTTGCCGTGCGAGCAAGCAGGCGCACTGTCCTGCTGCATAATAAAACCAGATGTTAGAGCATACCTGGTCTTCAATGAGTCTGGGTAAGCGAGTTCAATGATGAGTTTGACATCTAACCTACTGAATGGGATTAATTGCAGTCTTTTCTTGCAGCCGCAACACACGCCGGCATATCTGATGCCGAAACCACGATTTGCTTTGCAAACTTGACCTTTCGATTACCAAGCGAATTTCGTGAAAATCGCGCTTTTTCCGTCAGATCAAGCGACCACTTCCTGCCTCTCTTCCGACATCTGATCTTCGTTACATAAACACGTTTGCAGATAGTCTTCAATGTGCTCAGGCTCCACTTTTCACTGGGTATTTTGCTATGATCACGCGATGTCTCAGTCTCTGTTCATGCAAAGTCCGAGTTCCCATTTGATCTTTTGCAGAAACTTTGCCCATGACGTTCATTGTTTGGGTTCACCAATTGAGACCTTAATCTATAAAATATCACCAAATACCAGCAGATTGCTTCATAAACAGCTTCTTTACAGCTCATAGTGAGGTCGTATGACATCATCATCAATGTGTGTGTGTTGTAATTTGCCAAACATCCTAATGAAATCACTTGTATTGGAGCATGATTCTCCGGATAATTGAAAAAACGAAATTTTAAGTTTGAACAGCTGTAACTTTTGCAAACATGAAAAGTTTCAAATGAAACTTTCAGGGATTGTTGTATATTCATTCCCCTTCAAATTGTGAAATTTTCGCAGAAAAACCCCAATCGGCTGCGAAGATATCGCATTTTCCCCGGTGGTACGTTTTTTTTTGAGCCACCCTGTATATTCAAGCCCTGTTATTCAATCATCTGTTTATGGTATTTCCAATGCAATGAATGGTTAACTTTACAGGTGGTTTACAAATCTCGATGCCTCCTCGATTTTTCAACCGAAGTTCGTTTGCTGATATACTTATTGTAGGACTCAACAACTTTCGACATCTGCAGATCAGATCGTCTTTCCGGAACAGTGCCTACCCATTTCTTATAGCGTCTCCTGACGATGGGCTCCAGCTTCGGAAAGCACGAGTCGTACGGATAGCTCTGGTTGGACTTGAGAACCGGCGCCGGATCGCGAGCCATCTGCATCCTCAGAAGCATCGTCCTCGTACGCCGGGACCGAGAAATCTCCGGCGGTTGAACCGTCGCGAATTCCCTCGCAGCAGAGTCCTGCAGCACAGCGGTGGAAAGAGACGGGAGATTGTTTTCGTCTTCCAAGCAGCCTTTAGTTTCGTCTGCATTCGAAGAAGAGGAGAAGTTTGACGGATCGGACGATCGCAGCGAGATTTTACCCAGATCAAAGGTCGCGTCAATTAGGGCGAGTTCGCGTTGAAGATCGGCGATGAGGCTTCGAACCTGGATTCTCTCTGACGCTCGGATGCGACGGGCAGTCACCCCGCGTTCGAAGACCTCCCTCAGGTCAGCGATGCAGCTCAGTAGGTGCTCGTAGAGTTGGGTCAGGTAGGCGGGCGTCCGCATAAACGCGGTCCTTGGTCGACTTCCGGTGGTAGACGTCACTTCGTTGAAATGGTGACGTCGCTCGTTAACGGCCACTCTCAGTGATACGATCTTCTGCATCGTTGTGTAGCAACGCTGACGTATTTCGTCTGACGTCATCATCGACTTCTGCGTCTGACAGAATGATTCACAGTGCGACGAAACCTTGTATTACACAGACGGCAAATCTTTCAAAGAATATTCAGTTAGGACCAGAACCGGGTGGATATTGGATAAATTCGTGTTCTACAGTACCTTCAACACCTGACAATGAAAAGTGTAAAGAATATAAAATTATTATGCATGTACAATTGTACAATTGTACGTGTGAGTCTGTTGTTATTAAGTGAGTCTGTCTGTCTTTGGGTATGTGTCTGTATGTTTACTTCAGTAATGGTTACATTACCTTCGGAGATTCTAATAGACACAAGTCTTCATATTGCAAAGAAACGTTAAGTGGGCTATTATATGCAAACTATCATATAATATACAAGCGCATGTCTAGTTAACTGCATAGCCTATCAACCTACACACATTTACGTAAAAAGCGCCTATAACAATAGACAAGCTGTTCAGTGATGTATAGGCCACATGTGTATATCATTTTTAAAGTTTGACGATATATACCGTGTATATTATAATAGTGTTTGCGAAAAATTGACAAACCTGCCAGTGAAACATTGCGGTGATTGATTACCGAAATACATCTTGCGATAGTGTTTTGTATTTTTTGATGATCACAAAAATCTGTTCTGATGCGTGTTACTGACTGCAACTACTGTAACACGCGTCTTCAGTTTAAAGCGCACGCAGGTGTGTGTAATTAATTTGACAGATCAGAATATCTTTAATACATCTAGTTAGGCCTACTCACTTGTTCGGCCTGGCTGCAGGTGATGGCTAATATACATAGAGGAATGCCGTGCCACTTGCAGGGCGACCTCACTCTGTATTCAAAGGATCAGATATCCTTCTCACGTAGGCCTACATGTAGGGCTCTATATGTGCTCAATCAGTCAGTCAGTCAGTTGAGGGCCAACGGCCGCTAAGAGCAACACTTACGCAACTGCGGGCATACTAGGCCCCGGCTAAGTGGGCCATTATACATGTCCTACTCTCTGTC